>JAPEVW010000065.1:0-547500 GCA_027921565.1 Artemia sinica
TTGTAGGTATAACAATCTAGTTATAACCAATACGGTGTTTGGTCATAAAATGGCTCATAAGCTAACATGGTATTCACGTGATGGTAAGACAGCAAACCTTATTGATTATGTTATAGTAACCGAAGACTGCCAGGATCATACAAGATACTAGGGTATATAGGAGTGCTGTTATGATGTTAAAGTAAAGATCACCATCTAGTAGTGTCAAGGGTTATTTAAAGCTGAAATATCGGAAGGGTAATTACCTCCCGGGAAGTTATGATGTTAGTAGACTCCAGGATGAGAATTTGAGAGAACTTTCCAGGAACAGTTGAATACTAAACTTGAGAGTTTAAAATTTGATAATGTGGAAGATGGTTGGAATAATTTTTAGAAAAATAATTTGTGAAGTTGCTGAAGGTGTATTAGGGAAGAAAGCTAGAACTGCAGCTAAGAATATTAGTGAAAAAGCTTATGTTTAATAGAAAGGAGAAAGGACTTGTACAAGAATTATCTGAGTGATAGATCGCATGAAAACAAAAGAAATGTAAGGAAAGTGGAGAAAGCATTGAAATATGAACTAAGGAGGTGTGAAGTGGAGGCCATGGATAAAATTGCCGAGGATTAGAAGATGCAGCTAGACGGCATAATAGTAAAATATTGTACTGGCACGTTAACAAATTGAGAGGTAGTAGTCAATCCGGACTTGTCCCAGTTAAAGATAGGAATGGGGTGGCAATTAGCGATAAGGAAAAAGCTAAAGCGAGATGGGCCGAACATTTTGAGAACTTGCTTAACCGAGATAGAGTTGCAGGAAAAAATATAGAGGAAAATGAAAAGTTTGTGATACCTTGGATGTGAAGGAAGATTTGTTTTGTGAGGAGGAATTAGCAACAGTACTAAAGGATTAAAGAATAATAAAGCTCCAGGTGCTGATAGGGTAGTAAATGAGTTTCTTAAATATGGTGGCTCTGAGGTTAGAAATAAGTTATTGAAGATTATGAATATGATTTTTGAAAAAGGGGAAGTACCTAACGATTTTAGGAAAACCTTAATTAAGCCACTTTATAAGAAAGGTGATAAAAGTGAGTGTGGTAATTATCGAGGCATTAGTCTGGTCTCTGTAGGTAGCAAATTGCTTAGTAATATGATACTTTTTAGACTGAGAGATGCTGTAGACAAAGTTTTAAGAGAAGAGCAGTGCGGTTTTAGAAAAGGTAGAGGATGTGTTGACCAAATTTTCACTCTTAGGTTAATAATTGAGAAGTGCCTAAGTTTTCAAACACCTTTGGTCCTCAGTTTTATAGATTATGAGCAAGCGTTCGATTCTGTTGATAGAGGAGCTTTAGTAAAGGTTTTATCCTTGTATGGTATACCAGACAAATACATTAAAGTAATTAGTGCTATGTACGAGAATAACACTGCTGCGGTTAAAGTAGGAAATGAGGTTAGCAGCTGGTTTTGTATTAAATCAGGAGTTAAGCAGGGTTGTGTTCTATCTCCCTTTATATGGATTATTTTGATGGACTTTGTTTTAAGGAGCACAGGAAAGGCAATAGGAGACCACGGAATCAAATGGGGAGGAAAAAGTCTCCTAGTGGGATGGCACAAATTATCCAAAGTATTGGACCAAAGTATAATGTGACACCAGTTGCTATTACATGAGCTGCAAGTGTGCTGGACTGACAAAAAAATAATAGAAGTTAGGCTACATGAAGGTGAGAGGATCACAAAAAGCATAATGAGATATCAGTAAAATGAAAGTAGAATCAAAGTATTGGCCCAATTTATAATGTGGGACCAGAAAATTATGTAAGCTGTAACTGACATGAGAAAGAAAGAGAGAAAAAAAAATATAATAGTAGTCAGCCTACCTGAAGGTGATAGGATCACAGACAAATATAAATGAATATCAATGGAATGACACATATTATTCCAAATATTAGCCCAGAGTATACTATGGTAGTAAAAAATTATGAGAGCTGCATATATACTGACATGACAAAAATTTGATTGAATTCAGGGTACACAAGGGTGATAGCATCAAAAAATAAGATAAAGAAATATCAATGAGATGGCATATATTATTCAAATAATGACCAAAAATATAATATGGGACCAGTCAAAATTATGCAAGTTGCATGTGTGCTGACATGAAAAAATATGATAGAATTCAGGTTACAGGAAGGTGATAGGATCACTAACCCAGATAAGGGAATAATAGTGGCATGGCACATATTCATCAAAATATTGGCCCCAAGTATAATGTGGAACCAGTCAAAATTATATGAGCTGCAATTATGCTGAAATGACAAAAATATGAAAGAAATCAGCCTGCATAAAGGTGATAGGATCACAAACAAACATAAAAAAAAAATAAATAAATAACAGTGGGATAACATATATGATTCATAATATTTGCCCAAAATGCAATATAGGACCAGTGAAAATTATATGAGCTGCAAATGTGCTGACATGACAAAAACATTATAGAAGCCAAGCTACATGATGGTGAAAGGATCATAAACAAACATAAAGAAAAATCAGTGGGAAGGCACATATTATTATAAGTATTAGCACAAACTATAATGTGTGACCAGTTGATATTATGGGGGTTACAAGTATAATGACACAACAAGAATATAATGTAAATCAGACAACGTGAAGGTGACAGAATCACAAACAAACATAAAGAAATATTAGTGGGAAGGGACATATCGTCCAAACTATTGGCACAAAGTGTAATATGGTACCAGTCTAAATTATGTGAGGACAGTAAAGAATAATAGAGGAATATTTTAAGAACAGCAAGTAAATCCCTACAGAAACAATGCAATATATTATAAGAAAATAAATCTAAATCCATCACTTTAATTTATCTGCATTTGCAGCACATAAATCAATTTCACTCTGATTATTAAACTTAACCACTCTTCCAGATTGGGTTTTATACAGGATATCACCTTTACTGGACCAAACATTACGTAAGCCAAGCTTTGACTTGGCATATGAAAGAAGTTGTAAGCGTGGTTTTGTAAGTGTCTCAGAAAATAGAATCCCTGATCCTTTCAAATCCTTCTTTTGTCTGAGAAGCAGTTGACGAACTCGTAAGTTGCAAAATTCAACAACTATGGGTCTGGGTTTTGCAGATGGTTTGCCAATTCTTTTGGCTGATACAACATCAGACTGAATAATTGGTATGCCAGGAAATTTCCCAGCACATAGTGACAGGAATTGACTTTCAGTGTTTTCAATGGAGGTCTCCTCTTTCACCCCAAAGACAATAATTTGGTTGCTCAAAGCCTGCTGTTCAAAACGGTCATTTAATCTTGCCAGGTTAGACTGGATAGGCTGGAAAGAGTTTTTAAGGTCTATCATGGATGACTCTAAAGTAGCCAATGAAGATTCAACAGAAAATATGCGTCTGTTATAGCTTTCAAGAGTTTTATCCACTAAATTACTAAGATCTAGGTTGAGGCCAGCATACACCTCCTGCTTGATTGCATCCAGCTTATCTGAAGAGATAGTGACATTATGTTGCATGAATGTCTGTTCCTCTTTCATTTTAACCACTGCCTCATCTACCTGGGAAGAGATCTTAGCCAATATAAGGTCATCAAGTAACCCTTTCACTGAAGATTTAAGATTGTCAGGTTGTAGTGAATCTGCTAGCATTTTATGTTTGATTTTTATGCTATTTATGTGGTTAGTGAGCATGAGTAGCTGCTCTGAAACAGATTCTGATCCAGAGAATTGGATTGAGCTGTCAGACCTTAGTTCACGAGGTGGCTTGAGTTGACTTTTCATTTCTTATCTGAAGTAAACAACAAAACAGGACCAGAAATAAGCAGTGGTATAAGACAGTTTGGGTATAAGGCAGGATTTAGTCCACAATGAAGCAACAAATTTCAAATACCAAAGCAGGGGATTGTGAAATTTGAAGAATAGAAAGCAATCAGCAAAAAACATCAAGCATCAACAGTAGCAGTGGCATAAACCCAAGGATTGGTTACTGTAGTCAAATTACAAGTTAAAATTGGTATAGGTCTCACCTGATGAGTCCCCTCTTACACCCCAGGGGTGGGGGCTGCTATGTGTGCCTGCCTTTACCCACTGGTAGGCAGGTAGAACCAGTACTTCAGGAGGCTTAAAGTGTTGCTGGTTATGCCAGAAAACCTCAAATTCTGATCTGATCTGATACCCACGTCTTTTCAATTTTCAAATTTTTCGCCAAAAAAAAAAAAAAAATTCTAAGTAAACTTGAAAATTAAGAGAATGTAACTGTGACAAGGTAAACCATGACAAAACACTACTGAAATATTCCAACTCCTGCATGTCAACGAAAGAAATCCAAAATGAACTTTGAAAAATCAAGAGAATGTAACTGTGACATGGTAAACCACGACAAAACACTACTGAAATAATCCACCTCTTGCATTTCAATGAAACAAATTCAAAATGAACTTTGAAAAATCGAGAGAATGTAACTGTGACAAGGTAAACCACAACAAACCACTACTGAAATATTCCAACCCTTGCATTTCAATGAAAGAAATTCAAAATGAACTTTCAAAAATTAAGAGAATGTAACTGTGACAAAGTAAACCACAACAAAACA
Organism: Artemia sinica; assembly: GCA_027921565.1. Classification (NCBI taxonomy): domain Eukaryota; kingdom Metazoa; phylum Arthropoda; class Branchiopoda; order Anostraca; family Artemiidae; genus Artemia; species Artemia sinica. The sequence goes on from JAPEVW010000065.1 coordinate 4,598, forward strand.
CTAGTGAAATATTCCAACTCTTGCATTTCAACGAAAGAAATTCAAAATGAACTTTGAAAAATCAAGAGAATGTAACTGTGACAAGGTAAACCATGACAAAACACTGCTGAAATATTCCAACTCTTGCATTTCAACGAAAGAAATTCAAAATGAACTTTGAAAAATCAAGAAATGTAACTGTGACAAGGTAAACCACAACAAAACACTACTGAAATATTCCAACTCTTGCATTTCAACGATAGAAATTCAAAATGAACTTTGAAAAATCAAGAGAATGTAACTGTGTTAAGGTAAACAATGACAAAACACTACTGAAATATTCCAACTCTTGCATTTCAACGAAAGAAATCCAAAATGAACTTTGAAAAATCAAGAGAATGTAACTTTGACAAGGTAAACCACGACAAAACACTACTGAAATATTCCAACTCTTGCATTTCAACGACAGAAATTCAAAATGAACTTTGAAAAATTAAGAGAATGTAACTGTGACAAGGTAAAGCACAACAAAACACTACTGAAATAATCCAACTCTTGCATTTCAATGAAAGAAATTCAAAAGAACTTTGAAAAATCAAGAGAATGTAACTGTGACAAGGTAAACCACGACAAAACACTACAGAAATTTTCCAACTCTTGCATTTCAATGAAAGAAATTCAAAATGAACTTTGAAAAATCAAGAGAATGTAAGTGTGACAAGGTAAACCACAACAAAACACTACTGAAATATTCCAACTCTTGCATTTCAACGAAAGAAATTCAAGATGAACTTTGAAAAATCAAGAAAATGTAACTGCGACAAGCTAAACCACAACAAAACACTACTGAAATATTCCAACTCTTGCATTTCAACGAAAGAAATTCAAAATGAACTTTGAAAAATTAAGAGAATGTAACTGTGACAAGGTAAACCATGACAAAACACTACTGAAATATTCCAACTCCTGCATTTCAACGAAAGAAATCCAAAATGAACTTTGAAAAATCAAGAGAATGTAACTGTGACATGGTAAACCACGACAAAACACTACTGAAATAATCCAACTCTTGCATTTCAATGAAACAAATTCAAAATGAACTTTGAAAAATCAAGAAAATGTAACTGCGACAAGCTAAACCACAACAAAACACTACTGAAATATTCCAACTCTTGCATTTCAACGAAAGAAATTCAAAATGAACTTTGAAAAATCAAGAAAATGTAACTGTGACAAGGTAAACCACAACAAAACACTACTGAAATATTCCAACTCTTGCATTTCAACGATAGAAATTCCAAATGAACTTTGAAAAATCAAGAGAATGTAACTGTGTTAAGGTAAACAATGACAAAACACTACTGAAATATTCCAACTCTTGCATTTCAACGAAAGAAATTCAAAATGAACTTTGAAAAATCAAGAGAATGTAACTGTGACAAGGTAAACCACGACAAACACTACTGAAATATTCCAACTCTTGCATTTCAATGAAAGAAATTCAAAATGAACTTTGAAAAATCAAGAGAATGTAACTGTGACAAGGTAAACCACAACAAAACACTACTGAAATATTCCAACTCTTGCATTTCAATGAAAGAAATTCAAAAGAACTTTGAAAAATCAAGAGAATGTAACTGTGACAAGGTAAACCACGACAAAACACTACTGAAATATTCCAACTCTTGCATTTCAACGAAAGAAATTCAAAATGAACTTTGAAAAATCAAGAGAATGTAACTGTGACAAGGTAAACCACGACAAAACACTACTGAAATATTCCAACTCTTGCATTTCAACGAAAGAAATTCAAAATGAACTTTGAAAAATCAAGAGAAATGTAACTGTGACAAGGTAAACCACAACAAAACACTACTGAAATATTCCAACTCTTGCATTTCAACGAAAGAAATTCAAAATGAACTTTGAAAAATCAAGAGAATGTAACTGTGACAAGGTAAACCACGACAAAACACTACTGAAATATTCCAACTCTTGCATTTCAACGAAAGAAATCCAAAATGAACTTTGAAAAATCAAGAGAATGTAACTGTGACATGGTAAACCACGACAAAACACTACTGAAATAATCCAACTCTTGCATTTCAATGAAAGAAATTCAAAATGAACTTTGAAAAATCAGAGAATGTAACTGTGAGAAGGTAAACCACAACAAAACACTACTGAAATATTCCAACTCTTGCATTTCAACGAAAGAAATTCAAAATGAACTTTGAAAAATCAAGAGAATGTAACTGTGACAAGGTAAACCACAACAAAACACTACTGAAATATTCCAACTCTTGCATTTCAATGAAAGAAATTCAAAATGAACTTTGAAAAATCAAGAGAATGTAACTGTGACAAGGTAAACCACGACAAAACACTACTGAAATATTCCAACTCTTGCATTTCAACGAAAGAAATTCAAAATGAACTTTGAAAAATCAAGAGAATGTAACTGTGACAAGGTAAATCACAACAAAACACTACTGAAATATTCCAACTCTTGCATTTCAACGAAAGAAATTCAAAATGAACTTTGAAAAATCAAGAGAATGTAACTGTGTTAAGGTAAACCACAACAAAACACTACTGAAATATTCCAACTCTTGCATTTCAATAAAGAAATCCAAAATGAACTTTGAAAAATCAAGAGAATGTAACTGTGACAAGGTAAACCACGACAAAACACTACTGAAATATTCCAACTCTTGCATTTCAATGAAAGAAATTCAAAATGAACTTTGAAAAATCAAGAGAATGTAACTGTGACAAGGTAAACCACGACAAAACACAACTGAAGTATTCCAACTCTCGCATTTCAACGACAGAAATTCAAAATTAACTTTGAAAAATCAAGAAAATGTAACTGTGACAAGGTAAACCACAACAAAACACTACTGAAATATTCCAACTCTTGCATTTCAACGAAAGAAATCGAAAATGAACTTTGAAAAATTAAGAGAATGTAACTGTGACAAGGTAAACCATGACAAAACACTACTGAAATAATCCAACTCTTGCATTTCATCGAAAGAAATTCAAAATGAACTTTGAAAAATCAAGAGAATGTAAGTGTGACAAGGTAAACCACAAAAAACACTACTGAAATATTCCGACTCTTGCGTTTCAATGAAAGAAATTCAAAATGAACTTTGAAAAATCAAGAGAATGTAACTGAGCCAAGCTAAACCACGACAAAACACTACTGAAATATTCCAACTCTTGCATTTCAATGAAAGAAATTCAAAATGAACTTTGAAAATCAAGAGAATGTAACTGTGACAAGGTAAACCACAACAAAACACTACTGAAATATTCCAACTCTTGCATTTCAATGAAAGAAATTCAAAATGAACTTTGAAAAATCAAGAGAATGTAACTGTGACAAGGTAAACCACGACAAAACACTACTGAAATATTCCAACTCTTGCATTTCAACGAAAGACTGAAAAATCGAGAGAATGTAACTGTGACAAGGTAAACCACAACAAACCACTACTGAAATATTCCAACCCTTGCATTTCAATGAAAGAAATTCAAAATGAACTTTCAAAAATTAAGAGAATGTAACTGTGACAAAGTAAACCACGACGTAACACTACTGAAATATTCCAACTCTTGCATTTCAACGAAAGAAATTCAAAATGAACTTTGAAAAATCAAGAGAATGTAACTGTGACAAGGTAAAGCACGACAAACCACTACTGAAATATTCCAACTGTCCTAGTCGATTACGTCATGCTATGCCCATATATGGAATCCCGTCATGACCTACTGATAGGGTTCTACCGATTATGTAATCAATTTCTCAGAAATCCAACTGTCCTAGTCGATTACGTCATTCTATGCACATATATGGAGTCCCGTCATGACCTTCTGATAGGGTTCTACCGATTATGTAATCAATTTCTCAGAAATCCATTTGTCCTAGTCGATTACGTCATTCTATGTCCATATATGGTTCCCCGTCACGACCTCCTGATAGGGTTCTACCGATTATGTAGTCGAGTTCTCAGAAATATATTTGTCCTAATCGATTACGTCATTATATACCCATAGATGGATTCCCGTCACGAGCTCCTGATAGGGTTCTACCGATTATGTAATCAATTTCCCGGGAATTCTCTCCCTTCGATTACGCAGTCAATTTTTCGGAAATCTTCTCCCCTCGAGGGATTCTATGCCCATATATGGGTCCCATCATGTGCTCATAAGGTTAGGTTAGTTTACGCAATCAATTTCTCGGAAATCCATTTTCCCTCTCGAGTCCTAGATCAATATATCTTTGCCTTTACCTAAACAGAGGACCTTCATCTGAATAATGGTGTTAGAAAAGTTCAAATTCTGAATTAGCCGCACAAAATGCGTCAGAAGAAAGTCCAAATTTGAATTTTAAACTAAGGCTGCTTTCGAGCCATGTAGATGTAAAGCTACCAGTGTATGAAAACTGTTATGATTGTTTACATAGAATATAAGCCCACATTAGGACAAACAGAGCAGGCAATGCAACCTTTTTGGGATAGCTAATATTTATAATTCTGATCCGCTCTTACGGTTACTCAATGACGAATCATTCTCAAGTCTAGTCTGATTATCAATCAGTAGAGTTTTTCGAATATCAGGCAGAGTTTATATCAGATAAGACACGGTCTGAGAGTAGAAATCCAATATAGTGAAGCCAATAGTCCCTTATATTCAAATTAGCCTACAAGTTGATTGTATCAAGGACTAAATAGAAATAATATTACGGAAACAATTACACAGGACGTTACAGTTACAATAATTACAATATTACAATATTACTATTGTAACAATATTACATTAATTAACGTTCAGATTCCTAACTTTATGCGGGTTAAGGTAAACTTAATAAACACTATATATTTAGAATCAGCATTAAAAGGAGATTCTTTTGATATGTATATTATAAAAAGTTTGGGGTTGTTGAAAAAATAAAAAAAAGGAGGGTAAACTACTGAAATAGGGTCATTGGAAGCTAGAAAATTTGGAGTGAACTCAATCACTGCTGGTCTCTCGTTGTTAAGTACATGCAAAGCATCTACTGACCTTTGACCCTTTGAGGTGGCACCTCAAGTTGAATTTGAAAAAAAAATTTGACGGAAATAAAAATAATAATAGGAAAGACAGCGGGAGTTCACATTAAGTGCGCAATACATGTATAAGCTAGCTGTAATCTTATTATAATTAGTTATAGTCTAATATAATAAATTTTTTTATTTGTTACAAAAGGTAAAAGGAAAAAAATAAAGATAATAATTAAGCGCTATAAAGATTAAAGCAAAGCTTAGAATAAGCTTAGAAAGCAAAAAAAAGGTGCTAGGTAAAAGAAACAAAAAGCAATATAAAAATAAATTATGACCTAAAAACTTACCAGGATGTAAAAGCCAACGACAAAATCCATTAAAAATAAGCCAAAAAAATAACCCCATCATCAAAATCAAACCACAGTAGTTCAAGGTAATAATTTTAAATCTAGCGATGTAATGGATCTGAGAAAACAAACTGGCACAGGATATCCCTAGCTTAAACAACTGGTTGTCACCTGTGCCAACCCAAACACCCAAATCCCAATCCTTTGAACCCTAACACTAACTAAACGTATCCACTTTTTCTTTGAAAATAAAATATAACATTACACAAACGAAAAACCTCGCAGTAATGAACAGAAATTGATTCATATAATTTTCCCAGATTCAAGCTTATCAATAAACCACAGATAGTGAGCACCGCATTCAAAGTTATTTAGCCTTGCCAGGGAATTACTGTCTCTCTTTTCTTTGGCAAATAAAATAGTAATTAAAGCTAGGATAAAATTGGCAACCAGTATATCGTAAAAATTGCAATTTTATGGACAATTGGGCTAGAAAATGCGGCGCAAATTTTAACTTAAGTGTTCTAAAATCAACTGAAAAATACAGTACTTATAGAAAACAAACACTTTTGGACAGAGAAATTTAAATAATTTCAAAAAAATACAGGTTGCGAAAACAGACACCCCCCCCCCCCCCTTAAAAATAAGGAGATAATGAATTTGACCAAAGAATGGCAATCAGCATAAAAACTTGTAAAAGTTATTGAATAAAACATGAAACATTCAAATATAGGCTTAGAAAAGACCTATTGTACTGAAAAAGCGGAAAAAGACTTGAAAAAAACCTTAGGCTTCATTGAAGTAAATAATCAAAAAAGAGAGAAGGGTTCAAGTTGAAAATATAGCCAGACGAAATTGAAGAAAAAGAAATTGAATGGAGTCGTTAAACTCTGTTATACGTGTATATTGAACTGAACCGAACGAGACTAGTACGAAATATTTGTACTAAATAAGTACAAAATAAGTAGCATTAATATTACGGAGCCACCGTGATAGTGATATAACTCGGGCCGAAATTAATAGATATATTGGAGATATGCTCCAAGTAGACAGGAAAAATTATGCTCTTTTATATTGGAGTCATTTTCGAAAAAAATGACTAGCATGGCATGAACTATTAAAAAAAGGCACATTAATAGCTTAAAGGGCCTAAGTTGAAGTTGAAACTTAAGACAAGACCACCAAAAGTTGGGAAGTTTAAGTGAAAATAGTCATTATCACTTGTATGTCAAAAAAATAAATTACCGTGAGCCATGAAGGCAAGGTATATGTTCTGCAGAAGGACCACTTTGTTTGATAACAGAATAGCCCACGAGATAACTGTGGCCACAAATAAAAGAGTGGCTATAAATAAATAATTATTGTGTGTGCAGGTTCATAATAGTCCTTTTAACAGTAGCCGATGGCAAGAGAACCTAGAAACGTTGTAAGGAGGGTACCAAAAAGCAGCCATGGTAAGCAAACCTTAGAATGCAAGCACAAGTTCATTGATAGTATCATAACAGGTGAAAAGACGAATAGCTAAATTTGGAGCACATCAAATCAAAGTTGTAAACAGAGCCTTGTCCCAAAAGGACATTGAAGCTGAAAAAAAAGAGATTATAGGCCAAAAACTTTATTACACTGTCACAAGTACCTGAAATTTGAAAAAGAATTAAAAAAGATCAAAGTTTGAATAAACTAACAGACATAGAGTAGCTAAAAAACAGTTAATGACACAAGTGGTTCGAAATAGAACCAAAGTTGTAAAACAAAGATAAGAAAAGAAGCTAAAAATAAATGTATATAGTCGTATATGGAAAATTTATATAGTGGTAACAAATGTTATTGAGAAAATATATACAGTTATAAAGGTATTTGAAAACCTTTAACGAATATGGAATTGTTATCGTAAAAAAATAAAGTAAATATAGAAATTTTAAAAGCAAAGTCATGTTATATGAACTATTGCCAAGTCCTTATATAGAGGCTAATCACAGTTCTCAGTTATAGTGTATAAATCTATTTGTTAGAGGTGATTTTTTTAACATTTTAATTGCAGTTAAGACTTATCAGATAAAAGTCTGACGGACTTATTTAAAAATTGTACAAAGAACAAATATTGCAGTGATCAAATAAATTGTTAGGGTACATAATTATTGTTTGTTTTTAACAATTAAGTTATGTATCAACATAACTTCTGTTAATATAAATATATATATATATATATATATATATATATATATATATATATATATAATATTATATATATAATATATATATATATATATATATATATCTATATATATATATATATATATATTATATATATATATATATATATATATATATAATATATATATATATATATATATATATATATATATATTATATATATATATTAACCAGTTTTAACTAGTAGTTGAATGTTCTATCTAAGTTTTGCGACTTAAAAATGCTTGTGAAAGTTATTACACAATGCTTGTGTATATACTATGTTTTTATTTATAGAAATAACTTTAAGTTTTAACTAGTGATTTAATGTTACATATAAATGTTCGAGTCAACATTTTATTGTGAAATAATCCGTTAAGTATTAAGTTGAAGAGGATAATGAAACAAGTCTCCAGCAAGAAACATAATGTTTCTATTTAAGCGGCATATTATCTTTAGAGTTAAAAGAGGAGAAAGTAATTAAAAGTAATTAACCTTCGTTTAAAAAAGAAGAATGCAGTGATATATACAAAATTAAGTGTTTCTTTTTACTATATATGTAACACTTTATGCTTTATGTGTATTCTAATGTGAATATTTATTTTAGAATTATCCTCAGTTTTTTTTTGGATATCAACTTTTTCATAACATCCTTTCTGATCCATTTTTTGACACATTTTTGGAAAGTAGCGAATTTCAAAGCCAGTTCAATTGTATCCTGACACTAACAGCTCATACCATCAGAAACCAAACCATAACTGGTCAACTAATATTTTGGAAACTATATGCAGTATTACAGAACATTGCTACCAGTTCATCCTAAAGTGAGATACAATCGGAACTTAAATTAGGCCTAGAAAATATCAAAGAAAGTGCTATGTAGCCTAAATGGCTTTATATTATTGAAAGATTGTGAAAATGCTTTGTGTTGAAAAAATATGTGAAAATTTAAAAACCAAAATTGTCATGTATATTTTATCCAAGGCATTTCTAACCCCGAAAAGTAAACTATAAATCAACCACATTACCCAGATAAATTAAATTATTAATGGGAATTAAATTTAAACTCAAATAATTAATAAAGCTTCTACTATAATTTTAAAGCAATGTAGGCAAAAAACACTAATATCATGCTTAAGCCACGGTGGGGCAAACTAAAACAGAAGATGCATATAAGGATGAGTGTGAAAAGAGAATTTTACAGTCTTAAAGTCAAAAATAAAAAGAGAGAAAAAGAGAAACAAGGATAAATTTCAAAATTGATATCATTGGAAAAAAACAACATAGCATATATTTGACAATAAACATTACCCTACAGAAACCCATTGAGGGTATATGCAGAGAATGACCCATAGATGGCAGTATAAGAACTATGTAAAAAATTAAATTGTTCCAAAAGTAAAATATTGAGAGTTAGGACAACTCTTCTTAAAATAGGGAGTATTATGGTGACGCTTTGTAATTAAGTCAATTTGGAATTAAGTAGAATATTAAGACGCAAATTCAAAAGTTTAGAAATACCACTTTTTATTAAGATAAGGAACATATCCTGGAAAGTGTATGCTTAACATAAAATTGAGAAATTACCACTTCCTAGCTATGTGCGCCTGTGGGTCCCGATAAGGTGTGGCTGAGGAAATGCATAAAAAATACATTAAATGGAAAGGGGCGTCCTGATACTAATTTTATGTCGGACTGACCTCTGGGCCGTTGATTTAGAAATACCTTGGAATATTGTCGGATTATTGTAACTGTCTAAGTATCCAATTTTATTATATCTTATTGTAAATTTCTGATACTTGTGGTCGCCCTGGGACAACCAGTCCCAGCAGAATATATATCTATGATCAATCCCTGTAGTATATGTTAACTGAATAAATGTATTGTATTATAGCCAACCTCTCTAAAATCTACATTTAATCTCTCGAATATACCCAGCTGGTACGCCTTATTAGTCAGGTCATAGCCTAAGGAACGCTAACAAAGTTTAATTACCTTAGGGCATTAGTTTATCTCCCCTATAAAGGGAGAATAAAGGTATCTACTACAACTTCACCCCAACAACCATAACACCTTTTTACCACATATATCTTAAGAAAAGAAAAACATCATAAAAAAGGTAAATTGCATAGCAAATATATGATTAGTAGAAATAATTTTCAAAATTATGAAATTTGCTTGTTTACGAAACACGGAGTTATTAAGCCTACCGTTCCTGAGTAAGAAAATGGCAAATCAATCAAGTGAGGCTGACAAAATGCAAAGGGCTCAGTTTTTGTAAGAAATTAATTTCAAACTGGAATTAATCTCTCAACACTATCGAGGCTGTAAAATATCAATCCAAAGCCGCCTATTCCAGTACGATGGATATGCGGTCTTCAAAGCTAAAAGTCAATCAGTCCTACCGAGTCATGCTCAAAATCTAGGTCGGCCACCCTAGATCAGGCTCCAAAATGATCCCAATTATCAAAAATTATCAAAAACCTTGCCTAGAATTATCCAAATATTGCCTGATTCGGGTTACAGCGGTAGCTAGTAACCTAGTAAGAGACGATCACGTCAAATGTTAAGAAATATAAAAACCCGGGACTCCTAAGAAAAACAGTCAGATCGAAACAAAAAGTACACCATTAGAATCGCCTTGTCCGAAATCCTTATATAGGAAACTTTCTGTCCCTTGGCTTGAACAGCAAGGGAAATATATTGGCTTGAAAATCAAGAAAATTGGCAGCTAGTACAGCTATTCCGCCTAAACAGCATCTTTTTTTTTCTTTTTTTCTTCCGCAGATAGCTTGGCACTAGAACATTGTAGAAAGTTGTTCAATGGCTCATTTTAAAGGAAATTAGTGATGTTAAAACCCTTTTGTAATTAAAAGAAATTATTTATAAAATAGAATCATTTTTTTATGAAAAACTGCATATTTTACAATCTAAATCATGCCTTGTATTATCAAAATCCTTCCTGATATTATGAAAAATCTTGCCTGGTTTTATCGACACATTGCCAGGTATTATCTTATTCTTACCGGACATTAATCACATAACTCATTTAACACTGAAAATATAATCTTGCTTTAAGTTCATTTAACCTAAGTTAACTAGGCTGTGATAACAATTAGGCTAAGTTGACGCGCCAACTCAGTCTAAATTAACCTAAATTAACTTATAGCAGCAAGATTAAAGTCTTGCCACGGTATTATTAAAACCTGGATATTGCTATCAAAATCTCGCAGGATTATAATCAAAATCTTGCCTGATATCGTGAAAATTTTGCCCGGTATTATCAAAATATTAACTGGTATTATCAAAATCTTACCTGGTATTATTAATATTCTACCAAGTATTATTAATATCATGTTTTGTATTATAAAAATCTTTCCTGGTAATTTCAATACATTACCATGTGTTATCAAGGGTATGTTTCTACTGTCCAACATGCCTGTCACAATTTCGTAGCGATTTAAAGCCTTGGGATCATATGAAGCATTGTAGACGGAATGGCTACCAGTCAGTTGAAACAGTTTCAGGGGATAGGGCTATTTTACGTTTTAAAAATTTTCAAAACACCCTCCTCCCGAGCAATAAAATCTCGTTGGATTGTGAAGCGAAGCTAGTGGAAGTGAACGATCCTCGATTTCCAAACCGAATCAAAGAACATCAAGCTATTGCAGTCTCCTACACCCATGCGCAAAGAGACAGTTCTAAAAATATGCAGTTGTTAGAAATAGTTGAAACGTTGGATGAGGGAGAGTGTATGGTCAAGGCACTGACTAAATTAATTGGCACCGCTAATGGCGCTATTTCTCGTTTGAGAAATACCCATTACCCAATGGTGTTGTCTGCAGAGGATCGTCTCGCGATTAAAAATCAAAAATATGCTGGGTTTGTAAGGGGGAGTTTGAAGAGGGGGACAAGGGGAACAGGAAAAGAGGGTGGAAGGGGAAGTCAGAGACCACAATCACTTTTGGCAGGAAATATCCTCTGGGGGTAGTAATTTTAGATGGGTAGCGCATCAATCGTGTAACTTAAACGTTAGCCAGCAGTTTTTTATTCCAGTTTTTATTCATAATTCAAATTATGATTTAAAATTTATTTTACCGGCACTGGCACGTATGCACAGGGAGGGAGGGGGAGTAGATAGTCCATTGGTAAATAATCTATTTACCTATAACATCATTCCCAAATCGGCCGAGAAGTTGGTGCTTCTCGAGCTGAAATGGCAGGTAGTAAATAATGGGCATACGTGCTGGAATAAATCAGGTTTTTAGATTCTTTAGTTTTTTTCCTAAGGCATTGAGTCAATTGATTCAAGTGCAGAAAAGCGACAATTTTGATACTTTTCCTTTGCTTAAACAGCACTTTCAAGACAGTGAAATGTATGACTTATTGACCTGTAAAGGTGTATATGCATACGCCTATTACTGTTCTGGCACTCGCTTAAGCGAGGTGAAACTACCTCCAATTGAAGCTTTCTATAATTCACTCACCAACAGTGAATGCACAGCCGAGGAATATTAGTTTGCCAAGAAGGTGTGGTCTAAGGGGAATTGTAAAAATGGATGGGATTATTGTAGACTGTACTTGGCCAGTGTCGTTTTAACTCTGTTAGATATTATCTGCAAGAACACAGACCAAATCTATTCAGAGTTTGGACTAGATATAGGCTATTATTTTTCCACACCAAATTTGGTGATGGACTTGATTTTAAAAATTAGTAGGGAGGAAATAGGCTTAATCACCGACGTGGATCAACACCTTTTTGTAGAAAGATCAATGAGGGGTTGGTATGTTTTTCATGGGGATCGCGTCTTGACAACCGATCCAAGCGGACAAAACAGCACCGGTGCAAAGTCAAATGCAGTGTTCTTGGACATGAACTCGTTGTACCCCTCGGCAATGTCTCACTACTCTTTGCCGCGTGGGAACTATAAATGGCTTGAGAATCCTTGTGAGTTCCCCGAAATTAACACCGTCGAGGACAATGGGCCTCAAGAATGGTTCTTTGAAATTGACGGGCACATTCCATTGGCGCTTCATGATTCAGTCAGAGATTTTGTTTTTCCTGTATCAATCGACCAGTGACCAGGGACTCGCTGAGCCCCTACAATCGATCATTGGTTGAGGATATGGGGATGCACTGGACCCACTCTAAGCAAAAACTGATTGCAGATCTGGACCCTAAAGAGAATATCGTTGTTCATCATGTGCTTTTGCACTGGATGGTGAACAATGGTTTCAAGATCACCAAAATACATAGGGTCCTGCAATTCAGTCAGAAACCCTACTTAAAGACGTTTATCGACACTTTTGTTGATAAACGCTCTCGGGCAAACAGTAAAGTAGAGAAGGAAATGTGCAAACTCATTCTAAATTCAGCGTTTGGCAAAATGTGTGAAAGCATACGGAACAGATTTCGTTGTGACGTCGTTACTGACCCTCAAGCGTGTGCACGAATTATTGCTGACCCCAATTTTACAACGTTCACGAGCATAGAGGCTGGCATGGTTCTTCTACACAGGAAAAAGAGAAATGTGGTACTGAACAAGAATATAGCAGGAGGTGGTTCAGTACTTGAAATTTCCAAGAAGCTCATGTTGTCGTTTTCTTACAATGTGTGCAAGGTGCAATAACCACGGGAGGGGGAGGTTCAAGTTTACTATGGGGATACAGATTCTCTGCTGTTACAGGTAAAAACCGAGGATTTGTTGGGGGATTTAGAAAATGGGGAACACATCAGCTCGCGGATGGATTTCACCAACTGGAATCCGTCCCTCTACCCCGAGTTGGTGAAACGTCAAGCCCCCAACCAACTACTAATGTTAAAATCAGAGACGGGGAGTGATTTGATATCCAGGGGGTGTTCCCGGGTCCTAAAGTCTATTGCGTAGAAACGCATAACGGGGATGTAAAGCAGGCGTGTAAAGGGGTGCCTACACATTTTGTAAAGAGCAATTTCAACATGAGCGTGCATAGAGACTGTGTAGAAAGTAGCCTAGTGCCGAGAGCACAAGTGCTTGCAATTCGCTCTCTACAGTATGAAAAATTATACTGTAAGAATGGAAAAGAATGCAATGTCATGTATATCTGACAAAGTCTTTGTGCTCGAGAATGGTGGAAGTGTACTGCCACATGGCCACTACCATATTTCAGACCGGGTTGAATGCATAGACTATCGCAATCAACTTGGTCTGGATAAATTAACCTGAGTTTGACTCTAGCCCAACCTAACTCAACCCTAACCCTAACTCAACCCAACCTAACCTAACCTGTAGCAGCAGTGACGACGACTATTAAGATTTTGCCACAGCGCACCCGGGGTTGGGGGGTGGGGGTTCCCGCCCGTGGCCGGCTTTCGGCCCCGTGGCCCCAGGGGGTGGGGGTGCCCGCCCGTGGCCGGCTTTCGGCCCCGCGGCTCCCCGGAGGGTGGAGGGTATTAAATTCATAATGTTCAACTGTGCTATTTTTTAAAGTTCATGTTCATGTTCGTGTTCGTGTTTTTTTTCAAGTGCTATTGTACAAAAAGTGTGTGTTTGTACAAAAAGTGTTTTTTTATGACAATAAGTGTTGCTGTTGTTGTTCTTAATGAAAAAGGGTTTTTTTTATAATAAATTTTGTTCTTTACGTTTGAACAGAAGTGTTTTGTTTTTTTTATCTTAATAATGTTTGAACAAGTGTCATTTTTATATTGTTCATGTTTGAACAAGTGTCATTTTTATGTTGTTCATGTTTGAACAGAGGTGTTTTTTTTATCTTAATAGTGTTTGATCAAGTGTTTTTTTTATGTTGTTCTTGTTGAACAAATAGTGTTTTCATGTTAAATAAATGACCATGAAATATTGTTTTTGTTGTTCTTGTTAATGTACTAGATATATCTATGGGAAAATTATTACTACTACTTATTCATTGGACACGTATGATTTAAAGTTAGTTGTAGTCCGACTGTTGTCAACAGCAGCAGCAGCAGCATGTATCAATTTAAAACACCCTTCAGATCGTTTCTGTGGGGTCCATCAATGTCGGGGAATACGACACTTTTAGCTAAAATAATTCAAAATTGTAATAAAATGTTTTTCGGAAAAACCAAAGAAAATTTATTATTGCTATAGTATTTGGCAGGAGTCCTATGATCAAATAAAAGCTATTGCCACACCCATACCAATACAATTCATACGAGGACTTGATGTATTCAATAGTATTGAACCAAACTCGTGGCTGATTATTGATGATTTGGCTGAATCCATTGAACAGTTCTCACAGGAAATGCTACAGCTGTTCATCGTTCGCTCTCATCATGAACAGATTTCCATAACCCTAGTTCTACACAATCTGTTTCATCAGAGCAAATGTATGCGAACCCTTGCTTTGAATTGCACCATCTATATTATATACCGAGTTTTTCGTGATTCTAGCTCACTAATAACTCTAAATAAGCAAATATATCCAGGCGCCCCTAAATTTCTGCTGTCAGCGTACACTCAGGCGACAAATAAACCCTACGGCTACATTTTGCTAGATTTTAATCAGAGCACACCCGAGGATCTAAGACAAGTCACCGACATTTTTGACAATGAAATTACAGTATATCTTCCGGTGAACAGTAGAAAAAGCTATTAGTTGCCATTATGACACTGAAGAAACTACAAGAACAATGGCATTTATTTTCCGTTTTAGGCACTTAAAAAACCTCCACTCAGGAGGGCTATACTCAAACATGGTGTTGACAATGATTTCATTAATCTAATATCTGAACTTTGTTTAAGTTTAACTGAGGGCAATGTACACTTGCCAGAAGGTGTTAGACAACAGACAAAGCAACATCGTTCTACTATACGTGCCTTGGCTTGCAAAAACAAGGGAAAAAATTTTTAAAAGAAAACGTCTCCTTCAAGCGGGCGGTAGCTTTTTTACACTTTTACTGCCAATAATTGCAGGACTTGTAAACAGTTTTCTCTAGAGAATGGCTAAATCCTATAAATTGGCATCATTTGAACTTGTCCTCTCGCCCGTCGAACATTTTGAAGACAATCTAAGCAAATTCATTAATGATGAGAATATTGCCGATGACAAAAACTGCTTTTACTTCAAGATGCATTGCGACGTGTGGACAAACATAGACCTTATCGTGAGAGACCCGCTGTTACCGTCACCGTCACAGATCCCTCTAAACAGGAAACATCTCTCAAGATTCTGCAGCAGCTGTGCAATCAAAGGAGAAAGAATTGAATTCTATAGTGACAACAATTGGAAACCTATTGCCAGTGACCTATCGAGAACAGAGTAAAAGAGTATTATCTTATCTCATGTTGGAAACTAGTGGTCGATAGCACAGGTGTCGATAGCACAGTCGATAGCACAGGAAACGAATTATAATTCAGGGAAAAAGTTATAATCTAGTTGAGGTCAATAGCACAGTCGATAGCACAGGGAAACGAATTATAATTCAGGGAAAAAGTTATAATCTAGTTGATTTAATTTGTGATATGGTGAAGGATCGTAAAGGACTTTTATCCTTTGACAATAATCTATACACCTTTCTAAGTGTATCAAACTTCCCCAAAAGTCTTATTGGCAATAAGCAAATTCTAAAGAAACTAAGAGAATATAGTCCTCCAACAACGCCAACACCAACACCATTTAAAAAAGAAGAAGATTCAATATTGGAAAATACTAGCAGCAGTAGCAGCAATGATTTTATAACACCTGGGGCTGCTAGTCAAAAGCGAAGACGGATTGATTCACCCTCCAGTGTGCAAAAGTGGAGTGGACATTACACTACGTGTTTGCGTTCAAAATGGTTGAAGTTCTGAAACATGTCTATGAAAATATTGGTGAAGCGGGGAGTTTAAGTTCCCCCAAAACGCTTTCTAAAGTTGCTTCTAACATAGACGGCGGCAGCATATTAAAAAAAGCAAAGGAGTATCTACAGAATGAACCGAGTTACACACTGCATCGGAATCACAGGCTTCGTGGCAAACAATATCGACAAACTAGAGCCTTTTTCCCTCTGCATATAATGCAAACTGATCTTTTAACTTTATACGCAATTCAACGACGTCACAATGCACCCTACAAATATATTCTGGTGGCAATCAGTGTCTTTAGTCGCTATGCCTATGCCATCCCATTACGGTCAAAGAGAGGTGTGGAAGTTGCTCAGGCCATTGAAAGTATTCTTGAACAGCATTGCTATAGAAAAATTCAATCGGATCGCGGTAGCGAATTTCTTAATCCCCATGTGCAAAAGGTTCCATTGAATTATAATACAACACTTTATCATAGTCACAGCCCGATAAAGGCTGCATTGGCTGAACGATTGATAAGATCGACTAGATCCCTACAACCCCCCAGAACTCTACTAATATCTGTAATTGGGTTAAAATGGCCAATTGAATTGGTTAGGTCACTAGGTAGTGTGTACAACAGCCAAACCCAGTGTTTAGCCAATTCAATCAACGGACCTCTTACTGGGAACACCACCCCCTTCTTTTTAGAACGAACCCCATCTTCAAATTCAGTTTCATACTGAACCACAGTAACGCCGATATTTAAATGGGTATTGGCCCTTTCAAAAATATCAATAGACCTGAGCTTTACTGGGTATTGTCCTTCTAAACAAGAAAAATCTACAATGGGAAAATCTGACCCCTCCTTCCCATGTACAGCCCAATCGTCTAAATCCGTCTTTGAAGCGTCACGTGCTAGAGGCTCGAATGCTGATATGAGGAAGGCGTACTTGAAACATTTTTGACCTGTTTCAAAGCAGATTCGCTGGACACCTTTACATCCTTCTAGATCATGATTACTATTGCCCCCTCCCCATGTCCCCCTCTTAAAATAAAATCTTTCTTAAATTTACAAATATTAACGCTTAAATTTTCAACATAAAGAACTACAGACCCGCTCCCATTTTCGTTATAATTCTCGAGATGCGTAATAATATGGCCTATCCACTCTGAAAAACACCCTCAAAATTCTCTAAATTTGGATAGACCACTCGTATCTCGGTGTGTACATAATGATGATAAACCTCACTTTTTCCCTCATTTAAATAAAGCAATAGAAACCTTAATTGAATCCCTACCCCCTCCACACAACTGAATTTGGTTTTCTAGCAGTGCACGAATTCTATCTACATATTCATGAACAATTTCTACAGGGTCAAACACAAAATTACCACACGAATTAAATGGGTCTCCAAAGGTTGCAGTGTAGACAACTATTGTATTTAAAATTGTGTTTGAGAGTTGAAACTCTGGGAATGAAGTAAATTGAATATTACCCCCGTCCTCCCCTCCCCCTCCTCCTCTTGTATATTATTATCACCACCCCCTCCCCCACATTGTTCAATAGTAGGGCTATGGGAAGCCACTTCAGTTGTTTGAAGTGGAAGTATGTTATCAGTGGGGGGAGGGTTCCCTGTTAATTCCCGGGTAAAATCCTCTAAAAGCTATAGTGTGTTTGGGCTTAGCGAAGGTAAATCCCCCTGCTCAACTGTAGTATAATCAACATTAAATAATCAACTAAAAACTCATCAATGTTAAACGGTATTTCTTTAATGATACCTTGCTGTGACATTTCATTGTTCTAGAGCTCCACAGGCGCGTCTTCTCGTTCTCCAACTCACGAGCAGGGGGGAGATGGCGAACATGGAACCAGAACAACCTATAAAAGAAAAATAGCTTATTTTCAAAGTGTCTAAATCACCCTATTTTTAAAAAAATTGGATTATTATTTAAAACGTGCTTAGCAGTAGCATTTAGTTCACTACTATATATATATATTCTGAAAGTTCCAACTTAATACAATCTATAAGATGACATAGAACGTTTTAATTTTGTTCAAACAACTCCTCAAAAAATAATTCATATTAATACTCTTTATCTGCTTTGAAAAAACCGCGGTCTTTACTGGATAGCCTATCCCTTTCCGATAGAGAATCGTGTTTAAATAAAAGCAGTTTATAACGTAAAGAATTTGCTATGAGGAAATATGATCAGAATATAGTGCCCTTTTCGGCTTCACTACGAGAATTCAGCAGACTGAATGCATACGATAATTGACCTGATTTAAAAGGGGGAACAATTTCCTTTAATATCTCTGGCACGCTTTTACTGTGATGAAATGAATCGATTGTTGGAAGGCCCCTTAAAACTATAATATTCTAGCGAAAAATAGCATTTTGGGATAAAAAGGCTCTCTAACAGTGAACTAGAAATTAGATAAAAATATTATTATGAGGTTGAAAAATAGCGAAGATGCCTACAGTAGGCAGAGAAAATAGGAAAGACTAGAAAAAAAGAGTGGTTTCTTTGACAAGCAAAAAAAATTACATTATATTTAGATATCTCTGAGGGAGGGGGGAGCAGAGAAATTTAAAACAATGGGGTGGGGGATTATAGAGAAAATAACATTTTTTAATATCTCTGACACACACTTTTACAGTGATGAAAAATGGGGTTTGTTTAGATATTTCTATAACCAGGTAAAAAATGCTTACATTTTTATATCCCGGCTGCAGTTGAGTGTGATAATTTAATCACAACGCATGTCCGTTATATACGAAATTTCAAGGGCGAATTGTGATGTAATGGGAAACCATATGTAACCGACTCTCTGATTGGCTTAGAATGAGATGTAACCGACTCTCTGATTGGCTTAGACGGAGACACGTGATCCTGTTTCTCGTTATTGGATCAAAAAATTCTCCCCACCGATTATGTAAATCAAGTTCCCCGAAATTCACTTGTCCTAGATCAATACATTCCACACTGATTATGTAAAATCACCCCTCGTGTCATTGCACTTGGCCAAACAACAACAACAAATCAATCGACCTTGACCCCATTAGACATTATTAAACCATGAAAATACATGAAAGTGTGAAAAATCCAGTTTTTTCATTCTCAGTGACAAAAACCTAAAAACATACATAAATTGTTGTTGACATCCATGAAACATCCTTCAATTGTTGTTGACATCCAGGAAACATCCATCAAAGTGAGAAAAATCCTGTTTTTTCATTCTCAGTGACAAAAACCATAAAAACATGCATAAATTGTTGTTGACATCCATGAAACATCCTTCAATTGTTGTTGACATCCAAGAAACATCCTTCAATTGTTGTTGACATCCAGGAAACATCCATCAAAGTGAGAAAAATCCTGTTTTTTCATTCTCAGTGACAAAAACCATAAAAACATGCATAAATTGCTGTTGACATCCAAGAAACATCCTTCAATTGTTGTTGACATCCAGGAAACATCCATCAAAGTGAGAAAAATCCTGTTTTTTCATTCTCAGTGACAAAAACCATAAAAACATACATAAATTGTTGTTGACATCCATGAAACATCCTTCAATTGTTGTTGACATCCAAGAAACAACCATCAAAGTGAGAAAAATCCTGTGTTTTCATTCTCAGTAACAAAAACCATAAAAACATGCATAAATTATGTCCCGTCAGCGTTAGACTAAATTGTAGGTGGCAGCACGGAGTGTAATCAGGGCTGGTACCCCCTTCTCTACTCACAAAGAGCTGTAGAAATCAGTAAAATATTGAATTATATGATAGATACAAGGGCTCTTGTTTATCACTCAATAAAAACACTGTATAGGGTATAATAAGCCAAAGCAAGGCTATCATCCCCTTTTTTGTAAGACAAGAATTTTGAATTTTTTACAAGAACTTTATTTGTGAACTAAACTGAATTCAAGACTTTGAAACGCAGTAAGATGTATATAATATGAATCAGAAAAAAGGGCTTTAAAATGAGCTACTAGTCAATCAGATATGGTTTAATCCCTACAAAAAGTATCTGACCCCTTAGAATCTCCTCTCCTCTGAAGTAATTGTGTTAAAGTATTTTTAATAGTCCTTTAGGTTCTAGGAGACAAAATTTGGCAACACTTTAACCTATCTGAAAGATTGAGCGATCGGCGAAGGATGTTTTCTTCTAAATTTGGTGACACTGAATATAGGGCGATGGCCAGGGCGATAGGCGATGTGCTATGACTTCAGGCTGGTCAATTAATTGATATTTACAATGCAACCATTTATCCATCTTTTTAGACAGCACTCTACAAAATAGCTTACTAATAGATCTTTCTAGACTTCTCACCCTGTAGTTCTTGTGCACGTTTCTTTCTCCTTTCTTAAATATTGCGATCATAACCGATATTTTCCCGTTTTGCGGCCACAGAGGTGTACTTAGTATTGCAGAGAATATCCATGCAAGTGCTGGCAAAATCCATACTCTTGACCATTTCAACAGCTTAGTTGGTACTCTGTCGATGCCCGGTGCTGAATTTCCTCTCATGCTTTTCAGGGCATGCTATATTTCTTCCTGTCCAACCGACTCCAGTAGTTTAGCCTCCTCTGAATCCAACTCCATATCGGCTGTCTCTTCTAAGCTATCCGTCTCCTCATCAGATCTCTCTTCGTCCCCTTTGGTGCATACGTCTTCGTATTTTTGTTCTAAGTATTCTGGCCAGGTACAGGCGTGAGGGACTGAATCAGTCAACCATCAATTTTCTGTTGATTTTCTAACTAACATCCAGAACTCCTTTGCATCATTCACGCTAAACTTTTCCCGTATTTTTTTACTCTTCCTCTTCTAGACATCTCTTTTTCCACTTAAGTAGCCTTTTATATCCCTTCGCTTGTCCCTAAGAAAATGCAACTTTTTTTCAAGATCAGCTCTACTACTAGCCTTAAGCAATATAAAAGCTTCCAAAACCCCCTTCTTCTTATCCTCACATTCCTTGTAAAAAAAAGTCATCAAATCAAAACTCCTACCATTTTTTCCTCCTACGTGCCACCTTACTTCCTATCTTACACAAAATCCCTGCCAAAAATTCAACAGAACCTGCTATATCCCCTTCCCTTGCCATTTCTTCGCTCTTCTCAATAAATGAATTCAGCCCTTTATCTTCAACTAATACCTTTTTCAACTTCTCCTCACTATAATTATCAAACCTTAAGCCTTCCCAACATCCAAACTCAAACCCCATCATTCCTTTAGCCCAAATTTTGTTCTTCCAGCTCTCAGCCCATCCTTCCTCTCTTAATTCAATCCTAATTGGCATGTGATCCGACCCAGCCAGCGCCATCGCCTCAAAATCCAGTTAAGAAGCTAACCCAAGGTTAACAATCCCATGATCAATGACACTTGGATGTCTACCCGAAAAATACGTAAAATCACCCACTCCTTTATCCTTCCCTGTCCTCCCATTGAAAATAACGAGATTCTATTTACCACAAAAATCTAATAATTTTTTACCCCCAATTATTCTTTCTCCGATTAGAATCCTTACTCGTCCTCCTCATTACCAACGACTCAATCATATAAACTCTATTCACTTGTTCCAGTTCGAGATCTATCTCCTTCACAGACTCCTTCGTCCTCCCCTGTACAACCGTTAAAATCCCCTAGAAAAATAAAAAAATTGGACGGAAAAACTGTTCTGAAAAACGATCCATATCATGTTCTAATATCTCCCAGGTATCTTCATCACTAAAAGTTCTAGTTTCCGGTGGTAAATACACTGAACAAAAAATAAACGAGTTACTACCCAAGGATACGCGCACCCATACTAGATTACGTGAAAAACTTTTCAACCGAGATGCATTTCGCCATCTTTTTGTTATCAATAATGCAACTCCGCCATAAATTCTACCATTCTGCGAACGCTTCCTTTGAGATCCAAAATAAGAAAAACCTTCTACTTTCTCCTCTTTTTCCAGCCACGTTTCTACTAATGATACAACTGAAAAATCACGACATTTAAGAAGACACTCTACTTTAAGATACGAAAAACCCTGAACATTCCAATGCGCTAAATAACACTCGAAATTTTCACCATGGCCCTGCTTATCTTATCCTCTATCTGAGCCATTGGGTTGTGGCTGTTTAAATATTTGTTTAGGCTCCATTATTTCAGGATTGTCAGCTCTAACCGACTTTCTCATCTGTCTTAGATGGTCATCTGGGCTAATAATTTGGTGGCTGTTACACTTAGGAGCCCCCACAGGCACTACAAAAGATGACATGGAGCCTATTTATAGTAACCGGAGTTTCACTGTTCACGACATTCATTTCGTTATCACTTCTAAGCTCCTCCGCTGCACTAAAGAAAGATTGAATTGAGGATGAAGATCCAGAACGCGATCTTGAATTGCAAGGTTCTTCCGGGTTAAATCGATCAAACAGTTCGTGGTAGCGGACTGTAAGTAAGGAGCGACCCGGCTCAATAGTAGCCAAAACTCTAAAAAACGGAATTTTGATTCGAATAGATACATCAAAAGAAGCAGATTTTTATGCTGATTTCAAATAGTTTAATTTAACCCATCAAAATTTACGTGCCTGAGAAAATCTGCCTTATTTTCAAAAAAAGAGGGAAACACCCCCTAAAGGTCTTAGAACTTTAATGAAAATCACACCATCAGATTCAGCGTATCAGAGAAGCCTACTATACAAGTTTTAATCTCATATATGCAAAAATGTGGAATTTTGTATTTTTGCCAGAAGAAAGATCACGGATGCGTATTTATTTTTTTTTTTCAACAGGTGATCGTATCGACCCAGTGGTCCAAGCATATCGCGGGAGGGCTCATTCGAACGAAAATTAAAAGTTCTAGCGCCCTTTTTAAGTGACCAAAAAAATGGAGGACAACTAGGCCCCTTCCCACGCTCATTTTTTTCCAAAGTCACCAGATCAAAATTTTGAGATAGCCATTTTGTTCAGAATGGTCGAAAAATACAATAACTATGTCTTTGAGGATGACTTAATCCCCCACAGTCCTCTGGGGAAGGTCTGCAAGTTATGAACTTTGCCCAATGTTTACATATAGTATTGGATATTGGGAAGTATGCAGAAGTTTTCAAGGGGTATTTTTCTGGTATTTGGGGGGGGGGGAGGGCTCGAGTGCTACATGGGAAGACCTTTCCATGGAGGAAGTTTTCATGGGGGAAGGAACATTGCTATGAGGGGGGTGCTGTATTTCCCAGCATTATTTAAAAAAAACGACCAGCAATTAAATAAATAAAAAATTCTTTCAATTGAAAGTAAGGAGCAACATCAAAACTTAAAAAGAAGAAAAGTTATTACGTATATGATTGGGTTCGCTCCCTAGTCATTAAATCGCTATTTACGCTAAAGTTGTTTTCTGTGCTTTCATCAGAGCTATTTATTCTAATTAACGGCCTTTGTGATTAAGGGGTCATTCTTAAAGAGTTGGAACAAAATTTGAACTTTAGCGTAAAGAGTGAGATATTGACAAGGGGGCGAAATCCCTAATATATGTAATAGAAATATACGAATATAGAAGTTCGCTACGTCAGAAAAAAATTTTGAGAAAGCTATTTCAGAGTAAAATTTTGAGAAAGCCATTTGGCCAAAAAAAAGTAAAATTAATATGCAAATATGTTTTAATTAATCATGTACGGTGAGCCAAAATCAAAGCTGCATTAATTCAAAAACGTTCAGAAATTAAATAAAAAGAAAAGTTTTTTTAACTGAAAGAAAGGAGCGATATTAAAACTTAAAACGAACAGAAATTTTTCTGTATATAAAAGGGGCTGTCCCCTCCTCAACACCTCGCTCTTTACGCTAAAGTTTTCTTTGTTCAAAAAAATAGAGTTGTGAGAAAGAGCCAAATTTTAGCGTAAAGAGCTAGGCGTTGAGGAGGAGACAGCCCCTTTCATATACGGAATAATTTTTTTTCGTTTTAAGTTTTAATGTCGCTCCTTGCTTTCAGTTAAAAAAAACTCGGTTTTTTTATTTAATTACTTTCAACCAAACTCATTATCAAATTTTTTTGCGGCACTTATACCCGGGTTCACGGTGATAATTTAGTTTTACGTTTTCCTTATAACGTGTATTCACAAAATTTAGTGCGAAGTTAATTTTTGATCGTTACAGCAGTTAATCGCTATCACCCGGAGCGAAAAATGTAATTTTTATTGCAAATTACTAACATTTAATTGATGCTGGAACGTGCTCCGAGTTCATTCTTTCCTACAAGAGATGTAAATTTGGCCCTTGAAATGAGACCAGTAAGCAAAGATCCACCGACCAACTGGAAAATATTTTCCGCTTTTAAACAGAAGCATAAGATGTTTTTGTTTTTTTCCTTTTCACTGTGCTAGCATAATTCCGTATAAGTAAGTAATAAAATTGCTAGTGCTATACTACAATAGGTATTCCATGAGGGGAGGGTCAAAAATTGAAATGGAAAACAATGAAATGGAAATGAAATGGAAAATTGAAATGGAAAAATTGAAATGGAAAAATTGAAATAAAATAAAGGAAAACAAAGATAGTAAAAAGAAACAAGGATTCCATTTGTATTGCATTGTTTTCCCGGGGCCACTTCATTTGAAGGTTTGTTCGTAGAAACTTAGGAGGGGGCTAAGTCGATTGGAATTTGAAAGTTCCAGCGTCCTTACTAGGAGTCAAAAGTGATTGGGAGGACAGCAAGCCCCATTCCCTTTCCCCTTCTTGCTACCAGGCACCCATAAACTCTAAAAACATCCCATTAAAATCTTGAGATAGTAATTTTGATCAAAATAGTCGAAAGGTACAATGAATATGCCTAAAGGAATGACACGAACCCCACAGGCACTGAGGCAAGGACTGCGAATAACGCAAATTGTAATTATTTAAACATATGCTATATAATGGAAAAACATTGCTTATGCAACATCTCAATTACGGCGTACCGCCAAGATGAAAGCACATTAGTTACCGCTTCTTCAACATGGCTTATTATAATTAAATTTCGTTATTTTTGGTATTCAATGTGCCAAAAACGCCTTTGCCACCTTTTACAACTATTATTTGTCGGAAGGAAAGATTGAAGGGAAATGGGAACTTCTTGGGTGGAAGTCATTGAATATATTGGGATGGAGGAGGAGCGTGCTTAGTAGCGTTTGCCTCAGACGGCCTGGTGCTACAGTGAGTTGTCAGTAGTAGTGATAGTATTTTCATATTTGCTACTAAGCTACCACTTGTACTTTTATAAATACAATAGATTATTCGGAACTTGTATGAAATACCCCCTACCGCTAAAGTTGTTCATTCATTTACGCATTGCAGAACCGGTTTTTTGTTAGTTTCTTTCCTCTTAGCATGTGACAAGACAAAGAGAAGTGACAGAATAAATGGAAAATACATATTCTGGCTATATACTTGTACATTAGGCGTGGAGGGGGGGGGGTAAAGTATTTGGAGAGTGTAAAGTTAGAAAACAATTTTTACTTCATAATATGCAGAATAATTGTACCTAAAAGATTAGGCATGTAGACTCACTATATTTTACCCCACCCCCCTAATGTGCAAATATATAGCCCAAATTTTTTTAAAGTGTTGTATTTGTATCATAGTTTGGTATATTTCATTAGGATTGAGCGTTAGAAAAACATACTAGAAGAACATTAGGTAGGGGGTATCATAAGCAGCGCGCTAGCGCTGCCTATACCCTCTTTTTTTCTCCATACCCGGGCACTTCGTATCGAAGGAGTTGTCGTAGAAAAATTCGAAAAGTGCTCATTCGATTGGAAATTGGAGTGACTAGTGCCCTTTTTAATAGTCGAAAGTGATTGGAGGGCAACTAGCCCCCCCCCGCCCATCGTTCCCTCAAACACATCCAATCAAAATTTTGAGATAGCCATTTTGTTCAGCGTAGTTGATTTCCAATAGAAAATATGATTTTGAGGAGGACACTCCCCCACAACCCTCGGGGCAAGGGTTTTAAGTTATGCTCTGAGGGCATATAAGAACGATGTTGGCACAATGTACTATTTATTATTTTTTTCCTTTTTGAGCAGAGCACTTCATATGGAAGGGGTCGTCGTAGAAACTTTAAAAGGGGGCTCCCCCGATTGGAAATTGAGAGTTCTAGTGCCCTTTTTAATAGTCGAAAGTGATTGGAGGGCAACTAGCCCCCCCCCGCCCATCATTCCCCCAAACACATCCAATCAAAATTTTGAGATAGCCATTTTGTTCAGCGTAATTGATTTGAAGATAGAAAATATGTTTTGGAGGAGGACACTCCCCCACAACCCTCAGGGCAAAGGTTTTAAGTTATGCCCTGGGGACATGTAAGGTTTTTATAAGAGGCGTGGTCGTAGAAACTTCAAAAAAGGCTCAATCGATTGAAAATTCAAAGGGCTAGTGCCCTTTTTAATAGCAGAAAGTGATTGGAGGGCAAGTAGCCCCCCCCCCGTACCCATCATTCCCCAAAGCACATCCAATCAAAATTTTGAGACAGCCATTTTGTTCAGCGTAGTTGTTTTCCAAATAGAAAATATTTTTTTGAGGAGGACACTCCCCCACAACCCTCAGGGCAAGGGTTTTAAGTTATGCCCTGGGGGCATCTAAGCTTTTTATAGAAGGCGTTATCGTAGAAATTTCAAAAAAAAGCTCATTCGATTGGAAATTCAAGGACTAGTGCCCTTTTTAATAGTCGAAAGGGATTCGAGGGCAAATAGCCCCCCACCCTCCACGCCAATCATTCCCCCAAACACATCCAATAAAAAGTTGTAGATAGCCACATTGTTCAGCGTAGTTGATTTCTAAGATAGGAAATATATTTTTGAGGAGGACACTCCCCCACAACCCCCAAGGCAAGGATTATAAATTATACCCTGGGGGCTTATGAGGCTTTTATTGAAATCTTTGTCGTAGAAACTTGAAAAAGGGCACATTCGATTTGAAATTCAAAGGGCTAGCACCCTTTTTAATAGTCGAAAGTGATTTGAGGGCAACTAACCCCCCTCTCACGCCCACCTTTTCCCCTAACACATTCAATCAAAATTTTTAGATAGCCATTTTATTCAACAAAGTTGAAAGTTTTGGAAATTAAATCTTTAAGGATGACAACCCCTCCCCCCCAGCCCTCAGGGCAAGGGTTGTAAGTTATGCCCTGGGGGCATATAAAGTTTTTATTGAAAGCATTGTCGTAGAAACTTCAAAAGGGCTCATTCAATTGGAAATTGAAAGGGCTAGTGCCTTTTTTAATAGTTGAAAGTGATTGGAGAGTGACTAACGCCCCTCTCTCGCCCACCATTTTCCCAAACACATCCAATAAAAATTTTGAGATATTCATTTTGTTCAACGTAGTTGAAAGTTCTAGAAATTAGGTCTTTTAGGATGATAACCCCCTCAGAGCCCTCAGTGCAAGAGTTGTAAGTTTTGCCCTGGGGGCATATAAAGTTTATATAGAAAGTTGTTTTAGAAATTTCAAAAGGGCTCATTTGCTTGGAAATTGATATTGCCCTTTTTAATAGTCGAAAGTGAGTGGAGAGTAATTAACCCCCCTCTTACGCCCACCGTTTCCCCAAAAACATTCAATCAAAGATTAGAGATAGCTATTTTTTTCAACGCAATTGAAAGTTCTGGAAATTATATATTTAAGGATAACAAACCCCCCAGAGCCCCAAGGGCAAAGGTTGTAAGTTCTGCCCTTGTGGCATATAAGGGTTTTTGTAGACAGAGTTGTCGTAAAACTTCAAAAGGGCTCATTCAATTCAAACTTGAGAGGGCTAGTGTCCTTTGTAATAGTCGAAAGTGATTGGAGGGTAACTAACCCCCCCACGCCCATCATTCCCCCAAACACATCCAATCAAAATTTTCAGATTGTCATTTTATTCAACGTAGTAGACAGTTCTGGAAATTAGGTCTTTTTTGAATAACCCCCCCCCCCCCCAGCACGCAGGAAAAGGGTTGTGAGTTATGCCCTGGGGGCATATAAGATTTTTATTGAAAGTTTTGTCGTAGAAACTTCAAAAAGGCTTATTTGATTGGAAATTGAAAGGGCTAGGGCTATTTTTAATAGTTGAAAGTGATTGGAGAGCGACTACCGCCCCTCTCAGGCCCACCATTTCTCGAAACACATCCAATTAAAATTTTGAGATAGCCATTTTGTTTAACGTAGTTGAAAACTCCGGAAACTCGGTCTTAGAGGATGACAACCAACCTAACAGACCTTAGGGTAAGGGTTGTGATTTATGCACTGGGGCATATAAGGTGTTTATGTAAAGCGTTGTTGTTTCCAAAAGGGCTCATTCGATTGGAAATCGAAAGGCCTAGTGCCCTTTTTAATATTTGAAAGTGATTGGAAGGCTTGACAGTTTCATAGACAGCGCGCTAGCGCTGCCTAAGTAAACAATGATGTGGCCACAATGTGTTTTTTTTCTTTCTTCGACAGGCACTTCGTGTCGAAGGAGTTGTCGTAGAAACTTCGAAAAGGGCTCATTTGATTGGAAATTGGGATGGCTAGTGCCCTTTTTAATAGTCGAAAGTGATTGGAGGGCAACTAGCCCCCCCCCATGCCCATCATTCCCCCAAAAACATCAATCAAAATTTTGAGATAGCCATTTTGTTCAGCGTAGTTGATTTCCAGACAGAAAATATCTTTTTGAGGAGGACACTCCCCCACAACCCTCAGGGCAAGGGTTTTAAGTTATGCCCTGGGGGCATATAAGGTCTTTATAGAAGGCAATGTCGTAGAAACTTCAAAAAAGGCTCAATCGATTGGAAATTCAAAGAGCTAGTGCCCCTTTTAACAGTCGAAAGTGATTGGAGGGCGAATAGCCCCCCCCCACGCCCATCATAACCCCAAACACATCCAATCAAAATTTTGAGATAGCCATTTTGTTCAGCGTAGTTGATTTCCAAATAGAAAATTTTTTTTGAGGAGGACACTCCCCCACAACCCTCGGGCAAGGGTTCTAAGTTATGCCCTGACGGAATATAAGAACGATGTTGGCACAATGTACTATTTATTATTTTTTCCTTTAGAGCTGGGCACTTCATACGGAAGTGGTCGTCGTAGAAACTTCAAAAGGGGCTCATTCGATTGAAATTGAGAGTTCTAGTGCCCTTTCTAATATCTCTTTTTAATACCCTCAGGGCAAGGGTTTTAAGCTATGCCCAGGGGGCATACAAGGGCTTTATAGAAGGCGTTGTCGTAGAAACTTCAAATCAGGCTCATTCTATTGGAAATTCGAAGGGCTAGTACCCTTTTTAATAGTTGAAAGTGATTGGGGGCCACAAGCCCCCCCCTACGCCCATCATTCCCCCAAACACATCCAATCAAAATTTTGAGATAGCCATTTTATTCAGCATAGTTGATTTCCAGATAAAAAAAAATATGTTTTTGAGGAGAAAACTCCCCCCCAACCCTCAGGGCAAGGGTTTTAAGTTATGCCCTGGGGGCATATAAGGTTTTTATAGAAGGCGTTGTCGTAGAAACTTCAAAAAAGGCTCATTCTATTGGAAATTCGAAGGGCTAGTACCCTTTTTAATAGTTGAAAGTGATTGGAGGATAACTAGCCCCCCCCCCTACGACCATCATTTCCCCAAACACATACAATCAAAATTTTGAGATAGCCATTTTGTTCAGCCTAGTTGATTAAAAGATAGAAAATATATTTATAAGGAGGACACTCTCCCACAGCCCTCAGGGCAAGGGTTTTAAGTTATGCCCTGGGGTCATATAAGGTTTTTAAAGAAGGCGTTGTCGTAGAAACTTCAAAAAAAGATCATTCGATTGGAAATTCAAAGGACTAGTGCCCTTTTTAATACATGAAACTGATTGGAGGGAACTAATCCCTCCCCACCACGCCAATCATTCCCCCAAACACATCCAATAAAAATTTTGAGATAGCCATTTTGTTCAGCGTAGTTGATTTCCAGATAGAAAATACATTTTTGAGGAGGACACTCCCCCACAACCCTCAGGGCAAGGGTTTTAAGTTATGCCCTGAGGGCATATAAGAACAATGTTGGCACAATGTACTATGTATTATTTTTTTTCCCTTGGAGCAGGGCACTTCATATGGAAGTGGTCGTCATTGAAATTTCAAAAGGGGCTCATTCGATTGGAAATTGAGAGTTCTAGTGCCCTTTTTAATAGTCGGAAGTGATTGGAGGGCAACTAGCCCCCCCCCCCCCCTCATGCCCATTATTCCCCAAATACATCCAATGAAAATTTTTAGATACCCATTTTGTTCAGCGTAGTTGATTTCCCGATAGAAAATATGTTTTTGAGAAGGACACTCCCCCACAACCCTCGGGGCAAGGATTTTAAGTTATGCCCTGAGGGCATGTAAAAACAATGCTGGCACAATGTACTATGTATTATTGTTTTCCTTTAGCGCAGGGCACTTCATATGGATGGGGTCGTCGTAGAAATATAAAAAGGGGCTCATTCAATTGGAAATTGAGGGTTCTAGTGCCCTTTTTAATAGTCAAAAGTGATTGAAGGGCAACTAGCCCCCCCCCCCCCCACCCCCATCATCTCCCAAACACATCCAATCAAAATTTTGAGATAGCCATTTTGTTCAACGTAGTTGATTTCCGGATAGAAAATATGTTTTTGAGGAGAACACTCCCCCACAACCCTTAGGGCAAGGGTTTTAAGTTATGCCCTGGGGGCATATAAGGTTTTTATAGAAGACAATGTCGTAAAAACTTCAAAACAGGATCATTCCATTGGCTGGTAATTCAAAGGGCTAGTACCCTTTTTAATAGTCGAAAGTGATTAGAGGGCAACTAGCCCCCCCTCCCCACGCCCATCATTTCCCCAAACGCATCCAATCAAGTTTTGAGATAGCCATTTTGTTCAGCGTAGTTGATTTCCAGATAGAAAATATGTTTTTGAGGAGGACACTCCCCCACAACCCTTAGGGCAAGGGTTTTAAGTTATGCCCTGGGGGCACATAAGGTTCTTATAGAAGGTATTGTCGTAAAAACTTCAATAAGGGCTCAATTGATTTGAAATTGGAGTGGCTAGTGCCTTTTTTAAGTCGAAAGTAATTAGAGGGCAACTAGCCCCCCTCCCCACGCCCATCATTCCCCAAACACATCCAATCAAAATTTTGAGACAGCCATTTTGTTCAGCGTAGTTGATTTCCAGATAGAAAATATGTTTTTGAGGAGGACACTCCCCCACAACCCTCAGGGCAAGGGTTTTAAGTTATGCCCTGGGGACATATAAGGTTTTTATAGAAGGTCTTGTCGTAAAAACTTCGAAAACGGCTCAATTGATTTGATATTGGAGTGGCTAGTACAATTTTTAAGTTGAAAGTGATTGGAGGGCAATTAGCCCCCCCCCCTCCCCACGCCCATCATTCCTCCAAACACATCCAATCAAAATTTTGGGATAGCCGTTTTGTTCAGCGTAGTTGATTTACAAATAGAAAATATGTTTTTGAGTAGGACACTCCCCCACAACCCTTAGAGCAAGGGTTTTAAGTTAAGCCCTGGGGCATATAAGGTTTTTATAGAAGGCGTTGTTGTAGAAACTTCAAAAAAGGCTCATTCGATTTGAAATTTAAAGGGCTAGTGCCCTTTTTAATAGTCGAAAGTGATTGGAGGGTAACTAGCCCCCCACCCTACGCCCATCATTTCCCCAAACACATCCAGTCAAAATTTGAGATAGCCATTTTGTTCAGCGTAGTTTCTTTCCAAATAGAAAATATGTTTTTGAGGAGGACACTCCCCCACAACCCTTGGAGTAAGGGTTTTAAGTTATACCCTGAGGGCATATAAGAACAATGTTGGCGCAATGTACTATGCATTATTTATTTTTCTCCAGCATACAAATAGTAGGCCAAACTATAAAGTTTTAAAAAACAAAAAGATTTACAGCATTATTTTCTTTTTCCCTGAAAAGACATTGTCAATATAAAACGAACAGAAATTAATTTAAAAAAACTTTTTCCACAAAATAAGTTTTTCAAAGAAAAGTAAAGAACTCCATTTAAAAAAAATGAGCAAAAATAAAATCAAATAATCTATCAAGCGTGAAACTACCACAAATCAGCATCGATAAATAAATGAAACCCAAAACGAACAGAAATTACAATAATTAATCAAGTCAAATTCAAAACGAGCAGAAATTAACATAAGTTGGGCGCAAAACCCCTATGCCTTCCCAAGGCCAGAACAAAATTTGCCCTTTGCTGAAAAAATATAAATGTTTTTACTTTTATAACTTTAATAAATCAAATAATATTAACATTTTGATTACTAAATATCAGTATATGTAATGTATATTAAACTGACAATGCACATTCAATTGTATTTTTTTCAGTAAAGTGCAAATTTTGTTCTGGCCTTGGGAAGGCATAGGGGTTTTGCGCCCAACTTATGTTAATTTTTGCTCGTTTTGAGTTTGACTCGGTTAATTATTGTAATATCTGTTCGTTTTGGGTTTCATTTATTTGTCGATGCTTATTTGTGGTAGTTTCACGCTTGGTAGATTATTTTATTTTATTTTTGCTCATTTTTTGTTTAATGGAGTTCTTTTCTTTTCTTTGAAAACTTATTTTGTGGAACAAGTTTTTTTAATTAATTATAGTAAAGATCGATGTGGGTATACTGTATTATTTTTTGTTGTTGTTGTTGTTTAGACCAGGGCACTTCGTATCGAAGGAGTTGTCGTGGGAACTTCGAAAAGGACTCATTCAATTGAAAATAGAAAGGGCTGATGCTCTTTTTAATAGTCGAAAGTGATTGGAGGGTAACTAATCCCCCTTCCACTCCCACCCTCCCACGCCCACCCTCCCATTTACCAAATATGTTTAAAAACTAAATGTTGCCTTAAGATTAAATCAAAATGCACTGTGATAATGCTAATTCCCAATAAGGCATTTCAGCAGTATCCCAAGAACGACTGAGGGTATTATGTTCAAACTTTCGGGGCTACTTCTGCTCTTAAAATTTAACCAAATAAAAATAGCGTAAGTGTATCCAAGCTATCAAAGAAATTAAACAGATTTTTTGTGAATGGTATCAAGTTTTCCATTTCAGGTCAAAAGAGGAGGTATGAAACTAAATTAAACAGTACTATTTGTGCCCAGATTTTTAAAAGGGTGTATGTTTTTAAAAATTGCTGAAAATTTTTTTCCAGCTTACAAATAGCAGGCCAAACTATAAAGTCTTAAAAAACGGAATGATTTAAAGTATTATTTTCTTTTTCCCTGAAAAGACTATGTCAATATAAAACGAACAGAAATTAATTAAAAAACTTTTTCCACAAAATAAGTTTTTCAAAGAAAAGTAAAGAACTCCATTAAAAAAAAATGACCAAAACTAAAATCAAATAATCTACCAAGCGTGAAACTACCACAAATCAGCATCGATAAATAAATGAAACCCAAAACGAACAGAAATTACAATAATTAACCAAGTCAAACTCAAAACGAGCAGAAATTAAGATAAGTTTGGCACAAAACCCCTATGTCTGAGTTTTCTCGAAGAAGTGCAAATTGTTCAAGTTCTCTTCTGAATTTTCTTAAAGAAGAGAAAAAAGTTAGCTCAATTCTGAATTTTACCAATGAAAATGAAAAAAGCTTCCACTTCAGTTCTTAATTTCTCAAGGATATAAAAAATTTAAAGTTCAGTTCTAAATTTTTCTGTAGAAGATAGGAAAAGTTATACTATGATTGTGACTATTTTCCAGTGAAGATAAAAAGTTTCACTTTAATTCTAATTTTCTTAAGTTCACTACCGATTTTTTGCAAAGAGATGAAAAATTTAAAGTTCTGTTCAAAATTTTTCATAGAAGATAGAAAAAGTTATACATTGATTTGAATATTCGACATGAAGATAAGGAGCATCACTTTAATTCTGAGTTTTCTCGAAGAAGTGCAAAATGTTCAAGTTCTCTTCTGAATTTTCTTAAAGAAGAGAAAAAAGTTAGCTCAATTCTGAATTTTACCAATGAAAATGAAAAAAGCTTCCACTTGAGTTCTTAATTCCTCAAAGACATAACAAATTCAAAGTTCTCTTCTAATTTTTCCAAGAAAATAAAAAGGCTCCACTTCAGTTCTGGTTTTTTCTCAAAGATGTGAAAAATTTAAAGTTCTTTTCTAATTTTAAATTAAATTTTAGCTCCCTTTGTCATATGGATTTACCCATCAAATTTTTAAATTAGAAAATGAGTGACTCGTTCTATTATTAAAGACAATCGTTCAAACTCGTTCATCTAACCTTCAAAACAATAGGTTAGGTTAGGTATAAATAAATATTAATAAATAAATAGAAACATTTCTACATGTTTAAGTTAGGTTAGGTTAGGTTAACTTATCATGAGTGCTCATGATAAGTTAACCTAACCTTTTCCGGCGAGTATGGTTAGGTTAGGTTAGACTAGATTAAGTTAGGTTTGATTAGGTTAGGTTAGGTTAGCCTACGTACGCTTCACTTAGGTTAGCTTAGGTTAGGTGAGAGACATGCAAAAAGTTAGGTGTATGATAAGGTTAGGTTAGGTTAGATTAAGTTAGGTTAGGTTAAGTTAGGTTAGGCTAGGTTAGCCTACGTACGCGCGCGTACGTAGGCTAACCTAGCCTAACCTAACTTAACCTAACCTAACTTAATCTAACCTAACCTAATCATACACCTAACTTTTTGCATGTCTCTCACCTAACCTAAGCTAACCTAAGTGAAGCGTACGTATGCTAACCTAACCTAACCTAATCTAACCTAACTTAATCTAGTCTAACCTAACCATACTCGCCGGAAAAGGTTAGGTTAACTTATCATGAACACTCATGATAAGTTAACCTAACCTAACCTAACTTAAACATGTAGAAATGTTTCTATTTATTTATTAATATTTATTTATACCTAACCTAACCTATTGTTTTGAAGGTTAGATGAACGAGTTTGAAAGATTGTCTTTAATAATAGAACGAGTCACTCATTTTCTAATTTAAAATTTTGATTGGTAAATCCATATGACAAAGGGAGCTAAAATTTAATTTAAAATTAGAAAAGAACTTTAAATTTTTCATCTCTTTGAGAAAAAAACAGAACTGAAGTGGAGCCTTTTTATTTTCTTGGAAAAATTAGAAGAGAACTTTGAATTTTTTATGTCTTTGAGGAATTAAGAACTGAAGTGGAAGCTTTTTTCATTTTCATTGGTAAAATTCAGAATTGAGCTAACTTTTTTCACTTCTTTAAGAAAATTCAGAAGAGAACTTGAACATTTTGCACTTCTTCGAGAAAACTCAGAATTAAAGTGATGCTCCTTATCTTCATGTCGAATATTCAAATCAATGTATAACTTTTTCTATCTTCTATGAAAAATTTGGAACAGAACTTTAAATTTTTCATCTCTTTGCAAAAAATCGGTAGTGAACTTAAGAAATTTAGAATTAAAGTAAACTTTTTATCTTCACTGGAAAATAATCACAATCATAGTATAACTTTTCCTATCTTCTACAGAAAAATTTAGAACTGAACTTTAAATTTTTTATGTCTTTGAGAAATTAAGAACTGAAGTGGAAGATTTTTATTTTCTCTGGAGAAATTAGAATTGAAGTGTGTTCTTTGGTAAAGTTCAGAAGAGAACTTGAACTTTTCTTCACTTCGTTGAGAAAATTTTAAATTGAACTAGAACTTTTTATCTTCCGGGAAAATATTCACAAGTATGGTATTACTTTTTCTATCTTCCACCGAAAAATTTAGAATTGAACTTTAAATTTCTTTGTGTCTTTTGTGAAATAAAGAACTGAAGTGGAAGATTTTTATTTTCTCTGTAGAAATTAGAATTGAATTGTGTTCTTTGGTAAAATTCAGTACAGAACATGAACTTTTCTTCACTTCATTGAGAAAATTTAAAATTGAACTAGAACTTTTTATCTTCCGTGAAAATAATCACAAGTACGGTATTAATTTTTCTATCTCCCACCGAAAAATTTAGAATTGAACTTTAAATTTCTTTATGTCTTTGTGAAATAAAGAACTGAAGTGGAAGATTTTTGTTTTCTCTGGAGAAATTAGAATTGAAGTGTGTTCTTTTGTAAAGTTCAGAAGAGAACTTGAACTTTTCTTGACTTCGTTGAGAAAATTTTAAATTGAACTAGAACTTTTTTATCTTCCGTGAAAATATTCACAAGTATGATATTACTTTTTCTATCTTCGACCAAAAAATTAGAATTGAACTTTAAATTTCTTTATGTCTTTGTGAAATAAAGAACTGAAGTGGAAGATTTTTGTTTTCTCTGGAGAAATTAGAATTGAAGTGTGTTCTTTGGTAAAGTTCAGAAGAGAACTTGAACTTTTCTTCACTTCGTTGAGAAAATTTTAAATTGAATTAGAACTTTTTATCTTCCGGGAAAATATTCACAAGTATGGTATTACTTTTTCTATCTTCCACCGAAAAATTTGGAATTGAACTTTAAATTTCTTTATGTCTTTGTGAAATAAAGAACTGAAGTGGAAGATTTTATTTTCTCTGGAGAAATTAGAATTGAATTTTGTTCTTTGGTAAAATTCCGAAGAGAACTTGAACTTTTTTTATCTTCAGTGAAAAATTTGGAACAGTATTTTAAATTTTTCATCTCTTCGAGCCAGATCTGATCTAAAGTGGAAAATTTTTATATTATTTGGAAAAATAGAAATGATCAACGACTAATTTCTTTTTCATTGAGAAAATTCAGAAGAGAACTTGAACTTTCCTTCACTTCGTTGAGAAAATTTTAAATTGAACTAGAACTTTTTATCTTCCATGAAAATATTCACAAGTATGGTATTACTTTTTCTATCTTCCACCGAAAAATTTAGAATTGAACTTTAAATTTCTTTATGTCATTGTGAAAT
Organism: Artemia sinica; assembly: GCA_027921565.1. NCBI lineage: Eukaryota > Metazoa > Arthropoda > Branchiopoda > Anostraca > Artemiidae > Artemia > Artemia sinica. The sequence goes on from JAPEVW010000065.1 coordinate 41,781, forward strand.
AAGGAACTGAAGTGGAAGATTTTTATTTTCTCTGGTGAAATTAGAATTGAATTGTGTTCATTGGTAAAATTCAGAAGAGAACTTGAATTCTTCTTCACTTCGTTGAGAAAATTTTAAATTGAACTAGAAATTTTTATCTTCCGGAAAAATATTCACAAGTATGGTATTACTTTTTCTATCTTCCACCGAAAAATTTAGAATTGAACTTTAAATTTTTTATTGGGGAAATTAGAATTGAATTGTGTTCTTTGGTAAAATTCAGAATAGAACTCGAATATTCACGATCAAAGTATAACTTTTCCTATCTTTTATGAAAAATTTGGAATAGAACTTTAAATTTCTTCATCTCTTTGAGAAAAAAATCTGAACTGAGGTGGAAATTTTTATATTATTTTGGGAAAATAGATTTGATCAATAACTTATTTCATTTTCATTGAGAAAATTCAGAATCGAGGTTGAACTTTTCTTCTTCCGGGAAAATATTTGGAACAGAACTTTAATTTTTTCATCTCTTTGAGAAAGGTCGGAATTGAATTTAAGAAAATTAGAATTAAAGTGAAACTTTTTATCTTCATGGAAAATAATCACAATCATAGTATAACTTTTCCTATCTTCTACGGAAAAATTTAGAAGTGTCCAACTCAGAAAAGCCCGAAATAGTAATTTACATATCCCAAATCATAAGTTTCAGACAACACACACCTATGAACGGCTAAGAAATCTAGCTCAGAAAAGCCTGAAATAGCAAACTACTCATCCCAAACTAATGGTTTCAGACAACAAACACCTATGATGGACTAAGAATCCTAGCTCTGAAAAGTCCAAATAGCAAACTACACATCCCAAATCATAATTTTCTGACAACACACACCTATGAAAGGCTAAGAAACCTAGCTAATAAAAGCCGGAAATAGCAAATTAACCATCCCAAATCATAAGTTTCAGACAGCACTCACCTATGAACGGCTAAGAAATCCAGCTCGGAAAAGTCAAAAAGTAGCAACCCACACATCCCAAATCATAGGTTTCAGACAACACATACCTATGAAAGACTAAGAAATCCAACTCAGAAAAGCTCGAAATAGTAATTTACATATCCCAAATCATAGGTTTCAGACAACAGTCACCTATGAACGGCTAAGAAACCTAGCTCAGAAAAGTCAAAAATAGCAAACTAGTCATCCCAAACTATAGGTTTCAGACAACAAACACCTATGAAAGGCTAAGAAATCCAGCTCAGAAAAGTCAAAAGTAGCAATCCACCCATCCCAAATCATAGGTTTCAGACAACACACACCAACGAAAGACTAAGAAATCCAACTCAGAAAAGCCCGAAATAGTAATTTACATATCCCAAATCATAGGTTTCAGACAACACTCACCTATGAACGGCTAAGAAACCTAGCTCAGAAAAGTCAAAAATAGCAAACTAGTCATCCCAAACTATAGGTTTCAGATAACAAACACCTATGAAAGGCTAAGAAATCCAGCTCAGAAAAGTCAAAAGTAGCAATCCACCCATCCCAAATCATAGGTTTCAGACAACACACACCAACGAAAGACTAAGAAATCTAGCTTAGAAATGCCCGAAATAGTAATTTACATATCCCAAATCATAGGTTTCAGACAACATTCACCTATGAAAGACTAAGAAACCTTAGCTCAGAAAAGCCTGAAATAGCGAAACTACTCATCCCAAACTAGAAGTTTCAGATAACAAACGCCTATGATGGACTAAGAATCATAGCTCTGAAAAGTTCAAATAGCAAACTACACATCCCAAATCTTAATTTTCTGACAACACATACCTATGAAAGGCTAAGAAATCTAGCTCAGAAAAGACAAAAATAGCAAACCACTCATCCCAATCATAGGTTTCAGTCAACACACACCTATGAAAGGCTAATAAATCCAGCTCAGAAAAGTCAAAAATAGCAAACTACATATCCCAAATCATAGGTTTCAGTCAACACACACCAACGAAAGACTAAGAAACCTAGCTCAGAAAAGTCAAAAATAGCAAACTACTCATCCCAAACTATTGGTTTCAGACAACATTCACCTACGAAATACTAAAAAACCTTAGCTCAGAAAAGCCTGAAATAGCAAACTACACATCCCAAATCATAATTTTCTGACAACACACACCTATGAAAGGCTAAGAAATCTAGCTCAGAAAAGTCAAAAATAGCAAACTACACATCCCAAATCATAGGTTTCAGTCAACACACACCTACGAAAGGCTCAGAAATCCAGCTCAGAAAAGTCCAAAAAGCAAACCACTCATCCCAAATCATAGGTTTCAGACATCACACACCTATGAAAGACTAAGAAATCCAACTCAGAAAAGCCCGAAATAGTAATTTACATATCCCAAATCATAAGTTTCAGACAACATTCACCTACGAAATACTAAGAAACCTTAGCTCAGAAAAGTCTGAAATAGCCAACTACTCATCCCAAACTCGAAGTTTCAGACAACAAACACCTGTGAGTGACTAAGAATCCTAGCTCTGAAAAGTCCAAAAAGCAAACTACACCTCCCAAATCATAATTTTCTGAAAGCACATACCTATGAAAGACTAAGAAATCCAACTCTGAAAAGCCCGAAATAGTAATTTACATATCCCAAATCATAAGTTTCAGTCAACACACACCTACGAAAGGCTAAGAAACCTAGCTCATAAAAGCCTGAAATAGCAAACTACTCATCCCAAACTATTGGTTTCAGACAACATTCACCTAGGAAATACTAGGAAACCTTAGCTCAGAAAAGCCTGAAATAGCAAACTACACATCCCAAATCATAAGTTTCAGACAACACACACCTATGAACGGCTAAGAAATCCAGCTCAGAAAAGTCAAAAATAGCAATCCACCCATCCCAAATCATAGGTTTCAGACAACACACACCAACGAAAGACTAAGAAATCTAGCTTAGAAAAGCCCGAAATAGTAATTTACATATCCCAAATCATAAGTTTCAGACAACATTCACCTACGAAATACTAGGAAACCTTAGCTCAGAAAAGCCTGAAATAGCAAACTATTCATCCCAAACTAGAAGTTTCAGACAACAAACGCCTATGAGAGACTAAGAATCATAGCTCTGAAAAGTTCAACTTGCAAACTACACATCTCAAATCATAAGTTTCAGACAACACACTCCTATGAACGACTCAGAAATCCAGCTCAGAAAAGTCAAAAATTGCAATCCATCCATCCCAAATCATAGGTTTCAGACAACACACACCAACGAAAGACTAAGAAATCTAGCTCAGAAAAGTCCGAAATAGTAATTTACATATCCCAAATCATAAGTTTCAGACAACACACATCAACGAAAGACGGGGCTCGGGGAGAGCCTTTGAGGGTCTGTGGGTCCCTTGAGGGCCGGGTGGTCCTTTGGGAGCTTGGGGGGACCTTTGAGGACCGGGCGCTTCCTTCGGGGTTGGGGTGGTGGGGATCGGAACCCTTTGGGGTTGGGGTAGAGGACCTCACGACACTGTTCAATGGAACTTGTGTATTATAACGACCACAGAGTTTCACCCTCAAATCCTCTTCTAAAATCATCTTTTAAAATGTCTCTAACTGTTTCGCCGAAATAATTCCCTAAAATAATAATTTGTTCTGAAAAGATATAATAAAGCCTTAAAAAAGTATTAAAATGGTGGCTCAGGAGCCTTTGGGGCGCCGGGGGCCCTTTGGGAGGCTCGGGGGGCCCTTCTGTGTCTCAATGCACAAAAAAATAGTTAAAAAATGGGGGAGGGGAGGGGGAGGAGAGGGGGAGGAGGGGAGGGAGGGGAGGCGGGGAGGGGAGGGAGGGGAGGGGAGGGGGAGGGGAGGGGACGGTTAGGAGGGGGGGAGGAGAGGGAGGGAGAGGGAGGGGAGGGGCCCTTTGGGGGCCAAGGGGGGAGGGGTCCTTTGGGGCCCGGGGGGTCCTTTGGGGGTCTGGGGGACCCTTGAGGGCCGGGTGGTCCTTTGGGAGCCCGGGGGACCTTTGAGGACCGGGGGCTTCCTTCAGGGTTGGGGTAGGGGGATCGGAACCCTTCGGGGTTGGGGTAGAGGACCTCACAACACTGTTGAAATGGAACTTGTGTAGTATAACGACCACAGAGTTTCACCCTCAAATCCTCTTCTAAAATCATCTTTTAAAATCATCTTTTAAAATGTCTCTAACTGTTTCGCCGAAATAATTCCATAACCTGTCTAAAACGGTTTCGCCCAAATAATCCCTAAACGTAATTTCAGCGTGTTCCTTTTGTTTTTAGCATCTCTGCGCTGACACATTTCAAATTACTATGAAACCTGATTCCCACGCTAAAACAATTCATCGCTAAGATGTTTCTTGGAGAATTGTTTCCATGGCGTTTGGTTATTAATATCTTTTGGAGTTCGACCGGTAGAGTTGTTTCCGATGCAATGACATTAATGACTTGGATCTATTCCTGGAGAATCGTTTCTAGGCGAAAATTTTTAAAGTCTGACAGATGATGTCATTGGTTGATTGATCTGTCAAGAAAGGGGAATTAATTTGTTGTTTCTAAGGGGAATTATTGATTCACGATAGGGGCATTGAGGTCGACAGCACAGGTGTTCCGAATTCCCAATGACGGCATAACATTCGCCTCGAGCATGCCAAAAACACGCCTGGAGAAAGAGGCCATTGACACACTTTGATTACGCAATCAATTTCTCAGAAGTCCATTTCCCCTAGGGACTCTATGCCCATATTAGGACCATAAACCACGTGGTCCTGTCACGACCTTTAGGGTCATCTCTACTATCGCAAACTTTTTCATTTTCCTGTATATCTTTACATGCAACCCTATCTCGGTTTGGTAAATTCTCAAAATGTTCTGCCCATTTCTCTTTAATTCTTTCCTTATCGCTAATCGTGGCCCCATTCCTATCTTTAGCTGGGCCAAGTCCAGATTCACTAACCCCTTTCAATTTATTAACATACCAGAACAATATTTTACTATTATACCGTCTAGCAGCATCTTCCATATCCTTGGCAATTTTATCCGTCGCCTCCACTTTCCTTAGTTCATATTTTAATGCTTTCTCCACTTTCTTTACATTCCTTTTGTTTCCATATGATCTATCACTCAGATAATTCTTGTACAAGTCCTTTCTCCTTTCTACTAAAGATAAATCTTTTTCACTATTATTCTTAGCTGCAGTCCTAGCTTTCTTCCTTGAGACACCTTCAGCAACTTCACAATTTGTTTTTCTAAAGTTATTCCAACCATCTTCCACATTATCAAATTTTAAACTCTCAAGTTTAGTATTCAACTGTTCCTGGAAATTTTCTCTCAAATTCTCATCCTGGAGTCTACCACATCACAACTTCCCGGGAGGTAATTATCCTTCCGAAATTTCAGCTTTAAATTAACCTTTTACACTACTAGATAGTGATCTTTACTTTTAACATCAATAACAGCACTCCGATATACCCTAGCATCTTGTATTGATCCTGTCAGTCTTCGGTTTACTGTAGCATAATCAACAAGGTTTGCTGTCTTACCGTCACGTGAATACCATGTTAACTTATGAGCCATTTTGTGACAAAACACCGTATTGGTTATAACTAGATTGTTATACCTACAAAATTGCAAAAGTCTGTTTCCATTGCTGTTTTCTTTTCCTACACCAAATTTACCTAGGCTAGGATACCATCTATCCCTATTTCTACCGACCCGGGCGTCAAAATCTCCCAGCAAAAACAATATATTTCCACCTGGGACCCTGTTTATTTGCTCCTATAACTGTAACTGTATCCGTCAGTCGGTTGTACAGGGGCATATACTACTATAATGGATACCCTGAACTTTTTAGTCACAAAATGAGCAATTAGTATTCTATTATCAATACCTTCCCTGCCTAAACAAGATTTAGCAGCTTCAATATTCATAATGAGCCCTACTCTCTGTCTATGTACCCCATCCTTCCTGCCTGAGTAAACAAATTCTATATCACCTAATTTCATGCTTCCTACCCCTGGGATATGAGTTTCTGAAACTCCTAATAAGTCCAGTTCGAATCGTCCGAATAAGTCAGTTAAAATGTCGATACGATGGTCATTTTTTAACGTCGTAATATTCCAAGTTTCAATTTTCATGTTCGTTCAATCATTGAAATTATTTTGGCCTCAGGAAAACCAATGATCCTGGATACCAGTGCAGGACGGGTATCACATATCTTCTAAATTCTACACCGAAGTGCTTAAGCCAGCTTAGAACCGGACAGCAAGAGGTCCTCGGGACCTCCATGAATGAAGGCTTTGTGAAATCCTGGATCCATCTTGGTCACAACATGGTTTTCAGCACTTGGCGATGCTCTTCTATCAACAAGAGTCGAAATCCTGCGCAGACAGTCTCAAGCCTATTACCTCCGACTCATTATATATTCATGCCTACAAATATTATGCTACTACGGGGAGGCAACCCATAATAGATAAATTAGCTAGGAAGAGGTTTTTCAGCCCAAAGACGCCCATCAAAACATACCAAGCCCAGAAAAATTGTCCATTAGTCAGAATCCCGTGCGAATGCTGTGTCGTTTACTAGGCTATAATTTCCTCGAGGGACGCCACTCCTCAAGTGGGAATAGAGTTGACCGCAAGGTCCCCAGTCTTGCAGGCACCCCGAAAGGGTCGAGGCAGCCCTTTGCAGAGGCCATTGTCCATAGATTTGTATCTTACGCCCTGCCGCAGTTGTCCTCCTATAGATGATCCTCCCTTGATGGTGTTCTGCATCACCATGCAATTTAACCCATTTCTGGGAAAAGGTTTGTAACTCATGGGACTTGTGGACACGCCGGTGGGCCCTATTGAGTGTGCATTTGAGGGGCCTTCTTCCTCCTCCGCCTGTATTTATGACCCCGGGTGAGGGTGCCCCAAATTCTATAATGGATCCCTGGGGATAAGGTCCCCCCTTGGACCTTGCCTCCTATGGAGGTACCCTACATATCTGTAGGGTGTTCCCCTATCACCACCTGGATTCACGCTGAGTGGCCTGGGGGAGGCCAGGAGCATAAGTTAGGACTATAAAGCCAAAAGAATAAAATCAAAGCAGATTCCAAAATGATGATAGAAATTACGGTACTTACGCTACATATTATAGCAACCACACCAAAAAAGTGAAGTTAGGCATAGTGAAATATACCAAAATATGATGAAAATTTAATACTTTAGTAACAAAATTATGGAACCTACAACAAAGAATTACGGAAAGCAGGCTGCCTAGAATACATTATATTAAATACTTAACATAATTATCTCTATATATTAAATATTTAATAAAGATATACTGACGTAGATACCATTATCTCACTCAGGCTTGGCTGATTTTCTTCAAGTGGACACATAAAACCGGTTTCAATCAAACAGTTCGCGGTAACGAACTGTAAGTAAGGAGCGACCCGGCTCAATGGTAACCGAAACTCTAAAAAACGAACTCTAAAAATACCAATATATTTATCAAAAGAATCAAATTTTAATTTTGATTTCAAATATATAAGTTTCATCAAGTTTGGTCTCACCCATCAAAAGTTATGCGCCTGAGAAAATTTGGCTGATTTCAGATAAAATGGGGAAGACCCCGTAAAAGCTATAGAACCTTAATGAAAATCACACCATCATATTCAGCGTATCAGAGAACCCTACTGTAGAGGTTTCAAGCACCTATCGACAAAAATGTGGAATTTTGCATATTTTGCCAGAAGAAAGATCACGGATGCGTGTTAATTTGTTTTTTTTTTGTTTTTTTTTCCCAAGGGTGATCGTATCGACCCAGTAGTCCTAGAATATCATGGGAGCGCTCATTGGAACGGAAATATAAAGTTCTAGAGCCCTTTTTAAGTGACCGAAAAATGGAGGGCAACTAGGCCCCCTCCCACGCTCATTTTTTTCCCAAAGTCACCTGATCAAAATTTGAGATAGCCATTTTGTTCAGCATGGTCAAACTACTACTACTACTACTACTAACAACTCACCGCAGCACCAAGCCGCCTGAGGCCAACACAGCTACGCACGCTCCTCCTCCGCCCCAATCTATTCAAAGCCTCCCTTTTTACACCTGCCCACGAAGTTCCCATTTCCTTTAAATCTTTCTTTATGACGTCCTCGCACCCAAGACGGGGGACGACCTACTTTCCGTTTAGCCCTAGATGGTTGGCCGAAAAAGACAATCTTCGGCAATCTGTCATCCTTCATCCGCACAACGTGCCCTAGCCACCTCAACCTTTCTTTCATTATAGCCCAAGAAAGCGGTATGAAACCACATTTTTCGTATAGCCTATTGTTTGAAATACGGTCAGTTAGGCTGGTACCCAGAACAATCCTTAAGCAATTTCTCTGGAAAACATCTAGCAAATCATCATCCGCTTTTCGGAACGTCCATGCTTCAGAGCCATATTTGACCACTGTCATCACTGTAGCTTCTAATATTATAATCTTGGTTTGCAGACTTATCTTCCTATTCTTCCAGACTTTTTTTAACTGTGAAAAAACACCCTGAGCCTTGGTCTATATTTAACATCTTCACTGCTTCCACCATCTTTACTAATAATACTACCAAGGTAAGTGAAGCTGCCCACCTGATCAATCTTTCATTACCCAACGTCACCTTTTCATCTTCACTTATTCCTAGACTTAGTGACTTAGTCTTCCTAACATTAATTTTCAAACCAATTCAAGCACCTTGAACTCGCAAAACCTCTAAAACTTCATTCATTTTGCTCACACTTTCATCTAGGATGCTTAAATCATCAGCATAATCCAAGTCCAGGAGACTTTTTCCTCCCCATTTGATTCCGTGGTCTCCCATTGCCTTTCCTGTGCTCCTTAAAACATAAGCATGGTCAAACATATGCTAACTATGTCTTTTGGGATGATTTAATCCCCCGAAGTCCCCGGGGGAGGGCTGAAAGTTATGAACTTTACCCAATGTTAACATATAGTATTGGTTATTGGGAAGTATACAGACGTTTTCAGGGGGATTTTTTCTGGTAGGTGGGGGGGTCGGGGGTTATGTGGGAGGATCTTTCCATGAAGGAAGTTTTCATGGGGGAAGGGACATTGCTATGAAGGGGGTGCCGGATTTCCCAGCATTATTAAAGAAAAAGATCAGAAATTAAATGAAAAAAAACTAGTTTTTCAACTGAAAGTAAGGAGCAACATCAAAACTTAAAACGAACAGAAAATATTACGTATATGATTGGGTTCACCCCCTAGTCAATACCTCGCTCTTTAAGCCAAAGATTTTTTAGTATTTTCATAAGAGCTATTTATTCTAATTAACGGCCTTTGTGATTAAGTCATTTTTAAAGAATTGGAACAAAATTCGAACTTTAGCTTAAAGAGCAAGGTATTGACTAGGGGGCGAACCCCCTAATATACGTATTAAAAATCAATGAATATAGAACTTCGTTACGTAAGTTAATTCGTAAGTTACGTATATTTATTACTAATAAAAACGTTCGTTACTAAAATTAAACAAGATTCGAAAAAGCCATTTAACCAAAAAAAGTAAAATTAATATGCAAATTTCGTTTTAATTATTCATGTACGGTGAGCCAAAATCAAAACCTGCATTAATTCAAAAACGTTCAAAAATTAAATAAAAAAAAACAAGTTTTTTTAACTGAAAGTAAGGAACGACATTAAAACTTAAAACGAACAGAAATTATTCCGTATATGAAAGGGGCTGTGCCCTTTTCAAGGCCTCGCTCTTTACGCTAAAGTTTGACTTTCTCACAACTCTTTTCTTTAGACAATGAAAAAATTTAGCGTAAAGAACGAGGCGTTGAGGAGGGCACAGCCCCTTTCATACACGGAATAATTTCTGTTCGTTTTAAGTTTTAAAGTCGTTCCTTACTTTCAGTTTAAAGAAAAACTTGTTTTTTTTTTATTTAATACAGATCAAGAACAAAGTATGGTCTTTAAATGAAATATTCATCTAGCAATTTGATTTATTGAATATTAAAAAGGAATGAATTTAAAGGAAGACCCAACGGATAAAATGTACTACATATCAGACTAATCAAACTAAATGAAATGTTACAAATAACTAATATAGAAAAAAAAATCCTAGAAGGTTGAGCAGTATTTAATTATTTAATGTATTAAGTTTGTCTTCATTGTGCACCAGATTAAAATCCAAGTTCATTGCAAGGTTAGTTTCTTTATTCATGGATACTTATTGCTAGTTTTAAGTTCGAAATTTAATATAAGCTGCTTCTGCTTGGTTTAAGCTCGCTCTTTACTTTCATGTCACAGTTTTTATTCAGTTTGTCTGAGATGGGCAACTATGATAATGTCATACTAGATTGGGTCTTATGATTCATCTCCCTACTTGGATATGAATTGATTATAAATCTTAAAGGGTTTTACAGAGTACAATTTTAGATGGATCGGAGATACAACATTTTATCTTCTACCACCGACACAAAATTTGAAGCTCCTTGCACCTCACAACACTACCCGGATATTTCAACTACACCCCACCCCCCTAAGCCTTCACCGAGATATAGCAGATATACTATTTTCATAGCCTTAATACTCATAGTGTCTTTAGATTTACATCTACCCCCGAGGGGGTAGTAGTAACCAAGGTACTATTTCTACCGGTCCTATAGCAAGACATTTGTACCGGTCCTATAGGTAATACTTCTACGAGACATTACACCTTTTCAAAGAGAGTGAGTATCCTCTCACATGGCCTTATACTTCTACGACTTTATGTTCCTTTCTGTGTTATTCTGGACCTTGTATACACCTTTTCAAAGAGAGTGAGTATCCTCTCACATGGCCTTATACTTCTACGACCTTATTTTCCTTTCTGTGTTATTCTGGACCTTGTATACACCTTTTCAAAGAGAGTGAGTATCCTCTCACATGGCATTATACTTCTACTGCTTTATGTTCCTTTCTGTGTTATTCTGGACCTATTCAAAGAGATTCAGAGCTCCCTCACATTCTGGGCCAACCAGATATGTTTCTAGGCCAACCGGACATGGTCTTATGCTTTGAGGACTTGTCTTTCACTTTGATGAAGGACAGGTTGTTCTGATGCAATTTACCAGATTTCTAATTCAAGGTATATACATGTCTTTTTAGGGTAAAACCTGTGTTAGAAAACCAACGCGTCTTGTTTAGCTGTTAATATATTCAATTATTTTTTGTATATATTCAGGTTTCAAATTAGGATTTTCAACAGTTTGAATAGTTCATTCAACCTATCAGTATCGGTATTTTTGCGATCATTTACATAGATATGGAATATTCTAAGCAGCTTCTGGTGAGTAAAATTTTCTCATTATTATAATAAAAAGAAATTGTCTCGCCATTAAGTTAAGGAAGAAATTCCTTCCTTACACTTTTTTATCACCGTGTTGTTACCTCTTTTAAAAAGCTTCCTTCTTTTAAATATTAAACGGTCCGTGTATTTCAATTTTAGTAAATATTCAAAAAAAGAGAGGCATGTTCACTTTGATTTTGGCTCGTTGTATATGAAAAATTGAAATGGAATTTGCATATTAGTTTCGACAGATATGAAAGGTCGCCTCCCTCCTCAATATCTTGCTCTTTACACTAAAGTTCGAATTTCGTTCAAATCACAAAGGTTGGTTAAGATATCTCTTTTGAAAACGCTAAAAAAAAAAAATCATTTTACTCGTAAATTCAAATTTCAGGAGGGACTTAGCCCCCCCCCTCCCTCCAACAATACAAAGAAAACGCTAAGTATGCTTTTTTCCATTATGTAAAACAAAAAACCAACTCCCTCAATTGCTGTGTTACAATCATAATTCTTTACTTTTAGTTATTTCGTTCAAACTGTGGCTTTTCACGTAATCCTCTTAACAATACAGCAATTTCCAAAGCTTAGCAGGTAATATCTTGGTTCATTGTCATGAATTGAAACCTGTTTCTGCGATCTTCATCTTTCAAAGTGAAATTTCGAAAGACGTATTTATTAAGCTATTAATTGTTTAAAGCATATTCAAGCCTAGGTAGCATACTAGGACTCCCAAGGCTGTTCAGTATGATGAATGTATGTACGCGAAGGAACATTTGAGCAGAAAAATATTGATTTGTAAAAAAGTAGCAGGCAGTCTAAAGCACTAATAGATTGAGCGCTACAAGTTTCAGAATCGACTTTATAGGTCAAATTATATCACGGGAAGAGGGTTTTAAAATCCTCCTTCCCTCCAAACTCAAAATTTTCAAAAATTTTATTTTAAAAGCTTTTTAAATATTTCTAAAGTGCTAATAGTTATAGCACTAAAAACATCAGAATTGACTTTATGGGTCAAATTATATTATGGGGAGATGTTTTTGAAATCCACCTTCCCTCCAAACTCAAAATTTTCAAAAATTTTATTCTAAAAGCTTTTTAAATATTTCTAAAGTGCTACAAACACCAGAATAAACTTTAGAGGGCAATTTATCTGTAAAAGAGGGCTTATTATTTCATTACTAAATTTTTCTTCTTTTTTAAGGATGTTGAGGTGGATTCATGCCCTCCCTCCGAAAAGAGACCAAGAGGGGATGATATCACATCAATGCAAGCTGCAAGGCCAACAGTCATCAGATTTGCTAATTCCAATGCACGTTCGTTGGACCAGCCAGGAGTCTCTATGCAACCTGACAAGAAATTCGAGTCAGCCTCATCTGATCAAGATGGAGGGAACACTCCTCTTCATGCATTGCCAGGGACTTCTGATGTACAAGTGCAGCCAGAACTTGTAAATGTATATGTTTTTTTTTCTTTTCCGTATTTTTTCAAAAATAAGACAAATTTTCTCAACCACATAACTTTTGATGAGTAAAACTTAAATTTGTTTCTAAACTATTCTATATTCTTTCATTAACCAAATTAGCAGTATATAAAAGAATGGTTGTAACACAGAAGTACCAAATAGCTTATCATTGATTTATAAAACTTTACCTGTAATTTCTCTTTTAAGCAAGATGTTTTCTAATGCAAAAATCCATTATTTCTTTAAACAGTTGAAAATCGAACAATCATTCTTAAACCGAGATGTGTTTTGCACCTAGCTTTTGTGTGTATATTTAATCCGTTTATCAAAACAACCCATTGGAATGGTTGGAAACTAACCTGACAGGCATAAATTTGAACCTTAATCGCTTGCTCGCTACAAAGTGGAGTTTCAAATAACCGGATGTTTTTTATCTTAGACGAAGAGAGATATTAACACAGGAAAAATCGCATAAATTGTTTCCACAACGCATTTCTATCTGACGCCGTTTTCACAGCACGTTATGGACTAATTGAATATAGGCTAAGGGGTTAGAAACGCAATTTCAACCTGTAAGAATATTTCAGCGTGTGTGTCAGTGTGTATGTGTGTGTGTGTGTGTGTGTGTGTGCGTGTGTGTGTGTGTGTATGTGTGCGTTTGCTTGTGTGTGTGTGTGTGTGTGTGTGTGTCAGTGTGTGTGTGTGTCAGTGTGTGGGTCAGTGTGTTATTAACAAAATTTGTAATTTATTATACATTGTTTGATAAAAAAAAAGAAAAAAGAAAAGTGTGTTATAATTGTGATAAAACTTTCGTCAAAGAAAAAAAACTTAATCCATTCATTTTGTAGTTTCAGGGGGAAGCTGTGAAAACTTCTGCCTTCCCTGGTCCGGGACTTCAAAGTATCATGGGTAATTGTCCCCTCTCACCGGATGATTATGTTAGTGAAGGTACGTTATTTGATATCCCCCTGGATTTTCAATTTACAGCTGAAGAAATGGACAGTCTTATGCAAATTGTAGGGTCTAATTCTTCCGGGGACATTTTTAACGACAACTTTACTATTAGTGAATTGGATCCTGTACAAATAGGTGCAGGACATGAAAATAGTGCCATGTCCCCGGAATTGCGTGAATTTTATTTGTTAGAGTCTGCTCTAAGTCATCTGCAAACATATAGGGTAGATTTTAACCCCCCTGAGGAAAACGCGGGCATTATTTTAACTGACCCTGTGAATGTTCTCCATAGCTATATCGACAGAATTGGAGCAAAAATTGAGATTCAGATTCAGAAATGGGGGGGTCAAGGGGGAATTAAAGCATCAGTGAATCAAAAAGTTTATTTACAAAAGGGGACATCCGGGGATATTTTTTATTTTCATTTTTCAACTGGCAGCCAGACTTTTTACCCAGGTCTAAACGAATTTGAAGACAACTTTTTCAACTGGGGGAATAAATTAATATCAACTTTGGACACGTTTAATGAGAGAGGTAGTGGGTCCACAATTTTATACATTGAACGCATGGATCTGAATCTCAGTAGATTTAAAAAAAACTTTATTTTAAGGGGAGGGCGATGTAAAAGAATAAAATGCCACCCAGATTTGTCGGCTACCAAAGGGGTTCAAGGTTTCAAATTTGACACAGGGCTGCAATGCTTTAAGTATGCATTTTTAGTAGCAGCCCATAAAACATTAAAAAATGAGTCATCAATGAAAAATCTCGACGGACTTACTCGCAATGGTGAAAAAAATTTCCCTAAAGTAAATTTTGATTGTTTAGAGGGAAAGTATCCGGTGTCCTTGAAAGAAATAAGCATATTCGAGAAAGCAAATGAAAATCTTTGGGTGGGGGTGGTTGTTCTCCAGTATGACACTGAATTTGTAGATGGGGGAAAAAAACCAAATAAAAAAGGGGTTTTGTATTCAGTGAGGACACCGATGGTGGAAAATGTTAAAAATTGGGTATGGGTTATTTACGAGCCTCCCAAAGATGTAAATTCTTATGGTCATTTTTTTCCCGTTACAGCAATAAGTCGACTCCTATCTCAAGGCAAGAACAAAGGAGAACGTTTATATTGCCCCATGTGCCTTTCCCCATTTAGATCTGAGCGAACATTCTCAGATCACATGAACCATTGCAAAATTCATGGGAATCAAAGAATTGAAATGCCGGCAGAAGGCAAAGATATTTTACAATTTAAAAATTTCCAAAATTCCCTGCTACAAGTTGATAAAATATCTTTGGATTGTGAAACCAGACTGGTTGAGGTATCAGATCCATCAAGGCCAAATATAGTCAAGGAACACAAACTAGTTGCGTGTTCCTACGCACACGCCCGACGCGATTCCAACAATAAATGCAATTGGAAGAGTTTTTTTTACTATGGATGAGGAGGGCAGCATGGAAAATGTTATTGGTTTCTTTAATAAAAACAGCGAACGGCGCAATTTCATGATTGCGTCACATCAATTACCCAATGACATTGTCAGATAAAGAGCAACTGGCGTTGAAAAAGGGGACAATTTGCTGGGTATGTAGGGGTGCTCTTGCCCCAAAAGACGCGGTCCAGGACCACAATCACCTTATTGACCCCAATTCAACGGGAAAAAGTAACTTCCGGGGGTGGGCACACAATTCATGTAATTTAAAAATTAAACAGCAACTTTTTCTTCCTGTTTTTATACATAACTCTAACTACGATCTAAAGTATGTGCTACCAGCATTGGCGCATCTTCAAAGAAATGGAACAATAGATGATGCATGGGTGATAGACAGCTTTACCTACAAAATCATACCTAAATCAGCGGAAAAATTGCTTGTTTTGGAATTTATGTGGAAGTTTGTTGAAGCCGACGTTGAGTATACGAATAAAATTCGCTTTTTAGATTCATACAGTTTTTTCCCTAAATCATTGAGTGAATTAATTCAAGTGCAGAAAAACGATGACGGTTGCATTGCTTTCCCCCTTCTCAAGCAACAATTTCCAAATGATTTATATGATTTGTTGACGGTCAAGGGCATATATCCTTATGACCATTATTGTTCCATGTCAAGATTCGCCGAGGAAACTATTCCTCCAATTGAATCGTTTTATGACAGTCTTCACAATCGTAGTTGCACCCCCGAGGAATACAGTTTTGCTAAAAAAGTTTGGACAGAGGGAGGGTGTAAAAATGGGTTTGACTACTGCAAGCTGTATTTACCGAGTGACGTGTTAACTCTGTTAGACATTATGTGTAAAAATACGGACAAAATCTATGAGGAGTTTAATCTTGATTTGGGCTATTATTTTTCTTCGCCTCATCTAGTGATGGACCTTATCCTAAAAATTAGTGGGGAAAAAATTGGGCTAATCACAGATATTGATCAGCATCTGTTCATAGAAAGATCAATGAGGGGGGGGTTTGTTTTTCACGGGGATCGTATCTTGGAAACTGACCCAACAGGAGAGAAGACGGGGACAAAATTGGATGCAGTTTTCCTCGATATGAATTCTCTCTACCCCTCGGCCATGTCCCATTATGCACTACCTTGCGGTGACTATAAATGTCTCAATGACCCTCAAGCTCCCCATTTCCCCAACATTGGCGACAGTGTTGAGGAGAATGGCCCGGTTGGATGGTTTTTTGAAATTGATGGAGAGATACCAGTCGAGCTTCACGATTCAGTAAAGGATTTTGTTTTCCCATGCATCAATAGACCTGTGACTAAGGACTCTTTGAGGCCTCGCAATAGGCGTTTAGTCGAGGTGGACGGATTGCATTGGAATCCTTCAAAACAAAAACTTATTGCTGACCTTCTGCCGAAAAAAAACATAGTTGTACATCATGTAGCTTTAAAATGGATGTGCAACAACGGTTTCAACGTCACAAAGGTTCACAGAGCACTCCAGTTTAGTCAAAAACCCTATTTGAAAACATTTGTTGACACTTTTGTCAACAAACGTTCTGAAGCACAGACGAAGGCTGAAAAAGAAATTTATAAACTCATTTTGAATTTGGCTTTCGGCAAAATGTGTGAGAGTGTTCGTAATAGGAATCGTTGTGACGTCGTGACCGATCCTGAACAATGTTCTCGAATTATTGCCGATCCAGATTACACTTCCTTCACAATCATTGGCCCGGACATGGTACTTTTGAATAGGAAAAAAAGACGCATTGTCTTGAATAAAAACATTGCTGCAGGCAGTGCGATCTTGGAGATCTCTAAAAAGCTCATGTTGGAATTCTACTACAATGTGGCTAGGGTACAGTGGCCGGAAAAGGGGCAAGTAGAGGTCTGCTACGGGGACACGGATTCTCTACTGTTAAAAGTAAAAACCCCAAATCTAATTGATGATTTGGCGCACGGTGAAATTATCAGCTCACGGATGGACTACACCAATTGGGGTGGTCTTTACCCTGAGCTAGTAAAACGTCGGGCACCCAATCAGTTTTTATTTTTTAAATCAGAAACGGGAAGCGACATGATTTCCCGTGGTATGTTTGTAGGTCCGAAGGTGTACTTTATACAGACACACGACGAGGAAATCAAGAAACGTTGCAAAGGAGTACCCAAGCGCTATGTGGATAAGAATTTCGACATGGACATTTATAGGAATTGTATTGATCAAAATACAATTCCACGAGCCAAATTGCTGGCAATTCGTTCTCTCAAATACAAGAACTTTACTGTAAATGTAGAAAAAAATTGCCATGAGTACCATTTCCGACAAGGTCTATGTTTGTCAAGATGGTGCGACTACCCTCCCCCTTGGTCACTATTTAACTTCAGACCGGGCCGAATGTGTTACCCATAGGGAAAGTCTCGGTTTAAATAAAGTCCTGTAAATTATTTCCTAAAACCTTTGGGGGGGGGGGGCCTCGCGGCCTTTGGGGGGGGGGGGGGGGGGGGGGGGGGGCGGCCGCCAGCGGGGGGCGCACCGCCACTATCAAATTATCTTTTTGACTTAGAGCAGATTTTTTTTTTGTAAGTGTTTCATTAAAAAAAAGTGATATTTTTTCAAGTGCTCTCTAATTTAATGTTGTATTTTTTCTCTATAAATAAACAACAAAAAAGTATTCAAGTGATTTTGCTCTCTGTGTGCTTATGTAAATGTTGTATTTTTTTTATTATAAATAAATTTAAAAAAAGTGTATTTTTTCATGTTTAATGTGCTTTTTTTAAGTATTGTTACTTTTTTATGTATATAATAAAAGAAAATATGATTCTTTATTCGTCTTGAAGAACAGAGTAGTAGTAGGGAAATTATTTAGTCATTAGACCATTAGGGTCTACAGTTAGTTGTCCAGGTGAACTGTTGAAGGGAACATGTATCAATTTAAAACACCATTCAGATCGTTTCTGTGTGGGCCCTCAATGTTGGGCAAAACAACAGTCTTAACTAAAATAATTAAAAATTGCGATAAAATGTTTGCGGAAAAGCCGAAAAAAATATACTATTGCTATAGTATTTGGCAGGAGTCATACGATAAAATAAAAGCAATTGCCACCATGGGATCGGTGCAGATACAGTTCATACAGGGACTTGATGTTTTCAACATTATTGAACCAAACTCTTGGCTGATCATTGACGATCTGGCTGAATCTATTGAACAATGGTCCCAGGAAATGCTGCAATTGTTCACTGCTCGCTCTCATCATGAACAGATTTCCGTTACTCTGGTTCTACACAATATCTTTCATCAGAGCAAATGTATGCGAACACTTGCTTTGAACTGCACCTACTATATCATCTACAGAGTTGTTCGTGATTCTAGCTCGCTAATAACGCTCAATAAACAAATCTATCCAGGTGCCCCTAAATTTCTGCTCTCAGCATACAATCAGGCAACTAATAAACCCCACGGTTATATCCTTTTGGATCTTAATAAAAATACACCCGAGGATCTGCGTGTAGTCACAGATATTTTCTACAATGAAATTACAGTATATCTCCCTGTGAACAATAAAAAGATCTATTACTTGCTATCATGACACTGAAGAAACTACATGAAAATAGACATTTGTTTTCAGTTCTAAGCACTTCAAAACCTCAGCTTAGAAAATCAATACTCAAACATGGTATTGACAATGATTTCATTAATCTAATATCTGAACTTTGTTTAAATTTGACCGAGGGTAATGTTCAATTGCCAGAAGTAGTTAAGCAACAGGCAAAGCAACATCGTTCCATTGTATGTACATTGGCCTCTAAAAAGAAAGGAAAGAATTTTAAAAGGAAACGACTTCTTCAGGCAGGCGGTAGCTTTTTCACACTTTTACTGCCAATAATTGCAGGACTTGTAAACAGTTTTCTCTAGAGAGAATGGCAAAACCCTATAAATTGACTCCAATAGAACTCGCTCTCTCACCCGTGGAACACTTTGAGGACAATCTGAGTAAATTCCTTGACAATGAAACTATTGAGGATGATAAAAAACTGCTTTTACTTCAAGATGCACTTCGCCGAGTGGACAAACACAAGTCCTATCGATCGAAGCCCACTGCTGCTGATCACAAAATAGAATCATCTTCTCAAGAGTCTGCTGCTGCTGCTGGAACACAATTAAAGAAGGAGGAATCGGATTCAATTGTATTGAAAATTGGAAATCTAATGCCCCTCTCATATCGTGAACAAAGTAAACGACTCCTAACCTATCTCTTGGAAAGTGGTTAAATTCAAGTTGAGAGCAATGGGAAGGAGATTATAATTCAGGGCAAGAGGTATAATCTACTTGATTTAATGTATGACATGGTTACAAATCGTAAAGGACTATTATCATTTGACACTCATCTATACAACTTTCTAAATACGTTAAACTTCCCCAAAAGTCTTATTGGCAATAGACAAATTCTAAAAAAATTAAATGAACATGCATCATCATCACCATCAACAACACCATTAAAATATGAACTTGAAGAAGAAGAAGATTTTAAATCAATTTTGGAAAATACTAGCACACCACTGATAGCTAGACAAAAGCGAAGACGTATCAAGTCAACGTCACCACCAGCCAGTATACAAAAGGGTAGCGGACATTACACAACGTGTTTACATTCAAAATGGCTGAAGTTCTGAAAGGTGTTTATGAAAATATTGGTGAGGCGGGGAGTTTAAGTTCCCCCGCCACTCTTTCCAAAGTCACGGGTGTTCGCACTAAAAGTGTACAAGACTATCTACAAAATGAATCAAGTTACACTCTGCATAGAAATCATAGACTTCGTGCCAATCAATATCGAAAAACTAAAGCCTTTTACCGATTGCATATAATGCAAGCAGATCTCCTGACTCTAGATGAGCTTCAAAGCCTTCACAATACACCGTACAAGTACATTCTACTTGCAATCAGTGTTTTTAGTCGCTATGCATATGCAATTCCATTGCGATCAAAGAGAGGTGTTGAAGTTGCTCAGGCCATTGAAAGTATTCTCGAACAGGATTCATATAAAAAAATTCAAACGGATCGTGGTAGTGAATTTGTTAATCCTCATGTTGCAAAAGTACTAGAGAAATATAGTACACTGCTCTATCATAGTCACAGTCCTATAAAGGCTGCATTGGCCGAACGATTGATAAGAACTATTCGACTTTTAATTTCAAGATATTGTACATTGAAAAATACATCGACTTTTATTCATGATCTAGATAAAATCATGTTGATTTATAATCAACGACCTCGTCGATCATTGTCCAACTCTACACCAACGGAAGTTCATCATTCGGATCATGATACAATTGACACCTTTCTTAAACAATATTCCAATGGATCAAATGTCAAGAAGAAAAATAAATTCAATGTTGGTGATACTGTTCAAATTAATAGAACAACTAATGTTTTTGAAAAGGGGAATTACTTGTGGTCCACTGAACTTTTTAAAGTGGCAAAAATCCTAGACACTAAACCCATAACTTATCGCTTGCGTGATACCAAAGATGAAGAGATTCTTGGTGGCTTTTATGACTATGAACTGCAAAAAGTTAAAAATGCTAGTGAAATCTATCAAATTGAAAAGGTATTAAAGACACGTACTCGCAGGGGTAAGAAACAGTTACTCTTTCGGTGGCTAGGATACAACTCTGATTTTGATTCTTGGATCGGTGTTGAAGATATTGGCACTGCCCAATGATTTCTATGTAACTTTCATGGCCAACGTTTCCGATCCTCTCTACAACGACTTGAATACGACAAGTGATTTTTGGACAAAACTCTCTCCTGCCATCAAATTTGACGGTGCATATGAAGTGGCTCTTGTCGACTGTATTCTCAAAAATACCTACGACATCCTGAGAAAGGATCGTGTGTATGATATAAAAGTTATACCATTCGATTGGACACTCTTTGTCGACTATGAATGGGTTGAAGCACTTAAATCTAGTGAATATCCACATGCCAAATTGAAATATATTGAATATGATAATATGGGAGATTTGTGTCGTACAATCAATAGAAAAATCTCATATCGTAGGAATGGAAAATTCCATTTTAATTATTCATTGGAACATGATAGGATTTACATTACCTCACCTGTTGACACTGAAATAATTATTCTCAATGATAATCTGAGAGATGTTCTTGGCTTTAAACAGAATATGATCAATGGGAAAAATGCTGGCACCGTTTACGGGATGGATCAAGTTATTTTTGCTGATTATCCACCTGGTTTCGCCTCGGACTCTTGCATATTTCTCTATGCATCCTTTGTGGAAACGTCGAGAGTCGGTAATTCAAATGTCCCCCTCCTACGTGTTCTTGAACGAAAAACAACTCATGAACTTGTTCATCACTATAATATAAAGCATCTTCAGTATGTTCCTGTAAACACTTCGTATTTGGAACTCTGCCAGTTAACACTAAGAAGTGAATTGGGTGATCCTCTAGCAACAACAAAAGGCTTAGCGTGATTACATGTCATTTTCGACCCATTGTCAACGACGGCACAATCACCTAAAATGAACAGTAGAAGAATTCCATTTGTCTGTCCCGATGTTGATTGTTATGTTGGTGCTTTGAGTCCACGTCAAATAGGCAATGGATTGTACTACTACAAGGGTCGTACTACAATGTCTGGCTATGGTCTTGGTAGCTGGTTTGCTAGGCTATTTTGTTCTGCACTACCCCTTGCCAGAAAATATCTTGTACCTGCGGCATCAAATTTTGCTGCCTCCACACTACAGGACTGGGGGTCGGGCAAGAATTTCAAGGAGAGTGTTAAGGAAAATATTAGATCTTCGGCAAGAGCCGTTGGTGAACAATTAAAATCTCGACAAAATGGGGAGGGATTGAAAAGGATGCGTCCGCGTCATTCACTCATCAGTCTCCTCCCAGGCAGGAAGCAAAGGACATCAACAAGGACTTTGAGAAATAAAACAACGAAGGCCAATAAGAAGAAAAAGAAAAAGATTGTTAGATCAAAGAAGGATTTCTTCTCTTAAGATGACTTATCTCCCCCACAAGGAATCATATCCATCAATCAGTTCCTCATTGAATCTATTCAATGCTGAAAATGTTGATGTCAGTGTCAAGTATGGCTACTATGAACAATTTCATCCCCAACAACCCCTCTCGGAAAATATACACTTTCAAATATTTTCCAATGAAGACTATTTCATTGATTTGTCGTCAACCTTTATTGATTTAAATGTTGTGGTGAAGAAAAAGTCAGGTAATACAACTCCAAATGCCGGCGATGGTCTCTCTTATGAAAACTGTATTCTACACAACCTATTCAAACAAATTAATGTATTTATTAATGGAACATTAGTGAGGACTAGCAATAATTTATCAAACTATGCAAGCTACATACAATTTATGATGATGACGCCAAAGGCGTACAAGGAGATGAGAGGACAATCGTTGGGCTATGAATATCGAACATGTGTTGATACTGACGGTGAGTTGACTGCTGCAGTGACCCAGGAGTATCATCTGGTTGGAAAATTAAATCATGAGATATTCAATATATCCCAATGGCTACCCCCCAATGTCAAGATTGACATAAAGTTACAGATGGCACCATCGAATTTCATTTTGAGAAAAACACTTCCTGCAGCACCCGATGCAAATGTCAGTATCACATCGGCAATTCTTCATGTTCGAAAACAACAGGTTATGAGCTCTGTTGCATTGGCAGTGGAAAAGCTAAGAGCCAATGGCAACAACATTAAACTTCTTGTCCCCCATACAATCACCAATCAACGTCACATTGCCGCCGGTTCTCGTAGCTATAGCGATTCATCATTTATCAATGGAGAAATCCCATCAAAATTGGCTTTGGCCTTTTGAAGAGTGGCAGTGCCGTTGGATCCTGGACTGAATCCCCCCATGATTTTAATTTTTTCGGTCTATCTAGCCTTGTGTGCAAAGTGAATGGTATTCCACTGTACATTCTATCATTTGACAAAAAATCCTATAGAACTCTGTACGAGTTGACCATGCAATCCCTAGATCATGACTCTCAACTATTTGAAAATGGAATAATTGATTCAATGTTTTCAGAAAATCATGGGGTTATTGTTTTGGACTTGTCAGGCACACAAGATATGAGTATAGTACGAACAGGGAATGTACGTTTAGAGTGTACATTTGCCAATGCTCTGACTGAGAGTATCACGCTAATATCATTGAGTCAATTTGAAACCTATTGGGAAATCACACCCGACGTTAGTGTTCCACTAGACCTTGCACCATGAACACAAACCAAATAATCAATGTATTTAGTATGGATCCATACATGTCCCAGTACAAGTCCTATTGTGTACCTTCGGACTTCATTGAAAAAATTCCAAGTGTTAACAATACCCTAATCATTGTTAATAGCAGTCCATCGACTTTGAAGACCGGTCATTGGCTATGCATCTTTCAAACAGTGAAGAATATTGAATTTTTTGATCCTCTTGGCCTATAGTATAAATTACATGCTCCATACATCAGCAAATTTATTGAAAGCAGTGGGAAAACCATTATTCAAAATCAACGAAGAGTACAGGATTTAACGACTAAGACATGTGGCTTTCATACACTACTCTTTTTCATGTTCAGATGTCGTGGCTACACCTACAAGCAGTTTCTCAACATCTACGTTGACTTACCTCGATTGAATGACTTTCTAGTGAAGAATATACTTACAAGTGTATTTAATATTGATTTTAGTGCCCCAAGAATAAAATGTTCTAAAGATGTATGTGAAATTGTTTATTAATAAAAAAAAATTTATATACATGATAAAGCGACTTTTCTACTCTTTAGATTTCATCCACTACTAGGTATTTGTCGACAACAACTAGTGCAGGTAGATTATCTGAATTCACAGTGTACTGATCCTGATGTACTGCAATGTCAGTGTCACATTTTCTACAGTAGAGTGTGACTTCACTCTTGTCATATCTTTTTGTATAGTCAATGATACTATTCTCATTCATTCTATAGAATTCACATGTTTCAATTTGCGTATTTGAAGCAATTTCATAAACAGTGTCCTCAAGTGTCGAATCACATTCCGTCACAGCCAAATAAAAATCAGTGGGCTTATAATCAAAACACCCATTGTCTTCACAACAATGACGTAGAAACCATATTCTCTTGTTGTTCCAACAGTTGAATCGTTGACCTGGTTCCTCCTCCCAGAACAATCTAAAACCACGACGATACCAATCTCGTAGCAATAGACTAAAATCACGGTTAGGATTCTTTCCAATCATACCGGGATATGTACTCTCCCACTGCTTACATTTATCATAATGACAATTGGAGCATAGGTAACCTCTAGGATGAGAGTCACACACCTCTTCAAGACAGGAATTACAACCTTTAATTTGTACAGCATATCCACTATGCAATTTACACGGGTTGCATAATCTACACTTTTCATCATACTCATCAATCATTGTGCAATTCTCACATGATGACCAGCTGCCCAGCGAGTACATACATAACGGACATGTATGGAACATTTTGTCATGTGTTGACACTCTCACTGCCACAATGAAACTGAGCTAGCAATAACAAAAATTGTCTGAGATAGAGAGAGAGAGGAGTAAATCATCCTTGAGCACCATCTTTCTTATGAAAAAAGTCCTAAATTTCTAAACTAATGTTTAAAAGCATATCCACAATATCATTTTGCCGTGTCGTGATCAATATATCAATAAATTGTGTAAGTGCATTTGGACCACGACGTAGAAGTTTCATACAATAGTCTAATGATGGAGAATCAGTTTTCATTATATCGACAAGCATTCCCCGAGAAAATATCTTCCATTGAATAGACAACTCTAGAAAATTGTGATCTAGAATCAAATGTTTTTCCATAAGAACTAGATTCCTCATGATTCGCTCTTTCTCGAGTCTATCCTTTTTTTAGAGTCCTAACTCTCTCACAACCAACTTCAGACTAACCAGAATTTTTTTTCTACTCTAAAAAATATACGCTAGTCTACTATAGAAAGAAAATACCATTGATTTAGAAACAATTTTATTGAACATAATTACAATAATAATAATCACTGATGCATTTTGTTCTCATTAATATATTTCAATAGGACATCTAATGCCGACCGAAGTTTATTTATATGGAGAATATTCACTTTTCCAGCAAAACATAGCTGCTCCTCCTGCTTAAATTTGCTTAATGATATCACGTATCTAGCATACATAGTGTCCCATTCAAGACATAGTCTACAACCAGCGGTTATTTCCACAGCTACATTAGGTACTCGTGCATCACTGCTGCTGTTGTCGGCTCCATCGTTAATCTCCAATAATGTAAATGCACCACTCATTTTTTTTTCCTCTACTAATATCCTCGCAAATAAACTATTCTCTTTGAATTCAATTCTCTTACTAATATGAATTGTAAAGAAAACTATTCCTTTTATTCAAATCCCAATCAGCAATCAAGTTATACTCACTCTCTTTGAAAAGGTGTATACAAGGTCCGGAATAACACAGAAAGGAACATAAAGTCGTAGAAGTATAAGGCCATGTAAGGGAGCTCTGAATCTCTTTGAAAAGGTGTAATGTCTCGTAGAAGTATTACCTATAGGACCGGTAGAAATGTCTTGCTATAGGACCGGTAGAAATAATACCTTGGTTACTACTGCCCCCCTCCTTCCCAAGTCAAAGTTTGGGGTCCATTTGATCCCTAAATGGGGATCAATTTTTTTTTTTAGCTTTTTAGCTCAGTTCTTATTTTTCTTTTGTAGGTAAAGGCTTCCCGGCTTGGAGCCAAAATATCCGGACATTTTAAAATTGCTTTTTCTCTGTACTAGTTAAACATTTTATCTTTTTTTTTATTTACCTATATGTTGTCATTTCGTGGTATTAATTAAAAAAAGAATTTCCGAAAAATAAGTTTTTCAAAGAAAAGTAAAGGTCATTTTAAACTTAAGCTGAGCAGATACAAATACCATTTAAAATTCAAACTCAAAACGACCAACAATTACTATTAAAGAATAAATGAAACCCAAAACGAACAGAAATTAAGTAATTAATCATAGCAAAAACATAAAACAAGTAATAACATAAATGAATAAATAGATCTTAAAGCGAGTAATGCTTAGATTGAATATGAATATCAAGCTTAAAACGAAAAAAACATTTTCCTATTGAAGTATAAATGAAACTAAAAACGAACAGAAATTAAATAAACAATCAATGCAAACAAACATACAATAGATATTAATGTAAATTAATAAATAAATCTTAAAACGAGTGAAACTTAAATTGAATATGCAAATCAAGCTTGAAACGAACAAAAATCACCACAAACAAGAGTTTGGGTATGACCTCCTTTTCCCACTGTAAAATTCTAAAACCTACTGCGTCATTGGCGCTTTACTGAAAACCAATTTTATGAGAAATATTTTCTTTTGTACTTAATATTGAAAATAAACATTAAAATTATAGTAACATTTTGAACTGATGAGCTTTCAGCAATTAATATCATTATACATCAAATATTCAGTTTAATTTATTAGCTCTTTTTAAAGCTGTTAAAGAAGAATATAGTTTCCCTAAAAAGAAGTGTTTGGATACTGCCTCCTTTCCTAACTGTAAATAAAAACCAAAAGCCTTCTGCGTCATTGGCGCTTAACTGAAAACGGATTATATTACAAATATTTTCTTTTCCAGTTCTTACAGTATTGAAAATAAAAATACAATTACAGTGAAATAGATTCTTGAACTGGTGGATCTTTCAACGATTAATATCATTATACATCTAATATTCAATTTGATGTTGTCTATACTTTCCAAGACTGTTCAAGACGCATATAGTTTTTAGTAAAGTGCCGATGACGCAGTAGGTTTTAGACTTTTACAGTGAGAGAAGGAGGTAATACCCAAACTCTTGTTTGTGGTGATTTTTGTTCGTTTGAAGCTTGATTTGCATATTCAATTTAAGTTTCACTCGTTTTAGGATTTATTTATTAATTTACATTAATATCTATTGTATGTTTGTTTACATTGATTGTTTATTTAATTTCTGTTCGTTTTTAGTTTCATTTGTTCTTCAATAGGAAAATATTTTTTTTCGTTTTAAGCTTGATATTCATATTCAATCTAAGTATTACTGGCTTTAAGATCTATTTATTCATTTATATTATTACTTGTTGTATGTTTTTACTATGATTGTTTATTTAATTTCTGTTCGTTTTGGGTTTCATTTATTCTTTAATAGTAATTTCTGGTTGTTTTGAGTTTGAATTTTAAAAGGTATTTGTATCTGCTGAGCTTAAGTTTGAAATGGCCTTTACTTTTCTTTGAAAAACTTATTTTTCGGAAAGTTTTTTTTAATTAATTTTTGCTCGTTTTTGATTGCAAAAAATTTCAAGTTTTTAAAAATTCTTATTTCAAAATCAAATTTAAAAAAATATTCATCAAAGTAACAAAGCTGATATCAAAGTAACAATATCAAAGTTAAAAAATGGGTTTGTGTCAACCTCGGAGTTTTTATTATCTGATTTTTGAACTATTTTTAACAAAATTGCTATCTCAAAATTTTATCGGATGGGTTTGGGGAAAAAGGGCGTGGGGGGACTAGATTACGATTCGGTCTCTTTTGACTCTTTAGAAATGAACTAAAACTTTCTATTTTCAATCAAATGAGCCCTCTCTGAAGTTTATACGAGTATCACTTCTATAAGAACCATATATATCCCCAGAGTATAACTTACAACGCCTATCCTTGGGCCCTGGGGGGATGTATCGACCCTGGAGTTTTAATAACTGATGGTTGAACTATTTTTAACAAAATGGTCACCTGAATTTCTTATCGGATGGGTTTATCCATCCGATACACCCAAAGGCGTGGAGGGTGGGAGGGGCTAGTTACCCTCTGATCTTTTTTCACTCTGAGAAAATGAACTACAACTTTTAATTTCCATTCAAATGAACCCTCTCTGAACTTTATACGAGCATACCTTCCATAAGAACCATATATGCCCCAGAGCAATACTTACAACGCCTGCCCCGGCCCTGAGGGGGGGGGGGATCGACACAGGAGTTTTTCTTATCTGATCTTTGAACTATTTTTAACAAAATGGATACCTCAAATTTTTTATCAGATGTATTTGGGGAAAAAAGGCTTGGGTAGGGGGGGTGAGTTTCCCTCTGATCACTTTTGACTCTTAAAAAGGGCACTAGAACTCTCGATTTCCAATCGAATGAGCAACCTTTGAAGTTTATACGACAACCCCTTCTATATGAAGTGCTTCTGGGAAAAAAATCAATGGAGTTTGGGGGTAGGCTAGCTTCCCTCCAATCACTTTTAACTCTTAAAAAGTGAATTACAACTATCAATTTCCAATCAAATGAGCCCTCTAGAAATTTTATACGAGCATCCCTTCCATAACAACCATATATGCCCGCACGGCATAACTTACAACGCGTACCCCCGGGCCTTGGGGGGGGCTGTGTCGACACCGGAGTTCTTTGTTATCAGAACTTTGAACTATTTTTAACAACATATCTATCTCAAAGTTTTTATCTGATGCATTTAGGGCGTGAAGGAGGGGGGGGGGCTTGTTGCCCTCCGATCTCTTTTGACTCTTTAAAAGTGAACAAGAACTTTCAATTTCAAATCAAATGAGCCCTCTCCAAAGTTTGTACGAGCATCCCTTCCATAAGAACTATATATGCCACTAGAGCATTGCTCATAACGCCTGTCTCCGGGCCCTGGCGGGTTCCGTTGACACAGGAATTTTTCTTATCTGACCATTGAACTATTTTAAGTGAAATGGCTATTATAAAAATTTTATCGGATGGGCTTGGGAAAAAAGGGTGTGTGGGGGGGGGGGCTAGTTGCCCTCGGATATGTTTTGACTCTTGAAAATTTAACTAAAGATTTCAATTTCAAATTAAATGAGACCCCTCTGAAGTTTATACGAGCATCCCTTTCATAAGAACCATATACACCCCCAGGAAAACACTTACAACGCCTATGCCCAGGGCTCTGGGGGGCGTTTTTGTTATCTAATTCTTGAACCATTTCAAAAACACTGGCTATCTCAAAATTTTTAGCGGACGGCTTTGGGGAAAAAAGAGAGTGGGGGGGGGCTAATTTAACTCTCTTGACTCTTAAAAAGTGAACTAGAAAATTCAATTTCCAATCAAATGGGCCCTCTGTGAATCTCAGCTGGAAAAAACACAGTGAGATAGTATCAGCTAAAGCTGCCAGAGGACTCGGGGTACTGAGAAAACTGAAGCATACCTTTCCTCTGTCAACCCTCAAGCTCATTTACAGCGCTATTGTAGACCCTTATATTGGATACGGATGCTCGGTATGGGCCAGTAATTTCATCAGCAACTATAAAAGGATACAAATTGTTCAGAATAAAGCAATCAGAGTACTCGGGGAGATGTGCCATTGTGAAAGCACTGCCCAATCTTACAAAAAATTTGGCATTCTGAATGTTGGGCAGCAGTGTGATTATCAGTTATCAGTGTATGTCTATCAGTGTCTGAATATGTTATCTCCTGAGTTCTTTTGGAATGTATTTTCCCACAATTCTCTCTACCATGAATATCCTACACGAAATGTTTACCATTTGGTCAGTGAGATCCGACATTCAACAAGGTCAAGTTTTGCTTTACGGAACATAGGTGTTTCGGTATGGAATGGTCTCCCGGATAGTATTAGAGCGGCCGATAAGTTAGTTTCATTTAATATTAAATAAAAAAAACAAGTTTTTTAAACTGAAAGTAAGGAGCGACATTAAAACTTAAAACGAACAGAAATTATTCCGTATATGAAAGGGGCTGTCCCCTCCTCAACGCCTCGCTCTTTACGCTAAAGTTTGACTCTGTCTCAAAACTTTATTTTTTAAAACAATAAAAAACTTTAGCGTAAAGAGCGAGGCGTTGAGGAGGGGACAGCCCCTTTCATATACGGAATAATTTCTGTTCGTTTTAAGTTTTAATGTCGCTCCTTACTTTCAGTTTAAGAAACTTGTTTTTTTTTATTTAATTTCTGATCGTTTTTTAGTTAATACAGCTTTTATTTTGGCTCACCGTCATTGAATAAGTAAACAAAATTTACATAAAAATTTTACTCTTCTTTTGTTAAATGGCTGTCTCTAAATTTGATTCTGACGTAACTTACGAATTAACTTACGTAACGAACTTCTATATTCGTAGATTTTTAATACGTATATTAGGGGGTTCGCGCCTAGTCAATACCTTGCTCTTTAAGCTAAAGTTTGCATTTTGTCCCTATTCTTTAAAATTGACCCCTTATCACAAAAGCCGTTAATTAGAATAAATAGCTCTTATGAAAGTACTAAAAAAATCTTTGGCTTAAAGAGCGAGGTATTGACTAGGAGGTGAACCCAATCATATACGTAAAATTTTCTGTTCGTTTTGAGTTTTGAGGTTGCTCCTTACTTTCAGTTGAAAAACTTGTTTTTTTTATTTAATTTTTGATCTTTTTCTTTAATAATGATGGGAAATCCGGCGCCCCTTCACAGCAATGTCCCTTCCCCCATGAAAACTTCCTTCATGGAAAGATCCTCCCATATAGCCCCCTCCCATATAACTTACGAACAAAAATTATTCCGTATATGAAAGGGGCTGTCCCCTCCTCAACGCCTCGCTCTTTACGCTAAAGTTTTTTATTGTTTTAAAAAATAAAGTTGTGAGACAGAGTCAAACTTTAGCGTAAAGAGCGAGGCGTTGAGGAGGGGACAGCCCCTTTCATATACGGAATAATTTCTGTTCGTTTTAAGTTTTAATGTCGCTCCTTACTTTCAGTTTTAAAAACTTGTTTTTTTTATTTAATTTCTGATCGTTTTTTAGTTAATGCAACTTTTATTTTGGCTCACCGTCATTGAATAAGTAAACAAAATTTGCATAAAAATTTTACTCTTCTTTTGCTAAATGGCTGTCTCTAAATTTGGTTCTGACCTAATTTACAAATTAACTTACGTAACGAACTTCTATATTCGTGTATTTTTCTTCTGGCAAAAAATACGTTGCAGATATAGTTGCAGATTTTTGCAGCTATGAGCTTGAAACCTATGTAATAGGGTTTTCTGATACGCTGAATCTCACGGTGGGATTTTCATTAAAATTCTTTCACTTGTAGGGGATGTTTCCTCCCTTTTTAAAAAATCAGGTAAATTTTCTCAGGCTCGTAGCCTTTGATGAGTAATACTAAACTTAATAAAATTTATATATTTAGAATCAGCATTATAAGCCCATTCTTTTGATACATTTATTGACATCAAATTCCGTTTTTAAAAGTTTCGATTACTATTGAGCCGTATCGCTTGTTTTTTTTTTGTTTTTTTTTTTACGTATATGTTATTACGTATATGAGGGGGTTCTCCCCTTAGTCAATACCACCCTTACTTTCACCTCCCCTTACTTTCAGTTGAAAAACTTGTTTTTTTTATATTTAATTTCTGATTTCTTTTTTTAAATAATGATGTGAGATCTGGCGCCCCTTCATAGCAATGTCCCTTCCCCCATGAAAACTTTCTTCATGAAAAGATCCTCCCATATAACCCCAGACCCACCCCCACCCCCCACTACCAGAAAAAATTCCCCCTGAAAACGTCTGTATACTTCCCAATAACCAATACTATATGTTAACATTGGGTAAAGTTCATAACTTTCAGCCCTCCCCCTGGGGGCTTCGAGGGATTAAGTCATCCTAGAAGACATAGTTATAATATTTTGACCATGCTGAACAAAATGGCCATCTCAAAATTTTGATCGGGTGACTTTGGGCAAAAAATGAGCGTGGGAGGGGGCCTAGTTGCCCTCCATTTTTAGGTCACTTAAAAAGGGCACTAGAACTTTTAATTTCCGTTCCAATGAGCCCTCCCATGATATTCTAGGACCACTGGATCGATACGATCACCCCTGGGGAAAAGAAAAAAAAAACAAATAAAAAAAACAAATAAACGCGCATCCGTGATCTTTCTTCTGGCAAAAAATGGAAAATTCCACATTTTTGTAGATAGGAACTTGGCACCTCTATAGTAGGGTTTTCTGATACGCTGAATATTATGGTGGGATTTTTATTTAGTTTCTATAACTTTTAGGGTATCTTTCTCCCTTTTTTCGAAAATCAGCCAAATTTTCTCAGGCACTTAACTTTTGATAGGTAAGATTAAACTTGAGGAAACTTATATATTTGAAATCAGAATTGAAATTTGATTCTTTTGATGTATCTATTGGTATCAAAATTCCGTTTTTTAGAGTTTCGGTTACCATTGAGCCGGGTCGCTCCTTACTTACAGTTCGTTACCACGAACTGTTTGAAAAAAGTTAAACAATATTTTTGTTGAAAAAGGAGGATACTTTTTGGAGATTAGGGGGAGGAAGAGGGAAGGGGGGAGGAAGAGGGAGGGGGGAGGATGGTTAGAGTGTGACAATGTAAATTGTTTTCTTGATTTTTTTTTTTTCCTTACCTTTTTTTTTTTTTTTTTTTTTTTGAAAAAATAAGAATTTATTAACAATTATTATTGTTTTTATTTATTTTTGATTAAAGGGTGGTTAGAAGATACAGCCACCAACAGGATTTTTTTAATCTTAATGTGGTTGTCTAGTTATTTCTGATGTTTGTTGAATGTTTTATTTTTTTTGTAAAATAAAAATGTCTATGTCTATGAAGTTTATGCGAGCATCCCTTTCATAAGAACCATACATGCCCTTAGATCGTAACTTAGAACGCCATCCCCTTTGCCCTGGGGGGTTGTATTGACACCGGAGTTTTTCTTATCCAACCTTTGAACTATTTTTTTTAACAAGATGTCTATCTCAAAATTTTCATCAGATGGGTTTTGAAAAAGAAGGCGTGGGGGGATAGCTTCCCTTGGATCTCTTTTGACTATTAAAAAGTGAGCTCTAACTTTCAATATCCAATCAAATGAGCCCTCTCTGAAGCTTATACGAGAATCCCTTTCATACGAACAATATATGCCCCAGGGCATAACTTAAAACGCCTGCCCCCGGACCCTAGGTGGTTGTGACGACACTAGAGTTTTTGTTATATGGTCTTTGAACTATTTAAAAAAAAAGCTATCTCAAAGTTCTTATCGGATGGGTTTGAGGACAAAGGGTATGGAGGGGGGCTAGGTGCCCTCCGATCTCTTTTGACTCTTAAAAAGTGAACTAGAACTTTTAATTTTCAATCAAATGATCCTTCTTTGAAGAAAGTACGAGTATCCCTTCCATAAGACCCATATATGCCCCCAGGGCATAACTTACAATGCCTGCCCCGGGGGTGGGTTTTGTCGACACCGAAATTTTTGTTATATGATCTTTGAACTACTTTTAACAAAATAGCTATCTTAAAATTTTTATTGGATGCATTTGGGGGGGGGGGCTGGTTATCCTCCAATATCTTTTGACGCCTAAAAAGTGAACTAGAAATTTCAATTTCCAATCAAATGAGCCCTCTCTGAAGTTTATACGAGCATTTCTTCCATAAGAACCATATATGCCCCCAGGGCATAATTTATAACCCTTGCCCCTGAAGACTGTGGGGGAATGTCCTGCTCAAACATATAATTTCCAGAATTTTCAATTACGTTGAACAAAATGGGTATATCAAAATTTTGATTGGATATGTTTGGGGAAATGGTGGGCATGGAAGAGGTGTCAGTTGCCTTAGAATCACTCTTGACTATTAAAAGGAAACTAGCCATTTAAATTTCCAATCGAATGAGCCCTTTCTGAAGTTTCTACGACAACGTTGTCTATACAAAACCTTATATGCCCCTAGGGCATAACTTACAACCCTTGCCCAGAGGGCTGTGGGGGAGTTGTCATCCTCAAAGACCTAATTTCCAGAACTTAAAACTACGTTCAATAAAATGGCTGTCTCAAAATTTTGATTGGATGGGTTTGGGGAAAAGGTGGGCGTGAGAGGGGGGTTAGTTGCCCTCAAATCACTTTCGAATATTAAACAGGGCACTAGCCCCTTGAATTTCCAATCGAATGAGTCTTTTTTGAAGTTTCTACGACAACGCCTTCTATAAAAGCCTTAAATGCCCCCAGGGTATGACTTAA
This sequence comes from Artemia sinica, assembly GCA_027921565.1. Lineage (NCBI taxonomy): Eukaryota > Metazoa > Arthropoda > Branchiopoda > Anostraca > Artemiidae > Artemia > Artemia sinica. The sequence continues at coordinate 76,043 of JAPEVW010000065.1, forward strand.
AACCCTTACCTTGAGGGTTGTGGGGGAGTGTCCTCCTCAAAAACATATTTTCTATCTGGAAATCAACTACGCTGAACAAAATGGCTGTCTCAGAATTTTGATTGGATGTGTTTGGGGGAATGATGGGCGTGCGGGGGGCTAGTTGCCCTCCAATCACTTTAGACTAAGAAATCGGGCACTAGCCCTTTGAATTCCAAATCGAATGAGCCTTTTTGGAAATTTTTGCGACAACACCTACTATAAAAACCTTATATACCCCCAGGGCATAACTTAAAACTCTTGCCCTGAGGGTTGTGGGGGAGTGTCCTCCTCAAAAACATATTTTCTATCTGGAAATCAACTACGCTGAACAAAATGGCTGTCTCAGAATTTTGATTGGATGTGTTTGGGGGAATTATGAGCGTGGGCGGGGGGCTAGTTGCCCTCCAATCACTTTCGACTATTAAAAAGTGCACTAGAACTCTCGATTTCCAATCGAATGAGCCCCCTTTAAAGTTTCTATGACGACCCCTTCCATATGAAGTGCCTCTGGGAAAAAAAATAAAATAATAAATAATAAAACATTGGAGCCGTATGGCCTTTACTATAGGCAACGCTATAGCGTTGCCCCCTAGCGTTGAAATTATTTACGTAAAAGAAGTTTGGAATGGAGAGGAGTGATATTATTATTATTATTATGGGTGGACTCATCAACTGAGCCAACCTCAGGCTATAGTGGCCAAATATTTATACTCCCCCCCAAAAACAAAAAACAAGATAAACAACAGTTTGGGACTAAGGGCCAAATTTTCCTATCCTTATCGTACATCTTGCCAGTTGTCAGACCTTACCCTCCACAGCAACATCTTTCAGATTAACATCCAGCTGGTTCCCGCTTGTATCTGACCCCGGCTGGACGTTCTCCTATTAGATACCTTCATGTTTCGGGCACATGACATTTTTGGCAAATTGGCGAATCAGCTCTTGTAATTCTAGTCAAATGATTCTGAAAATAACCAGTCAATAACCATTCAATAACCTTCAGTACCCATCCGTATTTGAGATCCTTTAAGTCAAAGAGGAGATTTTTTCAACCTGAGATTAAACTTTGGAATTATTTCCATTATTCCTTTACATACCGCCATTATGTGCCAATTCTGCTGAACCCTTTCAAGGACCCATCTCCTAATGGCAGCTTTCTAGTAAATCTGATAGACAGGAATATAAGGCTTTGGTCCATAACTAGTCATTGATGTACCAGCCTTAGCTGCTTCTTCTGTCAACTCGTAGTCTGTGATCCAAGAATGTTGTCAGGATTACTCTTACTCACTGCTGACTGTTCTTAGTCAGGAGTGGTGTTGAAGGAGGTATGGGCTCAATGCCCCTACTTTAAGCTCTCCAGTACAAACAATTGAAACTCCTTGTATACTCTGATTTTCAACCACCTGCAACATGTGCACCATTCGTGCGGTGTGTACTAAATGTATTTTGAGTTAAGACTTACATATCAGCAGGCTCCGAAATTGTTTTAAATTGTTTTAACACTACAATTGTTAATTGTTTTAACACTGTTTGAAATATTTTTATGCTTGAGATATATTTTGAATTATGTTCGTGAAATATGTACATGCTGCATTTTAACTTGACACAGTCATACTGCGACATTCAGTGACGTTAATCCATGGAACTATAGGGGGAGAGGGCAATTTTGTAGTTTCCTTAATTTTTCAAAGAAGATACCGAAAAAGACATTTTTCAATGAAACACGGAAAAAAAGTGTTTTCAAAATCTAGGGAAAACAAAAAAATCTAGGATGCAAACACCACTTAATCCCCCCCCTAACTGTTGCCCCTAGGGACAGGTAAATTAATCAATTGCCCTGCAATGGGCTCCAATTATGCAGATTGAAAATCCCAGAAAGACTTCAACTTCAACTAGGTGTGATATTTCACTCGTGATTTACTTACTCAACATCTTCAGATTTATGAAAGACAAATTGGGATAAAAAGGATTTTTAAGTGATCCATCATGGGTTGAAAAAGGTAAAACAAGGGTTCTCACTAAAATCTGGTATTCGGTACCCGGACCAGTGCTCTTTGGGATCCAAATTTGGGACAGCAGTTCACTAATGTCGGGATTCTGAGGTATCTGAAGTGGGGATACCAACCCGCTAAATTCGGTACCACAGGAAATCTAATAAATTGGATTTCAGTTCTGACATTCTTTTTTATTTGGGTTCCAAGGTGTGAGTCAGTATTTTTTCTAACATTTTTCATCTATTGGAGCAACCATGGATATTTTGTTGCACACATAAATATTATATTCTCTTTGCTTTACATTTCTAGTTCTTAGGGGTAGAGGAATCGAGGTGTTACATAGGTGCATACTTTTCCCCTGTTTTCTTCGACCTAGTTTATCAGCTTATGTTTTCCTAGCAGAAATTTTTTTTCAAGTAATGATCTCAACGGTACCCCTCAGATGTACTATCATATTATCTACATCGCTTTAATGATTTTCCTGAGCACCGGCCTTAGCAGTCGGCATACCAGATTTTGGATTCATTTCAATTTCTTGGGTACCAAAATTAGCAGGTCGCTGGCCCAGCTTCAGAGTTGTAGAGAGTCAACTCGGGTACCGAAGCATCTACTAAGTCTTACCATAAAACAAACCTATATGTTTGAAGTTGGAGGATGCGTGAGGGGTTGTACGGGTACAAGGAACCTCAACTTTAACAGGGTGTAATATATCTATCTTTCTATTAGAAAAAAGGGGAAGGAAGTCGTGGTATTAAGTAGACACAAGCCAAACGGCCTCAATCCAGGCCCTAAAACATACAGATTAAAATACTTATGACTAACGAAGTAACATGTCTACCTTTCTATTGAGGAAAATATTAAAAGGTTGGTAATGAAGAAATTACGGGCCCAAGGGCCTTATACTCGGCTCTTCAATCATATGTATTGGAAATCTTGTATGACTCATTTCAACAAGTTGCAGTCTATCCACCAATCTTTAAACAATGAAAGAAGGGTTCTGAGGGGACATGGGCCCAAGGACTTTTTTTCCAAAATCATCCAGTTTTGAAATCCATCAGAAAACAAAGGTGGGGGACGTGCCCAAGGGCTTTCAATCTGATGGTTCCAAATTCCTTGCATGACTCTGATTTCAACAAGGTGTACTTTTTTATATTAGAACATACTTATGATCCCTTGGTTTTAAATGAGCTGTTTAAATAATTATATAATGTGTAACAGCACACATTGTGTAATGTGTACCTTTGTGCTGCGTTTACGTTGTTGTGCCTGGAGGCACATTTTTCACCAATTCTGCTTAAAATGGCTATTTTGAAATTTTACTTTAGCTCCATATGAGGCAGGAGGGGTGTACCATCCGGAGCATCTGGGGCATTGAATGAGACCAGGTTGCCCTCGCTTTTTCTTGACTCTTAAAGGCAGCGCAAGTGTTTTTAATTTGTGATCAAATTAACCCTACCTAAAGTTTCTGCGATCAGGCGTTCCGCATGATGAGGCCGAAAAAAAAGAGCCATCATAATAATATATGGAAGACACAGGCCCATTTGCTATGTTTGCGCTAATGTACTTAATATGTACAATAATTTCTTTAGCTTTTTATTCGTAAAATGAAGTACTATACTAGTATTACAATGCTACTTTTGATTTTACTTGATTTTTTCTGGAGAGTGCAGTAGTATCTTACAATCCTTGATTGATTTATTCTTTGTATTTTTATAATATTGTAACAATCTGTTTTTCTTTCAGCCCGTAGCTCCGTCATAAAACTTGGAATTTTGAATGGCTGACACTAGGAAGAAAAAGTTTTAAAGTTTTTAGCTTTAAGTGATTTGGTTCAGTGATTTTCTGCTCAAAAATTCCTATAGCTTTTGTTGTAAAAACTATGTGTAAAAAGTGGCCTTAAATGTGTCATTAAAAAAGTTCATGCTTACAATGTTACTGCTTGAGTAGGTTAATGTTATTGCAAAGCATATAGCAGAGCCTTTCGGGTACATACATAAAAACGCATACTATCTTGTGAGGATTGGAAGCCTTTTGGCTCCGATTTTACAATAGAGAAATATTCGCTTCAGGTAACTTAGCATAATGCCTCATGACTTTTTTTTACGATTAGAGACTAGCTAGGAGTTATCGTCGTTATTAAAATTAATAGCAGAGCTAATCGGAAACAAGCATAAAAGCGTTTATTCTCTGGTGAGGATTAGAAACCAACTGACTCCGATTTTACAACCGAAAAATATTCACTTCAGGTACCCTTGCATAATGTCACATGATTGTTTTAAGATTTGCAGTTGCCTAGGAGTTGCCGAAATGATCAATTATATCGATAAATTAAGGAACAGAAGACTCTTAAATTACCAGTTCAAACTAAGGCAAGTAAAAAACAAGGAAAAAGAATGTTTCAGACCAATATGTTACAAACATACATATGTTGACATGTGACATATGTTTGATATGTGACATATATGTGACAAACATACATATGTTTCAGACCAATAGCTTCTGTTAGTCTTCACTACCTAAAAAGGAGACAAAAAGGAAAACAACGAAAAGAAAACTTATAAAAGGAACACAAAAACGCCAGTGATGCCAGGTTTAAAATCAGTGAATTCGAAACGAAGACTGAAATAAACTATAAACTAAAGATATGCAAATAAATTCTAAATCCATTTAGTAATCAAAAGAATAAATCTAACCTTTCTAATCTCAGATTAAATTAACGTGCAGTTTCTCCGACTCCTTTTAGTTAGTTAAAATTAGTTTCAAAGTTCGTTTTTTCATTCATTTTCAACGTGCATAACTTTAGACCATAAGGGAAAGTGGGCGGAAGAATGTTAAACTCTATTAAAGTATTCAGAGATAATCAAGAAAAAGTAAATAAAAAAAACAAGCTTTTTAAACTGAAAGTAAGGAACGACATTAAAACTTAAAACGAACAGAAATTATTCCGTATATGAAAGGGGCTGTCCCCTCCTCAACGCCTCGCTCTTTACGCTAAAGTTTTTTATTGTTTTAAAAAATAAAGTTGTGAGACAGAGTCAAACTTTAGCGTAAAGAGCGAGGCGTTGAGGAGGGGACAGCCCCTTTCATATACGGAATAATTTCTGTTCGTTTTAAGTTTTAATGTTGCTCCTTACTTTCAGTTTAAAAAACTTGTTTTTTTTATTTAATTTCTGATTATTTTTTAGTTTTGTGTTTCTCTTTTTGTAGATAAGAGCTTGAAACCTCTACAGTAGGGTTCCCTACAGGAGGCAACCCTTCATATACGGAATAATTTCTGTTCGGTTTGATATACGTATATGAGGGGGTTCGCCCCCTGGTCTCTTTACGCTAAAATCACAAAGGCCGTTTAATTAGAATAAATAGCGCTTTTGAAAGTACTAAGAAAAACTTTAGCGTAAAGAGCGAGGTATTGACGACAGGGCGAACCCCCTAATATATGTAATAATTTCTGTTAGTAAAGCTTTTCATATTCTTCCTTACTTTCAGTTGAAGAAACATTTTTTTTTTTAATTTAATTTCTGATCGTTTTTTAAATAATTATGGGAAATCCGGCACCCCCTTCATGAAAAATTCCCTTCCCCATGAAAAATTCCTCTATGGAAAGATCCTCCCATGTAAAACCCTCCCCCAGTCCCCCCCCTACCAGAAAAAATCCCCCCAGAAAATGTCTGTATACTTCGCATTAACCTATACTATATGTAAACAATGGGCAAAGTTCGAAACTTGCAGCCCTTCCACTTGGGACTGTGGGGGGTTGAGTCATCCTTAGAGACATAGATTCTACATTTTTCGAGTAGGCTGAAACAAATGGCTATCTGAAAATTTCAATCACGTGACTCTGGTAAAAAAATGAGCGTGGGAGGGGGTCTAGCTGCCCTCCAGTTTTTTGGTCACTTAAAAATGGCACTAGAACTTTTATTTTCCGTTCGAATGAGCCCTCTCACAATATTCTATGACCAGTGGGTCGAAACGATCACCCTGAAAAAAGAAAAAACACGCATCGTGATCGTTCTTCGAGCAAAAAATGCAAATTTCCACCTTTTTGCAGATAGGAGCGTGAAACTTCTTTAATAGGGTTCTCTGATAAGCTGAAAAATGGTGTAATTTTCGTTAAAGTTAATTAAAAATGCAAAATTCCACATTTTTGCAGATAGGAGTTTGAAGCTTCTTTAATAATGTTCTTTGATAAGCTGAATCTGATGGTGTGATTGTCGTTAAAGTGAATTAAAAAAATTTGCAATTAAAACAAAATTTTATTGTTTAAAAAAAATTGAGTTGTGAGAAAGTCAAACTTTAGCATAAAAAGCGAGGCGTTGAGGAGGGGACAGCCCCTTTCATATACGGAATAATTTCTGTTCGTTTTAAGTTTTAACGTCGTTCCTTACTTTCAGTTAAAAAAATCTTGTTTTTTTTATTTCATTTGTGAACGTTTTTGAATTAATGCAGGTTTTGATTTTGGCTCACCGTGCATGAATAATTAAAACGAAATTTGCGTATTAATTTTACTTTTATTTGGTTAAATGGCTTTCTCGAAACGTTTTTATTGGTAATAAATATACGTAACTTACGAATTAACTTACGTAACGAACTTCTATATTCATATATTTTTGATATGTATATTAGGGGGTTTGCCCCCTAGTCAATACCTTGCTCTTTAAGCTAAAGTTCAAATTTTGTTCCAATTCTTTAAAAATGACCCCTTAATCACAAAGGCCGTTAATTAGAATAAATAGCTCTTATGAAAGTACTAAAGAATCTTTGGCTTAAAGTGTGAGGCATTGACTAGAAGGTGAGCCCAATTATATAGCTAATATTTTTTGTTCGTTTAAAGTTTTGATGTTGCTCCTTACTTTCAGTTGAAAAACTTGTTTTTTATATTTAATTTCTGATTTTTTTTTAAATAATGATGGGAAATCCGGCACCCCCTTCATAGCAATATCCCTTCCCCCATGAAAAATTTCTTCATGAAAAGATCCTCCCATAAAACCCCCGACCCACCCCCACCCCCACCCCCCCCTACCAGAAAAATTCCCCCTGAAAACGTCTGTATACTTCCCAATAACCAATACTATATGTTAACATTGGGTAAAGTTCATAACTTTCAGCCCTCCCCCTGGGGGCTTCGAGGGATTAAGTCATCCTAAAAGACATAGTTATAATATTTTCGACCATGCTGAACAAAATGGCTATCTCAAAATTTTGATCGGGTGACTTTGGGAAAAAAATGAGCGTGGGAGGGGGCCTAGTTGCCCTCCATTTTTTTGGTCGCTTAAAAAGGGCACTAGAACGTTTAATTTCCGTTCCAATGAGCCCTCCCACGATATTCTAGGACCACTGTGTCGATACGATCACCCCTGGGAAAAAGAAAAAAAAACAAGTAAAAAAAAAAAACAAATAAACACGCATCTGTGATATTTCTTCTGGCAAAAAATGCATAATTCCACATTTTTGTAGATAAGAGCTTGAAACCTCTACAGTAGGGTTTTCTGATACGCTGAATAAGATAGTGTGATTTTCATTAAGGTTCTATAACTTTTAGGGTGTCTTTCTTCCTTTTTTCGAAAATCAGCCAAATATTCTCAGGCGCGTAACTTTTGATGGGTAGGACTAAACGTGATGAAACTTATATATTTAAAATCAGCATTAAAATCTAATTCTTTTGATGTGTCTATTTGTATCAAAATACCGTTTTCTAGAGTTTCGGTTACCATTGAGCCGGGTTACTCCTTACTTACCGTTTGTTACCACGAACTGTTTGAAAACTGCTACTACTGCTACTACTACTATTAACAACTTACTGCAGCACCAAGCTGCCTGAGGCCAACACAGCTACGCACGCTCCTTCTCTGGAAAACGCTGGAAAAGCGGCACATAATAATTTGTACCCTTTTTATATTGGACAAATGTTAATTTTCTGGATATAATCAAAGGACAGAAATCAGAATTTTCTGTTTTAAATCTTACTTAAAAATCTTCTGGTTGTACTTCTCCGCCCAACGGAAAATTTCCTGGTGATACTCTTCTCATGGCGTACTACATTCCTTGAATATGCGAACTTCCGCTCAATTTCAAATTTTTGACTCGCTTTTGAGCTGTTGTCCCATTTCACCTGTGCAATATTTAGCAAAATCTTAGAAATAATTCCTCTTTTGAACTGTTCAAAGCAATTCCTTGCTTTCATTTTATTTTACAGATAGTAGTGTGAATAAAATGGTAAACTGAATGGGGAAATGTATGTCCAAGTTTTTGTGCTGTGCGCCCGTGAATTCTTTATTTCACATACAAAATTCAGGACAATAATTATCCAAACATGCCCGTCTCAAAATGTTTTTCCAATGTTAATCGGATTTATGTAGTACTACACTCCCTGATAAGGAAATCCCCGCCTTTGTTTGGCTAGATTTTTATGGGAAAATGCAGATTTTGGATTTAAGGTATACACTCTTGGTGTCAAAGGTCTAAGGGTTCGCTTCAGGGACTCCAAGACTCGATATTCAGAGACTAAGACCTGGAGACCTTATTACACTTTTGAAAATAAATTTTGGCAGGCTGCATTGCATATTTCTGAATGGAGGATATAATTTTATTCACAAAAGTGTTCTTTTTCGAATCCAAAACAGAAAAAGTAGATCTTATACCATTCCAGATATAAACGAATTAGATCCGATTCAGAAATATCAATACTTTTCAAAACTAGCATTAGAGAACAGAGAACCAATTACTCATATTTGACAGGCTGTATCATAGGTCAGAAATTTTTGGCGTATAACAAAAAATACAGGCATCAGATTTTTCCTGAATTTCAAAGAAGATGAATTCAACAATATCTGTGCCACAAACTCACCCCTCCCCCTGCTGACTGTGAGTGGAACTCATGAAACTTAAAGATAGCATAAAAATCGACGCTATCCAACTTCAAGTCGAATAAGCTTTGAGTTTTGTCAAAGCTTATTTCTCCTTTGAGTTTTTGTCATTCCCAGAGGTAAGTTTGATCTTTGGACTATTTGGGACAAAATAGCTACCTCAAAGTTTTGATTGGATATATTTTGTGAAAAGAAAGAGTTGGGCACCAGTTGCCTTTCAATCACTTTTTACTCTTTAAAAGTGCTCTAGAACTCCCAGTTTCCAATTGAATGAGTCCCCTGCAAAGTTTATGCGACACCCTTTCCGTATGAAATGCCTCTGGGAAGTATAATAATAATAATAAAACATTGACGCCTTGTGGCCTTTACTATAGGTGATTTTAAAGCTTTTCATTATTTACAGTAACCGTAGAAGTAGCATTAAAAGGTTTTTTCAAGATCCACCACAACCTACCCTGGAAGGTCTAATTTAATAACGTTATCCCCCTTTGATATATTACTTTGTCACCCTTTTAACTATCTACATGCTCATGGTTTGTTTTGATTTAGTTCAACATCTGCCTAAATAGTCCTTGACAGCTTCAACTTAATTGATTAAGCTTTAAATTAAAGCTTAACGCCATCAATCTTTACTAAAGTATTGCTAATACGTCCTCTTGACTAACTGTGTGGGCACAGTGTGTTTTAATTTAGGTCAACACAATTTAAATATTTCAATATTGCCAAAAATTTTCACCTTAATTCCCCTAGTATTAGTAGCAGCAGTAGAAGCACCGATAGTAATATTAGTAGCAGTATCAGTAGTAGCAGTAAAATTAATAGTAGTAGCCTTAGCTTTAGTAGCTGTGGTACTAGTATCAGCAGTGATAATAGTAGCAGTAGTTATAGTAGTAGTAGCACGAGTAGAAGCAGTACCATCAGGATAAAAATATTGACTTTTGGTTGGTTCAACATCCCCCAAAACTAGCCCTGTAAGTTTAAACTTCAAACGCAAAACTGTTCCAAAGATATTGTTGTTCGGTCCTTTTGACAAGCTGCATACAGACGGTGTGTTGTGATTCAGATTACTTTCCCCTTAATATTCCCTGAGAATCTTACCCTTAGGCATAGTTGTAACAGTAGTCAGAGTAATAGTATTAGTTTTACTAGCACTAGTAGTAGCATTAATAGTAAAATCACTAGTACTAGTAGCAGCAGTAGTATTTAAATATTGTCATTTGATCATATGAACATCCCTCTCACCAAGTCCTGGAAGTTTTTACTTAATGTAATTAGATGTTGCTATGACATTGCCAATATGTCCTTTTGATAACCTGTATGTTCATATACTTCTTGAAATTTTCATCTTAAAGGCTGGGCACATGAAGCTGATTTAGGGAACTGATTTCCAAATCAGCGCCGATGTTAAAAGAAATTGGCGTCGATTTGAGCTTGAAAAATTTATAGTTTTCGGCGCCGATTTTCATCATGATTATCGCAAAAAAAAAATAGGGATACACATAGACAGTCAGCCAGAGATGTCTGTGGTGAAAGACCTAAGCTGACATCAATCATGCAACTATTAATAAACTCCATTCGACTATTTGGGTCCATGATGTTTTGTTTTGAAAATCTCGCACAATAAATTTTTCTTTCAACAAATTTTTCTTACCGCTATCGTTTGTCCACTGATGCTGAAATCGGTTCCCGAAATCAGCTACGTGTGCTCAGCCCTTTAATGCTCATAACCTTACAAGTAGTTGCAATAGAAGTAGTAGATGGAGTGACAGCAGTAGTAGAAGTAGTAAATGCAGCAGGGGTTGTAGTATTAGTATTAGCGTGCACATATTGCCTTTTATTTAACTGATCTTCCCCTTAAAGCATTCTCTGAAAATTCCAACTTAATAGCCAAATAAAGTCGTGAGAAACGCCCTTTTGACAATCTGAATGTACTTTTGGCTTAGTTCAAATTTGCCTCAAAATTCTTCAAATTTTCTCCTTCATAGGCTTAGTCTTAATAGCACTAGTACCACAGTAGTAGTGGTGGTGGTAGAAGCAGCATATGCGTTATTGTTGTATTAGTATGAGCAGTAAAATTAGTAGCATAAGTATTAATAAGAGTATTAGCATGTGCATGTTACCTTTTGGTCAGTTGAACATCCCCCTCATGATGCGACGGAAGTTTCACCTTGATAAGGTAAGCCGCTCCAACAATTTTGCAAATGTGCCCTTTTGACCCCTTTTGAAACCCTTTTGATCCTAATGCACTAAGCTTTACATGTTGATATAATTGAAGTAGTAGTCGGAGTAGTTTAGTAGTTCAGTTTAGTAAGAGTAGTTTAGTACACGTAGTGGTGTCAGTAGTGGCATGCACGGTTTTGTCAATTGATCTTCCCCTTTTACAGATCTTTCATACAGAAGATTTCCATTTTATCTTTGTAGGAACAAATTTCTTGTTAAGCCATTAATCTTCAAGTAAATTTACGCCTTCATGGCATTAATTCACGCAGAGACTTTTTCAATTCTATGCACAGGCAAAGTTATCTGTTATTCCATGTGAACCCATTTCGGCAATGAAGCCCAGATAGTTACTTTGATTTTTTTGGTTATTTGGGCCATTTTTGAAGTTAAATTTATCTAGTATTCGAAAATTCCGGGATTAAAAGTTTAAGCTTGTGATTTCTTTGAAAAAATACATGTTTTTAGGTAAAAATCTATGTTTCCTTAGTAAAAATATGGGCACCCATAAGGGGGAGGCAGGGGGATTGGGGCGCCCCCCCCCCCTGGCTGAATGATGTTGCCTTATTTTTATATTTTGGTTCTGAGATTTCTATTATATAGAATTAAAAGTGCCAATTAGACGAGTTTTGCCCCCCCTGGAATTCAGCTTATGGGCGCCCATGAGTACAAATCCATGTAAATCGATGGCATTTCAAATATCCATGTAACAGGTCAAAAAATCCATCTAAACATAGATAAATCCATGGCTGTGGCAAACCTGTATCTATCTTGGCAAGTACCTTTCTAAAACTGAACCTTTTTATATTTCAGGTTGCCTTCCTCAAATTCATCCCAGGTGAATGGGAAAGCAAGTACTTCTTTAATTTAAGAATAAAATTTCCTTTCAAGTTAAGATATAAATGGGCAGTTCCAGTGTACTTTTTTGACAAGAAATATTAAACTTAGCGCAAAAAACTAATTGAAAATTATAAAAGTATAATAAAAATAGTTTTTTGTTACCGTGTTACTTTTCCAAGGGCATAAGAAATCTTAGGGTAATTGCAAACAAAGAGGGTCAAACACATCACAAATTTCATAATTGCACGTTTTTTGAAGTACATTGCTTCAAGCTCTTAAGACATCCATGTCTTTACCGTTTGACATATCTACGCTGAATGTTTGTACCAGTCACAGGTAAATTCTAACTGACAGATCCCAGTGGATGAAAAGACCTGGTCAGGGAAAATCTTAGCTATTAGCTCTATTGAGGTGCAAGAGCAAAGCCCAAAAGTAAGTAGAATCCGAAGCTTTATTTCAGACATGGTGCAACTACTAATTACAGCAAAAAGAAACAGAGCATACAAGTAAAAAATAGATAATTAAGCTCAAATCATATTTTATTATAAAAGGTTTTTTTGTGACTAACACTATTTTTATAAATTGGAGGGAGGGGGTTCAAAGATAAAACAGATGATTAGACTTGAATTACAATTCATTATTTGTGAGTCTTGAAGTGACTAACTCCAGTTTATTGATTGGCGGGGGGGGGGACCAATAAAATAGATAATTAACCTGAAATACTATACATTCTTTGGGGATCGTAAGGGAACTGACTTTCTTTTTCACCTGTCAGCGAGGGAGTCACGACACTAAAATGGATGGTAAATCATGCACTAGCAACTCCTTATCTTCTAGTTCATGCTTACTGAGGCATCCTTAGTTAATGGAACGTATGGAGACTAACAAGGACCGCGGGGAAAAATCTTCCGGCCTCACTCCCTTGTTCAACATCAATTATAATTCAAAATACTATATACCAATGTGAAGCTAAATTATTCTGAGGTTAAAGCAATATAAAATTATGCAGCTAAAAAATTTCGAAAATGAAAACTGTTCCCTGAACAATCACCTGTTTCTGTTAAATCCTTAAAGACTTCATTTTAGTTCTCAGGTAAAATCACAAAAATGAGAGGAACAACCCTTGACTTTTGACATGAACCTTAAACACTACTTAGCACTTAGAGTAGAATAGAGTAGAGTAGAAAATTTTTATTTATAATACATACATAAATAAATGTCACAAAACAGCGCACATGCCTGGTGGCATACTTTAGCGCTGAAAATATTGCCAACGAAAATACACAGCCATTTTCAAAATAAATTTTACAACAACGAAAAAGAAAACCCTAATGAACAAAATGCTTAGCATGTCATAAGATATTTCTTCACCAGTCTTAGAAAATGTCGCTTGTTGCTGCATTCTCGAAGTGATGCTGGAATTGAGTTCCAGATTTTTGGCCCAGTGTGACGGATGCTGAATCCCGCTCTCGATGTTGTAAAATTACAACATCGACTTAAACCTTAACACAAGCTAACACTAGCTTGCACACATCATTATGGCTCTCATATAACATTACAAAACTGAGAGACATACCCTTTGGTTTTTGCCATGAAGCTTAAACACTAGCTAGCACTTAAAGCTTAACACAAGCTAGCTCAAGCTTGCCCACGTCATTATGGCTCTCATATAAAATCATAAAACTGAGAGACATACCCTTTGGTTTTGCCATGACGATATGTAACCAACACTCGACCTTTCATCTGAGTAACCCTGCCTAAATATGAGGGGAGTGTAAGCAAATATTTAATATAGTACGCGTCAGCCTTGTACGTTTCAGAATTAATATGAGATAATGGCAATTGCGATAGCAATGAATAAATCACAGAGCTGGTATATAAAAAGTTTCAGTGCACGTTGCTTAAAGTTTCATTTAATCTTCTTACTGTTCTCTTTGTCAAAGCTGAAAAGAGTCCCCAGAAGTTGGGAGTTGAAACATTAGGCATTGTTTTTCGTCATCGCTGGCTATAAACATCCTTTTTTTTCGGTGTGCTACCTTTACATTAAACAAAACAGAATACTCGACACCAGTCAATTTGGACCATTCAGTTTATACTTAGAAAGAATTACTCGAGCATAGTCTTTGGATCATCGATGTTTATTCAGAGTTCTGCCATATAGTATAATCAAAACAAGAGAAAAATTGGGTAGACCTTCACCAACTTGCAAATTTTTGTTTATTTTTTTTTATACCATTCAATACAGAAAAAGTAAAAATGGGTCATCATCAGTATAGCAGGATATTTTTAGAAATTCATCTTTAGTGTTTCCGTGTGAGGGGTTATCTCCAAAAAACAACGACATAGCCCATTTTAGCAAGTATGGTGCTCTTTCTATGGTTTACATGTTTATTGATGACGAATAAGGGGAAGAAAGGACCTGGAACCTACAAAAACGAACACCTATGCTAGGTAATATCAAAAACAAAATAGAAATCTTAATAATAATAATAATAATAATAAGAATAATAAGAAAAAAGTATTTTCTGTGAGTGCAGGGATTGGTAACAGGTAACAGATTATGTTACCAAACACGTCAAGGCTGCTCTCTAACTGCCTGAAAGTAGGGCGAAAAAATATATAAATGGGGAAACTTGTTGGAAGAAATAGCTTTTATGGAGTTATGGGAGTCGTAAAAAAACTGAAAGAGACATGAAAATAATACTTTTGAATAAATTAGGATGTGCTTCAAATTCTAAATATCATTCTTAAATTCTATAGCTGAAACGTTAGTTAATCTTCCCGGTTATAAGTTCGTGTGTAAGACCCGCCGGAATAACAAGCAAGGAGGACATGGACTTTTTATCAAGTCATCAATACCTGTTAAAATTATGAGTGATTTGGAGCATTTGAACGTGGAGACGCTGTTTGAAATATTAGCGGTAGAAATTAAGATTAACCACAAGCAAATAGTTTGTTGTGTGTTTTATCGTCGTCCAAGTGGAAGCGCGAAAAGATATGCGTACATATATGTATGTGTATATTATTATATGTGTGTATGTGCTTGTACATACATCTGTACGCCTCATTTTGTAAGTGGCTGAAACCACGATATTCCGCATCGACAGCAGGTTTGTTTTTTCCAGATTTTTTTTTCAGTGCAGATGGGAGGGCACTGGAAAATCATACAGAGGTGTCTAATGGTTCGTTTGAAGGTAGAATTAATGTATTTAAAAGCCTTTAACAATATTAACAAAAATAATTTTAAAATCAAAATCATTTTTTGTACAAAAAACTGCATTTTTCTATAGCTCTGTAGTAGAATTCGTTATTATTATCTTTCTGCACACGAAAATCAAAATAGGATTTTTACCATTATAAGAAGCACGTAGATATAGTTATGTAAAACTCAGTAGTTTTGAGGGGGACTAAAATAAAATCTGATTTGTCAGCTGAAACTATCCGGGTTGCAGTGATAGCTTGCAACCTAGTAAGAGAAGATCACACCCCATAGTAAAAATAAAATAGCCCATAACCCCTAAAAATAGAGTCAGATCAAGACAAGAAGTAAACTATGTCCTAAACCCCTATATAGCAACCTTACCGCCCCTTGACTTGAACAAAAAGGAAAATATATTGGCTTGAAAATCAAGAAAAGTGGCTGAAACCACGATATTCTGTATGTACTGCATGTTTTTTTCTTTCTTTCTTTACGTATTTTCCTCTTCATCTAGTTGGGCACTGGAAAATCATAGAGAGCTGTATAATGGCTCGTTTTAAAGGAAATTGCTACATAAGGTGCCTTTTGTAATTAAAAATAAAATAGTTTTTAAAATTGAACCAATTTTAGCCAAAAAACTGCATTTTCTTGTACAAGCTTGATGAATGACGTTATAATCGTATAGATTATAACCATATATGGCGTAATGAGTGAATGCAATATTTATACATGCTTATCTATCGACAAGATAATAATATAAGAAATACATATTTATAAGAATCAATTTCTTACGAAAAACTACCTTTTTCAATGGCACTATACTAGAAAGTACTGTTTTTAACATTACAAAAAGCATGCAGATATAGGTATGTAAAACGAAGTAATTCTTTTAGGGGTTTTAACAAAAAAAATTATTTGTGAATTGAAACTAGTTATAAGAAAGAACAAACTTCTGTCCATAGTAACATATTTAATAAAATTTTTTTAATTTAAAATTTAAAAGATATTGCTTTAAATTCAATATATTAAAAGTTCTCTCCGATTGGGAGTCAAACCCCATTCTCACGTATGACAAGTGTGTATACTTACCACTGTACCCTCAGAGACTTATGAAATATAAGTTACATATAAGACATGATAATAAATTCTTTAATACACTAAAAAAAGATATAAATAATCGGTCTGGTTAATTAAACAAACAGGAAAAAGCTTATGCCTTTTCTTTTTTGGAATAGTAAGAGATGAACTTCAGAGAATCAGGCAGGTAACTAAGCCCAATATGTGCCACGATGTTATTTTTTACAAGGTTTCAGCCATGTCTACAGCCATGATACCGATGAAACTTATAACATCCCTATTTTAAAGAAGCAAGCTATCTAGTCAAAAGATTATTTCAGTTAACATGATCTAGAGTGTCATTCTTTTCTATAACATTGTGTAATAGGTTCCTAGCTACCACTGCAGCTCAGATATATCCGATGAAGTTTATATAGTCAATCTATAATGAACCATATTGATCCTTTTTTGCCAGCTACCGCTGCAACCCAGATGGTTATTACAGATTCTATTTTTAAAACTATTTCGTTTTTAATTTTTTAATACACTAGATGTAGCAATTTCCTTGAAAATGAGCCATTAAACAACTCTCTACGCTGTTCTAGTGCCAAGCTAGCGGTGGAAAAAGGAAAAACCAAAATATAATAAAGAAGTGGTACTTGTGCATTATTCGGTACAGCCTCGAGAAATGAAGTTGCACTATTTACTGTGGCTACTGTAGAGTGGTCAAGAGTTTTGATGATAGAATGGAAAGTATAGCTTGTACATGAAAATGTAGTTTTTTGTAAAAAGTTATACTAAATTCCCCTCCAAATTTTTTGGTCGCTTAAAAAGGGCAGTAGAGTTTTTTAATTCCGTTTTTTAATAAAGAACAAACTCTTGCCCATACTAACTTGTACAGGCAACTGAACTATATCAAACAGTTCGTGGTATCAAACTGTATCAAACTGTAAGTAAGGAGCGACCCGGCTCAATGGTAACCGAAACTCTAAAAAACGGAATTTTGATACCAATAGATACTTCAAAAGAATCAAATTTCAATTCTGATTTCAAATATATAAGTTTCATCAAGTTTAATCTTACCCATCAAAAGTTACGCGCCTGAGAAAATTTGGCTGATTTTCGAAAAAAGGGAGAAATACCCCCTAAAAGTTATAGAACCTTAATGAAAATTACACCATCATATTCAGCGTATCAGAGAACCCTACTGTAGAGGTTTCAAGCTCCTATCGACAAAAATGTGGAATTTTGCATTTTTTGCCAGAAGAAATATACTCGGAAGAATCTTTCCGTGGAGGTTGTTTCCTTGGGGTAAGGGACATTTCTATGAAGGGGGCGCCGGATTTCCAAGCACCATTTAAAAAACGATCAGAAATTAAATTAAAAAAAAACAAGTTTTTTCAACTGAAAGTAACAAGCAACATTAGAACTTAAAACGAACAGTAATTATTACGTATATGAGGGGGTTCTCCCCAAAGTCAATACCTCGCTCCCTACGCTACAGTTTTTTTTGTGCTTTCAAAAGAGCTATCTATTCTAATTAAACGGCCTTTGTGATTCAGGGGTTTGCGAATTAAAAATTGTTTTAACTTTTAACGTAAAGAGCATGGTATTGCCTAAAGGAAGAACCCCCTCATATACGTAATAAAAAAAAACAATAAAAAAAACAAGCGATACGGCTCAATAGTAATCGAAACTTTTAAAAACGGAATTTCGATGTCAATAAATGTATCAAAAGAATGGGCTTAGAATGCTGATTCTAAATGTATAACTTTTATTAAGTTTAGTATTACTCATCAAAGGCTACGAGCCTGAGAAAATTTACCTGATTTTTTAAAGAGGGGGAAACATCCCCTACAAGTGAAAGAATTTTAATGAAAATCACACCGTCAGATTCAGCGTATCAAAAAACCCTATTACATAGGTTTGAAGCTCATATCTGCAAAAATCTGCAATTTTGTATTTTTTGCCAGAAGAAAAATATACGAATATAGAAGTTCGTTACGTAAGTTAATTTGTAAATTACGTCAGAACCAAATTTAGAGACAGCCATTTAGCAAAAGAAAAGTAAAATTTTTATGCAAATTTTGATTACTTATTCAATGACGGTGAGCCAAAATAAAAGCTGCATTAACTAAAAAACGATCAGAAATTAAATAAAAAAACAAGTTTTTTAAACTGAAAGTAAGGAGCGACATTAAAACTTAAAACGAACAGAAATTATTCCGTATATGAAAGGGGCTGTCCCTCCTAAACGCCTCGCTCTTTAGGCTAAAGTTTGACTCTGTCTCACAACTTTGTTTTTTAAAACAATAAAAAAACTTTAGCGTAAAGAGCAAGGCGTTGAGGAGGGGACAGCCCCTTTCATATACGGAATAATTTCTGTTCGTTTTAAGTTTTAATGTCGCTCCTTACTTTCAAAATAAAAAAAAACTTGTTTTTTTACTTAATCTATAATAAAGAACGATCGCTTGTTCATAGTAACTGAAATAGTAATTAATAATTGTAGCCTTAGACAAAGTGGCAGTACTATCATTGATAATTATATGAAAGAATAATCTAGACCCGATAGTAACTAAAACTTCTAAATTAACCAGAGTTGCAGCAGTCCAACCTAATAATAGACGATCAGGTCCCATACTAAAAAATAAAACTGCTCATAACTTCAAAAAAATATATCAGATTGAACTTCAAAGTACACCCGTAAAACCTTTTTGTTTGAAACTTTTAAAAAGAAAACTTACAACTTCTTGGCTTGAACAACAAGGAAAATCCATTGACTTTAAAAACAAGGAAATTTGCTCATTGTCCTGACATTGTTCATTGCACAGTGGCGGATCAAAGTGGGGGTGCAAGGGCGTGCACCCTCCCAAACGTAGTGGGGGATTTTGGGTTTGGGTTGGGACCGCTTCCTCTGATTTGGGACACTATAGCATTTTAAAGTTAATTGTTGTAATTGGTTTGTAATATTTGAGTTATAAGTAAGTTTTTAATCTCTTTCAAACAGTTTGTGGTAACGAACTGTACAGTGAGAGTGTCTTGTCTCAATAATAACCGGAACTCTAAAAACGGAATTTGATACCACACAATACAGAAGGGCTGAACAGTTCTTTATCCTTCGGCCTACGAAACACAATTTCACTTTTGCCTATATAGGAATGAAAAGGCAGTTCTTTTGAGATAAAGCAGCGTTGCTTGCAAAATACAATTGTACCGTTTTTGGTATAATTTAGAGCCCAGGATAAAAATTGGTGTATTTGGAAATCTTATGGTACAATATAAGAATTTCTGGTACATTTTTGTAAAGATTACTCTTCTTTTACTTGGATATCTGTTGAAGTTTCAGACTATTGAATATCTTCTTCTTTTTACTGCAAATTCTAACACGTTTTTCAGATAGTGCATTTTGGCAAACTTTTAGTCGGAAAACTAGTAAGTTCAGTTTGTATCGTGAACAATACTGCATAGAAGTCGTCAGTTTTCAAAACTGCTAATGCATGCAATAAAATACGGTATTTTTTGCATTTCAGTTGACTTAGTTTCGCAATCTTTATTTAACGGCAGTGTCGTTTGTACCAAACTTTGATTTAAAGTATACCATATTTATTAGACTAGAAAAGTGGGCTCGGCATTAGACCTAGGCTACCTTTTGGGTAAAGGTAGAGACTAAGTCTGTAGGCCAGGCTTAGAGCAAAAACAGATTGGAAAAAGAAAACAATATAAGATTTCCAGTATAACCTGGATGTGAAATCCGGATTTACATACATGCTAGCAATTTATATATTTATTAAATGTATTATTGTTTATGGTGGAACACCCAAATCATTAGCCTTTCATCAAGTATTATCTTTGTTTTATTTAATAGATTAGTGCCCTTTTGATATTTTTAGTGTCAATATCTACCAAATCATATTATTGAGTTAGGAATAAAGTGAATACACCATTTGATGCCTTTTTTTATGCTGATTACAAATATAATAAGCATTTCTATCGGAAATGAATTTCAGCCCCCCCCCCCCCTATATAGGCTATACCTAACCTAACCTAATCCTGAATTGGCATATATAGGGGAGGGGGTGAAATTCATTTCCAATAGAAATGCTTGGCTATTATATTCATAATCAGCATTAAAAAAGGCATCGAATGGTGTATTCACTTTAGTCCTAACTCAATAATATGATTTGGTAGATATTGACCATTTTAGTTTCTGTGACTGATGTCCAAACCAAATCCACCTGGCCCATCTTTGGAAGGGAGCCAGGCTATTCCCTAGAGTGATGCAGCTATTTTTCCTTCTCATGCCCCTGACCCTACAAACATTGAGAATCAAACATTATAACAGCCACTTCTAGACTGCCATCAAGTACATCTACTTCTAGTGATGGTACAATGATCTCTGTGGGATCACCCCAGCTGAGTGACCCAAATTGTCAATTACCAGGTAGTGAAAACCATATGGCATAGGATGATTTCCAAGTAGTCCAAAAACATAAGAAAAAGTATAACAGCCCCAACCCCTGGTAATGAAATATCCACCCCAATGTTTGCTGTATGGTAATAATCTTACCAGCTCAGACAAATACAAATATCCCACCCCCAAAATTTGAACCCAATAAACACATTGCTTTTTTAAGAATGAATATTTTTAATAAATTGAGAAAGGAATTTGACATATTCATGAATAGAAATAGCCTAGAGAAGCTGAAGTATTTGCAAATGATGCAGCTTGTCTGGCCCTTTTGCTTGATCTGAAACAGGTTGGTAACATGGCAGTAACCTGCAAACCAAAAGAACAAATTCTTCAAAAAGAAACTAGGCTAGTCATTTATAATGTATCACCTCTATATGCAGGTAGTGATATCCAAGAAGGCCTTACGGATAATTCCCTTTCAAACTGTCAATTAAAGTCAACAACAATACTAAAGAAAAGAAATGATTGAAATGAACTAGTATCTAGCAACTCAGTTCTTTGTTTATTTACAAGAGAACATTCACCAGAAAAATTGTTCTTATTTGGGGAAAGAGTTGCCTTTAGACACTATGATGAAAAACCAATCCAATGTAAGCACTGCTTAAAACTGGGGCACACACAAAAATTTTATCCATTTGCAATAGCTGTTGTTTGTAAAATTGTGCTTTGAGGGGTCACTTGGAAACCAATTGCCAAAACCCTACAAAATGCACAAACTGTGCTGGTTCACACCTTTCTGAAAACAGAAATCTATGTGCCAAACACAAACAAAGAAGTCAGATTATAAAAATGTCTCAGGAGAAAAATAAAACCAGTACCTATAATTGCAAATGCTATGAGAAAAGAGACTAGACAATCTCAGCTAAACTTTCCCAACACACCCTCCAGAACATCAAATCCACCCTAAGATCAAAGAAGACATCTACAGCAAGTATAGAAAAAAATACTTTCTACTGGCTTTCATAAGACTTACTCCTTGTCAACTACTGAATTTCCCATAAGTTTGGCTGGCTCTTCTTTCCCCAGACTTGATCAAAAAGTAGGAAGACTTTCAGCAGGTTCATCGCCTTTGCAACCAAAAATACCTACCTTCTTATCTTTTAGAGGTACTGAACCTCCAAGAAGAAATATGAAACCCCCAACACCTACAATTTTAGTTGGTAATCAACTTATAAATTTGTCAAAATTCATTATTACCCTGGAACTTATTCAAACATCAAATTATGACATGCAAATGAAAGGCATATTATGTGAGAAAGCACTAGAGAAGCACTTTCCAGAGTTCTTGCTGAAAGAAGAGATGCATGAATTTATAGAGCTAGTTGCTATAGTTACTGCTCAAAATATTCAAATTCCCCTAATGATTAGAAAAAAGCCCACCTAACTCACTAACAAGATTAATGTCATAGATAAACTGATTGTATTGCAGTGGGACACATTCTCACCTAATAAAATGAAAATAATGGAACTCTGCTCATATTTAAATAAAGAGAAAGTGGATATAATTGTCTCCAAGAAACAAGTTTGAATAATCTTAAAAGAGTGGCCATACCAGGATACAAATGCTACTGCAAAGATAGAGATTCTGGCAGAAAAGGAGGGGGTGCTTTTTTTTATAGCTGAGAGTTTAGTTCATTCACCATTGTCATTAAAGCAACAATGATCATGAAATTGATGTGGTGGGAGTCTCAATCACTTTGAGATCAGGAGATGCTCTAATAATTAAATCTATGTATAACCCAAAGGATCCATTGGGAAGATGTTGAGCAGTCAAATTAAGCTGGAAAAAATGTGGAAAGACTGTTATTGGAAAATAATCACATAGTAGTTCTAACACATTATAATTTGCCAACATATTACAATTCCAAATATAATAAACATCAAACCATAGATATCCAACTAGGTCCTGCTTTTGCTATTGATCAGGTGTCAATTGGTAAAGTAACAGATCTACAGAGTGATCACTGTGCTGTAAAGACAATTTATCTCATACATGTCTTGCAAAACAAAACCTGGTAAAAGGGAATTTATTAATAAGAAAGGTAAATGGTCAGTGTTCAAGCAAATCTTGCAAGAAGCTGATTATACTCTGCTGGAAGACTCTTTCCTAATTGACAATAAAGTGAAAACCCTTAAAAAAATTATTATGGATGCTGCTTACAAAACAATCCCTAAGACAAGCAGTAATGCTTGGACCCCTCTTGGCAATAAAAGAACTAAAGACTGGTGGAATGATTTATGCACTGCTGCAGTGGAAGCTAAACACATAGCAAGAAAGGCATTCCAAAGACATCCATCAATGATCACAGCAATTGAATATAAACGTAGCTTGGCAAAAGTGAAAAAAAACATGTCTACAGGCTAAAAAGAAGACATGGGATAAATTTATAACTAGACCATCACACTGCAGTATCTAAGATTCATCAATATGTAAGTAAGATAAATGGCAAGAAAATCACACTTGATGATTGCAAGTATGAAATAAAACACTAGGGCCAGCTAATAACATCTGACAATTTAAAAGCTGAGATATTTGCAAAAATATACATGAAGAATGACATAGAAACTATCTTGCCAAACCCACCTGTATCAAAATTCAGCACCAGGGTATGATGAGGTACACATCAAATGGCTTATTGAATCACCCCATACCTTTTGAAATAAACTTCTTGAAGAATGTAATAAGGCATGGATAGAATGGAAATTCCCTAATTCCCGAAAAATTGCCTTTATTCACTCAATCCTCAAACCTGGCAAATCACCCAATAACCCAACATCTTACAGACCAATATCAGTCCTCCCCACCATGGGCAAGATATTTGAACATATGATTTTAAAGAGATTATAATGGTTTGCACAGGTCAATTAAATGATACCCCTATCTCAAACAGGTTTTAGAAAGGGTCACAGAGCAATGGACAACATAACCAGAATTGAAATAGACATAGCAGAGGCTTTGCAGGATGGTGAATTCGGAATTGCTGTGCTGTTTGATTGGATAGATGCATATGGAAATGTTAAACACAAAAGTTACTAGAAGTTATAAATAATAAAAATTTTCCATCTCTGGTGGTATCAATGATAGATGATCTACTTTGTGATCACTCTTTACAAGTGCAGATAAATGAAACTTTGTCTTCAAGAAAACAAGTTAAAGATGATCTCCCACAAGGAACTGTCATAAGTCCTCTTTTATTCAAACTATATATTTCAGAATTAAAACTTAGAAGTCAATAAAAAAATTGAGAATTTGCTGATGATCTTCTGGTGTGGAATAGACACAATAATATAACCTTACTCCAAAGCATAATTCAGGAAGACATAGATGATGTGTGCCTGTTTTCTAAAGCTTTTGGTCTCCCCATTTTGGTCCCAAAAACAAAGGCAATAGTGTTTTATAACCAACCAACAACCCTCCCTAAACTCTTAATGATAGAAGGGAGTACAATAGCTTATCAGCCATCTGTCTGTCTACTGGGTATAACCCACAGTTCATATAATTATCCAGTAAGCTTATCACAGATCATTTCTGGTCTTCATTTTGGTGCAAACAAAAAGCTCCTCCCACTTCTTTCTGCATTAGCGGGTTAGTACTTGTTTCCGATTAGATCACATTCTGACTTGTCTACCCCTGAAAAGATCGTGGGTTTCCACTTGTTTCCGATTAGATCACAGTCTGACTTGTCTACCATGAAAAGATCTGATGCCGCCTATGTTTCTATCTGCAAAAACGTTCTCTGGAGCACTTGCACCCTGGTCCGGGTTTTTATAATGGGTGAGATAGGGAATGATCACACTGGATAATTATATGAACTGTGGTATGACCATTGACTCTTGCTTAAAATGGCAACCACATGTGATGATGTTGAGAATATCAATTTTAAAACAACTCATCATCTTAAAGTGACTTGCAGGATCTAAATGGGGATCTTCACCAAATTGATTATTTTTATAAACTGTATATTTGATCTAAAATGGAATATGGAGTTCATTTCCTTGTAAATTTCCCTGTAGCTCTGTTTAAAACCCTTGAGACACTCCAAAATACAGTCATAAGAATTGCATTGGGGCTGCATAAACATGCTGCAGTAGAGAAGCTAAAAGAGCTCTCTAGACTACCTGCTCTGAAAGATAGAGCTACTATGCAGAGAAAGCATTAATTTACAAAAATTTAATATTATGGTGATAAACATACAGTCTTTCCAGCCACTTTTGCAAACCATAGCAAGCCTCAGCACCATAAGTCTTCTTGGTGTCAATATTTGAAAGATCATTAAAGTTGGAAAAATGAGCATGCAGATAGTTACCCTTTTCCACATTCTCCACCATGGGAAATGGATGCCCCTGAGTGTCATCTCTAATTGCTCCCTAAGGATAAATCTTTTTATACTGATCAGTATGTTTGTCAGCTTTTGCCAATAAAATTTCCTCACTATTTCCCAAACATACTCAAGTTTACACAGATGGCTCAGTAAAGGGAACAAATACAGGTGCAGGGGTTTGCACTTAGTATGTTTCCTTGAATATATCAGTAACTCTTCCATCCAATACTTCAATTTTGTCAGCAGAGCTGTTTGCCATTCAAAAAGCACTGGAAGTTATGGTCAACCTCAGACCAGCTTAAAAAAAGTGTTAATTCTCACAGATTCCCAGTCTGCCATCAAACTAATCAAAAAAAAAAAAAAAATTATGTGGCTGCTGACTCAGATATAAAATTTATTAGAGATTCTCTCCTAGGCCTTATGAATGTGGACACTTCAGTTTGCTTTCACCATATCCCCAGCCAGAAAGGGCTGACCCACAATATGACAGCTGATAGGCTAGCTAATGAAGGAACAAGTGTTTGCACCCCTCCAGACTCAAAACTTGGGAATCTTTGAGATATTATAAAACACCATGGAAAAAAAAAGTGCACTCCATTCCTGAATTCCCCATTTCAATCAAGGGAGGATTTGGTGTGGCATTACAGGTTAAAATCTGGATACCTGTTACTGAGTTCTCTTTGATTCTAATGAAATCTGCATCATTCACCACTATGTTGGTGGTGTTTAACATCAGTGAAAACCCCCCAACATATCTTTTTTGAGTGTTTGGTACTGGCACCACAAATCAAGGATTAAATTAAGCTGCCAGAAAATGGGTGTTCCAGACACATTTGATGATTTAGATCATGAAGAAGACAATGGAACATTGATAGAATTCTACAGTGCAGAAGAGAGCAAGAATGAGTAGAAAGCGCCATACTTGTAACAGCCAGTCTTTTTGTCTGAAACTGCTGGGAACAGGTAGCTCAGGTACTCGCGTTTCCCACAAACCATCATCAAAATTATGGCTTTCAAATGACATGCCTAGTGGAGTGTATTTTTATTTTCAGTTGCTGCTTTTATGAACACAGAGAATTATTGCTGACCATTTCTGAAAACATTGCTGAAGAAAAAGAAGGATTGAAGATACTACTCTGAAATCAAAGGGGCAAAAGGGCTGCATGGTAATCCATATACCCTCAGACAAATTCTGGAACTGGAACTGAATACAGTATTTTTTGCATTTCATTGACTTAGTCATGCAATCTTTATTTAAAGTCAGTGTTGTTTTTACCAGCCTTTGATTTACAGTTTGCCATATTTATAAGACTATAAAAGTGGGATCTGTATTAGACCTAGGCTACCTTTTGGGTAAAGGTATAGACTAGGTCTGTAGGCCAGGCCTAGGGCGAAAACAGATTGGAAAAAGAAAACAATATAAGGTTTCCAGTAGAAATTTAGTGCATGGTCACTTCTAAACAAAATATTATAATAGAACAAAAGTAGTGCCATGCCTATTTCATGTTCTTTCCAAATATTAGAAGCCTAAGCTTACATTCAGAACCATGAACTACCATCCCTAATTAATTTCCATAAACCAGGCAAGGCAATAACAGGATATAAGCTTCTGAATGCTGAAAGTATCATTCTAAGCCTTTTTAAACTTGACCACTCAGATGAAACTTGTGGTCACTCTGGAAATCTTTTCTTGGAACAAGCAAACACCAAGCTGAGGGGCAAGTACTCCTACATTAGAGTTGTTTATAAGGTTGCCATTATTGGTGATTTATCACCAAGTTTGGTGATTTTACCTAAAATTTGGTGATTTTATTAATAAGATTTGGTTATTTTATTATGTTTGCATTCCAGCTTTTTGAATACAGTGAGGCAAGTTTTGATGAAAATTCTATTCAACAGACATGATTGTCAGTGGATAGCAAAGTTATTGCATATCAAAATAACCAATCAGGGAGATGACTGTAAACAATGCCACCTATATAAATAAAGAAGAAAAATTTAAGGTTAATATAATAGAGCAGTTGCAGGATCTACTACACATGGTTTGATATTAGGTTTGTTTTAGATGCAGAAAATATATTATATTATTTCTATTTTAGCCTATATTCACATTCTGACATCTAAGTAAGTGGGTTGTATAGGCTACATATTTCTAATCATCAACTACTATAATAAGCTGAGGTAGCCTATACTCTGGATGAGGTGTAATTTCAGCTGAGGGCTTTTCACTATCTTGGGAAATAGTCGCACCAGGAGAGTCAAACTTGCAGGAATTAACTCAGACCTTAAATTATGCCCAGAAAGGTGTTTTCTAGCTCCTATTTCAAGGTCATTACTGTATTATTTGTCTGGAAATTCAGATGAGTCTGGTCTAAAAGAAGTTGGTATCACAATCCTCAATGCATGTAGAAGGCCCAGACTTCAGATTGAAAATAGGAATATTTGTATTTCAAACCCTTAACCTGAATACTTTTTGAACATAGAATGGATGAGAAGTTAACTGAAGCTCAGGAAATTATAAAAATACCTTGTTGCTAAACAAAGAATTAGTCAGGTTAAGAGAAAACTGTTCAAAACACTAGTAAAGTATTCTATTGTAGTCGTGTTTATTGTTCCTACTAAAAGCACAACTTTGCATAGACAGCATGGTGAAGATTCTGCAAGTGAGGCTGTTGAAGAAGTGACAGAGGTAGTTTATTATGTTGAAGAAAAGTGTGTAAATGCAAGTGTTAAGACATTTGTGATGTAGGATGCTTTTGTTGTTGTAAAGAGTTCTAGTGCTAAAAAAAAAATATATTGAGGAAATGAAGTTAGTATTAAGATAAAAGATTTTAAATTATATTTTATTGGTCAATGTTTGAATTTTGAGTAGCCAAATGGGTATTAAACAGATTTTAGTAGTTTATTTGTGTGTTATTAAAAAAGGATTAGAATGGCGTGCCTAAAGATATTGTAAGGGCAGAGCATTCTACTCCTCCTAGGTTGGTTTTGTGGTTGAGAGGATGGAGGATGATGTATAGTTGATTGAGAACAAGGTTTTAAGAAAAATATTTGTGTATTATTAATGTATTTCCATGGTGAAAGGGGTGCCCTATGGCGGAAGGGCACCCTGTAAAACCGGGAATGGCATTTATTTTGTGGTTTTTGAAAAAAAAAAATTGTAGTATACCTTGTCTTCATCAATTATGTTGGCTACCCAAATTAAAAAATAAATGATGTTTTTAAATTGGTGTAGGTGACATCAAAGTTCAAAATTAAGTGAAAAAGATTATTATGTCACTAAGAGGAGAGGAGATGGGATTAAAAAAAAAAATAGTGCAAACATTATATCTTTGTCTGTTTTTTCACAATAGGACAGTCAAGAAACCCAGGCTGTGATGTAGTTAAATCAGATACTCAAGAAAATTCTGGACCAGAAACTGATTTGAACATTAATACTGTTAATGATACTAACTCTTTGAAGAGACAGGTCCGTTGTTTAAGGCTCCTCCAGGGAAGAAACTGCCACTTACTTGTAAAGCAAGACCCATGGATGAGGACACTAGTTGCAGTCAGAAAAAAAGAAGAAAGACATACATACCATTCATCTTATGGCCTTGGCAAGGACAAGTACAACTGAAATAATAAAAAATGTAATTTGAAACGCAGGTGAATACAAGATAGGTATAGTATTGAAAGTGACCAAAATCTCAATCGTTATTGATGAATTTACAGACAGAACAACAGTGAAATTTCTTGTAATAATTGTTTGCTATTATTCTCTTGAAGGGAAGAAACTAGTCAAGCAGTATTTTTTTTTTAATATAAGTTGTTTCTGATGTGACAACTAAAGGGTTGGAAAACTTAATTGCAGATGAATTCAGTAAAAAAGAAAAAAAATACAACTGATGAACATTGTTGCCTTTTCTTCTTGGGAAATGCAAGCATTATGTTAGGATCCAAAAATGGCTTGGCAAAGTCTTTGACGAATAACCTTCCATAGCTTGCAACTGTTGGATGTATCTGCCATTCATTTACAATTTGCTCAGCTGCTGTGTGTGATATGTTAGACCTGTGTGTTTTGCAGTTCAGTGATGACATTTTTTAGTTTTATTGCATTTAGCAAAAAGTGGCAAATGGAATTTAGACAGTACCGATCATTTCTTGATACATACTGAGCACTGTCTGATTTACCCCAGCAAAACGAGGGGACTGGCAATGGAGAGTGTGGCCTAACGCCTTCTAGAGAAATATGGGACAGTTAACCTTTATTTTCAGTCTTATCTTGCAGATAATATACCATCTGCTAATGTCCTTTACAATGCACTTACATGCAATGACTTTAAATTATATTGTGTGTTCCTTGTTTACATTCTAACTGTAGCGAACTGACCTAATGTAGAGTTCCAGAGTGAAAAGGTACAAGTTCATTTACTTCTTAATAAGGTGAAAAGCTGCTTGAAGGAAATAATGTCAAATTTCATCAAAGCAGATGTTTTGGCTTGTACTAGCCCATTTGCTGTAGACATTGAAAAGCCTGATAATCTGCAAAAGTTCAAAGACAGTTATTTTGGAACAAACTTTGCAGCACATATCAGAAAGATGGGAGAAAATCTTGAACCCTAAATATTGGACAATTTGCTGTTCAAATTGGTCACTTTCTATTAAAGCTATGTTTGAAAATTAAATCACAAATCAATGCCTGTGATCCTCTTATGAATCAGCTCAAATGTTTTAATCCAACAATTCCCATTTCTGGTTCAATTATCTCTATTGCTTTTGATGTACAGTAATTTTTCTGCAACTCTAAATTCTGAACAAGATTTGTGCAACACCAAGTGTAAAACTCTTCTGCATGTTGACAATGAAATCAGAAAAAAACACCAAGCTAAAACTTATGTGGTTTCAGTTCTTTTTAGGGGTTTGTAAGGATGGCAGTTTAAATTCTTTGTTCTTGACCCTCCTCAGGTTCATGAAAGTATTCATGTCCCTGCCTCTCTCCAGTGCCTCAGTGGGGTCCAGTGGATGAACCCCAGTGCCATTTTGTCTCTCATGCATGTGCATAGGTTTGTTCCAGATACATTCTGGGACATACCTAATGCATCTGTGTCAAAGGCAAACAAATGGAAGTTCAAGAAGATTAATAATCAAACTCATTGAACCCATGCATTTGTTTTTATAATTAAACAAATTCATTATGTTTTGTTGTCAGTTGAAAAATCTTATTATGCTATTTTTCCTTTAAGTTCAAAAATTAGTACAAGTTTTTTTCTTTCAATTCAAGAAGAAGCTGAAAAATCTTTATATTACTTTCAAGTTGTTTAAATTCTTGAAGAAGTAGGAAAGATATAAACACCAGTCACACCCTATTTTGGATCCACATTGAATCTTCTATGTGTTCTTCTGTGAAAAGAAAATACATCTGGTTTATAACCAATGAATTTTTCCTTTAGTTCCTGACTCATTAATTTTGTTTGTTGTTTTTTTTTTTAATACAAAAGACAAGAAAGATTTAAAGAGATTTTGTGTAGAAAGTCATAATTGTTTAATATCTTCTTATTTTGATATCACTCTGTTTTAAAACCAAAACAGGTTTTCTTGCCAAAAAGAAGTGATTAAATATAGTAATGATAACTCTCCAAAGGTTTCACCTGAATAATTACAAAATCGTTTTTATTTGGGATTTTTGTTCCATTAATACAGCTAGTTATTGGTAAGAAAACAAAGAAACCTTACACTTGTCACCTAATACTCTGTAGTAAGTGGAAATACATGCTAAAAATTTGGACTGTAATTGATGCCAAAGGCAAAAAAGTTTGTGAACTCCATCTGGTAATTTGGAAAAAAATAGTCTTAAATCCACTGTAGGCAAGTACATCTTTGAAAAACTAATTTCTTGTTTCTTTTTAAAGTCCAAGAATCTGCAATATATTGTACTGAACATATGAAATGGAAACTGTAATTAGTTATGTGAACAAAATCTGTATGAATGTGGCATTTTAAAATCTTTTGGTATGAAAAATGTTTCTCTTTGTTCTGAAGACTAGTAGATACTAGTAGCACATATAAATTCACCTACATGTATAAATACCAGTGGCAAGCATAAATTCGCCTTAAAATAGGAATAAATATGCATTGGTATAATGCAAAAATGCATAGGTATGAAAATTACTTAATAGATATGAGCCTATTTGGCACAATAAAATGTTCCACAGCCAATTTGCCTTTTAGTGATTTATTCTAAGAGAAAAGAGTGATTTTTATTGCATTCAGTGGCAGCCCTGGTTATCAGCCTGCCCTTAGTGAAAGAACAGTGACCTCTACCAGTGTAGATGTGTTCAAGCCTTCAGTGGGTAAGGTCTGGCTGAACAAACTGTATAATATCTTTATAAATTATTTCAATCTAGTCATATGTTATGGTTCTTGTATAAAACCAGTTATCTTCTCAGCTGGGAATATATTTATCTGTGTGATTCAGTATACCCTTTACAAAAATATTATTTTAAATGATTTCAAAGTAATGGAAGGGAAAATGATAATCTGATTAGTAGAACCATCCTGTATATTATAAAGAAGGATATTATTGTTTTAGTGATTTTTTTCTCAGTTTTATACCTTGCTTGGGCTATATATAAGACCATCAAGGGTAATATATATGAAAATGTGTTGGTAACTATGTTTGGAAAGAACATAAATAGAGGAGTCAAGTAATGTATTCAACTTGTCTCTATGTCATTTGTGGAATCTTTACAAATTTACTAAATATTTTATTGATAAGCACTACTGAATATTTTAAAGGCACTGATATGTCATATTGAAGCCAAATCTTGAACACGCATTGAAAGCTTGAGCCCGGTCTTGGAAAATGCCATCAAATCCTCAACATAGGGTCTTAAAGTTAGAACAAAGTATCTAAATCACAGAGAGGCTCAAGCTTAGACAGAATTAATCAGGCAACCTACATTTGACAATATAAAATTGTTTTTTTTTATATCAATCAATCAATCAATTTATTTAAAAAAAAAAACACAGAAAACATTACAGATCTTTAGACCCCCACAAAGGCTTTTTGGCCTGTGAGAGTGTTAGACTAAACATAACATTAAATAATAGCACTAAAATCAAACAAGGAGAAGAAGAAGAAAAACTAAACAACACCAAAAACTACCATGCCAATCAAAATGAATGGATTAAACAAATTGAAAAGGAAAGATGGGGAGGAAAAATGAAGGGAGAAGAGAACCAACTGTCTAGGCATAAGAGGTGGCTGGATAGCTGTTTTTTAAATTGTCCATAAGAATGACATAGGCTAGCCGAATTTTAAGTGGTAGTGAATTTCATATGGAAGAACAACATAAAACTGGGTTGAAATCTGATCTCATGGTTTTGGTTTTATGAATGAAAATATCCATGTCATTTTTGAGAGAAAAAGAAACACAAGATTTATTTCGTAGTTCAGAATTTACAAGATATAATTGCTTGAAGAAATTAGGGAGGAGTGCATGAAAATACTTGAAAATGAAACAAGAGGAGAGAAAGATGTATGTGGATTGACCATCCAATAAATTCATGCTGGGCTGTTCTGTCACCTCAGACACTAATTTAATTGCTTCGTTGTATATTTTGAAAACAGGAAAGGCAAAAGAAGAGAATGTTGATAGCTATACTGTTGGACAATAGTACATATAAGGTTGAATGAGAGAGTGCTACCTTGGTTCTATCCTAACACCAAATGGAGGTGCAGAAGCTGACGTTAGAGCTCGAATAGGAAAGGCATGGGGTGTCTTCACAAGCATGAAGAAGTCGCTTTGGAATAGACATGAAATTAGTATCAAAGCGAAGATGAACGTCTACAAGGCAACTGTTCAATCCTGCTGTACGCCTGTGAAACTTGGCCTTTAGAGGCCAAAGAAACACGTTCACTAGAAGTATTCGAGCATCGCTGCATGAGACACATACTACAGGTCAGCCGATGGTTTCATATCTCAAACGCTGAGGTTCGAAGGGGTTGTGCCCAGAAGGCTCCCCTCTCGGTAATCATAAACCCCCTTTCAACTTGGAAACAGAGACCAGGCGGTCAGAGGAAGAATCTTTGGCAGACATTCAAGAATGACCTGGATCCTTGGGGTGGCTTCCGACGACACTGACGTCGTTGGGATAAAAATTGGCTGAAGATTGCAGAAGAGGCTGCTGCTGACAGATCGTGTTGGACTACGTCAGTCATCCCATCGTCCATTGTTGCCGGGCAGGATTGATCATCGTCTGGTTCCCGTCGAAAGTAAAGTAAGTAAGAATGAGAAAGTGTAAGAGGATTTTTATTATTGAACCAGCAAAGCAATGACGAAGCTCTTGAAGAACTCCTAGGTTTCTGCAGAGCTTAAGTTTCATGAGAACACAATGATGTTTGAAAGAAAGATTTCTTTCCAATAAATACCCAGGAATCGAACATGTTTATCAGGGGGACGAGTTATATCACCATGAGTGATAGAAATAGTTTGAACCAAAGGACAAGAAGTACCTAATAAGGAAAAATAAGTAGACTAGATTTAGCTAGATATAGGGCAAGGCGATTTACATCAAACCAAGCAAAGGTTCTTTCTAGAACAGAATACACTTTCTTAATAATGGAAGAATCTTTAATTTCTGAACACCCAAGAGAACTGTCATCTGTAAAGGCGAATAGCGCTGGATCTAGAGCTGCATCACTAGGTGGAACAAAATTGTGATCACAAATACTACAGCAACTTCGTTTAGTTTGTTCAGACACAGCAATAAAAAGATCATTGGTGAATATAAGGAATAAAACAGGTCCTAGGATAGACCCTTGAGGGACACCAAAATCAACACGGAATTGATCGTGAAGCTTAGGGTCAATACTGATAGACCTTTCAGATAAATAAGTTTCAAACCAATGATAACTGACCCCCCATGTCCCTATGTGTTCCAATTTGGAGAGTAGGATAGTATATCATATGCTGTCAAATGCTTTTCTGACATCAAGGAAAATTGCAGCTGGAATTCTACCCTCATCAAGTGCCTTGTGAATGAACTTCAGCAAGGCCATGCAAGTATGCTCTGTTAAGTGTTTAGGGCAAAAACCAAACTGATTGTAATGGAAAAACTGTTTTTATCAAGAAACGACAAAAGTCTAGAGTACATACATTTAAAAAAAAATTATTAAAGGCTGATAAAAGAGAAATTGGTTGATAATTAGAAGGATCATCTCTAGAACCACCCTTATGGAGAACAACTAATCTGGCAGATTTTAGGGTGCTAGGTAAAGTTCCATTCAAAAATGATAAATTAACTAGAATGGTGAGAGGAGATAGAATAGAGGGTAAAATAAACTTTAAAGCCTTGGCAAGAATTTGGTCAGGTCCACAAGAGGAAGATCCTATTAGCTCAGAGACAATACTCTGGACTTCAAGCTCGGAAACCGGATCCAAAGCCATCGATTTTTGACAAGAAGGACTGAGGTGCTTTCTAGAGTCACTGGTTGAAGAAGCACTGACCAAAATGTCTTCAGAAATTGAAGACATTTACAGGGATCAATTTTCCATTGGAAGGGAAGCTTCCTGGAAAATTTTATAGAGGGGGGGGGGGGGAGAACTTACCAAAAATTATATACAAAATTCATTTTAATTGTCTTACTTTCGATTTGGCATCTCAATTTTACATGTGGAGATGTTCTGGAAATTGCGGTATGCCTGTAACAAGAGGTATTCTGCCCTATTTAATGAAACTTGTATGACAAGTCAAAGAATGGGAAAAAGATTGACTTACCCTTTATTACTAAAGCCACTAAAATTCAATAAAATACAAACTTTCTATCTCTTGTCCAAGCTTCTTTATAAGAAAAGTAATTAGAAGGGCTAGTGCTTAAAGAAGGAATAGCTTTATTTCTGTCGGGAGTAAATTACTTAGTCTGCGGATACTGATTAGACTTAAATCATGTAGATAAAGTTTACATTAAAAGGCCATGGAACCTTTGTGGGATCTCTGATTGTGTTATTGAATTTTGTTTTATAATTATATCTGTCTATCTAAATACAGTATGTTTTCACAAAAAAGAGAGGATATTTTAACAGAACTCTGATGCTAAAGGCAAAAATTGAAAAATTTGCCAGACCTCTAGTGCTGAGTTTTGAAATCAGAGGCAACACAAAAGGAGTTGCCTTGGTTATTAATAATTAATTTCTTAGACCACACTACCTTTCCCGTTCGCAGAATTTCACAAACAAAAATATAGAGAGAACAAAAACGGGTATAGTAGCCTACTTAAACAAAGCAGTGGACAGAAAAAACAACAAACTCTAAATAATTAAAATTCAATTATTGCGACTCCACTTCTTGAACTTTTTATCAACGAAATAAAATTAAGCTAAATTAAACACAACAACAAATAAATAAAACTCACATCTTAATAAGAATTGATATTGGTTTATTGATTGTGGAAGTTATTAAGATGTGAGTTTTATTTTATTTTTCTTTCTTTGTATGTTGTGTTTAATTTAGCTAAATTCATTATTTTTTTGTCGTTGATTAAAGGCTGCTGGACGTGGTTTCGAAATATTTGGATTTATGTTATTTGAAGTTTGTTGTTTTTTGTTAGTTTTTTGTCCACTGCTTTGTTTAAATACTATATCCGTTTTTTGTTCTCTCTATATTTTCATTTGTTAAATTATATCTTGGTTAGTAATAATAGGCCTAAATGATAGCAATTTTACACCCATAGAAAAAATACTCTTTTGAGTTTTTACGTTTTCTATATACTATACCATTAAAATATCTTTGGGATGGGACCTGAGGACTCTTATACGTCTTAAACACTTTTAGATCTTGGTCTAACTTTCTTTAGAAACTGGTGCATGCCTGCTTACCTGACAGACTAGAGTTATCCACCCTAAAGCAGAAATTTGGCTTTAAGCAACAAAAGCTTGATGGACCAACTTCAGGCTGTTCTCTAAAGCACCACTTCTGCTCATAAATTGTAGGCTCTAGCCAAAGGACTGGCGAAACCCTTAACTTTGACTTCAGCTAAGAATCATACAGCTCTCTTTAATGTAACTTATTCACCAATCTGGTCTGATTGCCAACTTTTCAAAAAAAATGACAGAGCTTATACCTTTACTAGTCTCTTGTACTAAACTAGAAAAATAAATAAGGACATATCTAAATTGTTGTTACACCATAAAATCTTATTCACGGGCCATAAATAAAGCTGAATTAGCTTTTTGAGTCAAACAAGGTAAAACAAAAGATAACATTAGAGCTCATAAAGAGAATGTTTCCCATCATAAAGGGAATTAAACATCTTTCTTGCATCTCCAAAAGAGTACAAATCTGTGAGTAATTTGGGACAATTTTGAAGGCTAAAAGGGAAAATGGTGGGGTTGTCTAGCATGTGAATCATTCTAGGATGTAGCTTGTCATTTAAAAATCAGACGATTTAAATAAGTCTTGATAATTAAGATATATTTTAATCTTCTTTAGCTTTGAATGGCTTTTCACTTTAATTGAAATATGGCTTTTCCAAGAAGCTGGAAGACAAAGGATAGTGACGAAAACATAGCAACAGCTCCCAACCAAGCACTTATACCTCCTAGATCTAGATCAAATTCTAGAGGAAAAAAAGACGTTCCTGACTACAAAGAAACAGTTGACCTTGTTGTTCCTAAGGTATGAATAATAATATATTTCAACATTCAGAATGGATTTTTTTTTAATGACCCGTCTTATTAGGCCAAAGTATGGCTTAATTTTTGTTTTCATTGAGCTTAATTCTTTGTTTGCATTTATTTTTCCGGAATTTCTTATTTGATGCACTCCTATATTTATTATTATTATTTGTTTAATTCTTGGTTCTATATTTACTATTTTTTTACTTTAACACATCCTCTCAGGCTATTTTTATGGTATACCACTCATTATTAGTTTTCCTACATATTTTTGCCTTTTTATATATAATGATTAGTAGGCCTATTGTCTTATTTATGTGACTGTTGCAGTTTTTACGCTTCTCCCCTCTCCATTTTTTATTGTGTCCATTTATTTTGCCAAATATGAGGCATAAAGAAGCTAGTTTATCTTACAAAACAAAGAGGAATAATCCATTTGGAACTTTGGAGCAGGATTTAGAACCCTGAACATTAAAATAAAATGAGCAGGATGAGGATGTTGTCTGCATTCTAAACCTTAGGTTGTCTAGTATTGTAACTATAAATCTCATTCCAACAAACAAGTATATTAGGAGAAACCATTCCTACGTGAACGTAAATAAGAGTGAAATATGGAAGGAGATGAAGAAAATGAAGGGAGTATCTGCCCTAGGGATAGACTGAATTCCAATGACAGTATAGAAGCAGAGTAGGTTGTGGATTATGTTAATTATAAACTTAGTGTTTTGCATATTTTAGCCAATCCTTTTGGTCTAAAGGATTGTCAACGCCTATTTTAGTGCCTCCACATAAGAAAGAAGATAGGCTAGTACATGGTAATATGTAATAGGTTAATATAGGCTAATACATGCAGGTTTATTTGTAAGGGGAATAGTATCAGTAAGCTCTTTTGTAAGATACAAAGTTCTAAGTTAAATAGATAGTTAGAGTTGTAGGAGATGATAGATATCAAGGCAAGTTTTAGGAAAAAATATAGTGTAGTAGATCAAATGTTCGTTTAAGTTTATTGGTAAGAAAATATGGTAGAGGAAGAAAACGAAGACTGTATACAGCTTTTCTATACATCAAAGGTGCGTTTGATGAAGAAGTAAGGGAGCTACGTATTAAGAACCTACAATTGAGATTGCTTTGGAGATTTATTACAATTTTAGTAGCTATGTATTGCCTAGTTAGGACAGTAGTCTGAGTAGGAAAACAGTTTTTTTCAGTAATAAAATTTAGCAGAAGAATTCAGCTAAGATGTAGTTTGTCATTTAGGCTATTTTCTTTATTTATTATTGACACTGAGGTTTCCTTTAGGATTAGGAGGGTTAACTATTATAGAATTATTAGGTAAATCGTTGTTTGGCCTCCTTTTGTGGATAACATTGTATTCGCAGCGAAAAGTGGTGTTGAGCTGTAAAGACTTTTATATTTGACCCATGAGTACTTATCAATAAAGAATTTGATACTAAAGGCTGATAGGGCAGCTGCTGTAGTATTTGAGGGCAAGGTGGATATTGGGAGTTTTTTTTTTATTAATATATAGTTTAAGATATTTAATTGATGAAACCAATATTTAGCTGATGAAGAAGATTTTCAATAGTGAAGAAGATAGTGAGAAGAAGTTAGAGAGGTTAGAGGAATTTGAGTTAAGTCTTTTAATGATATTAGGTCTAAGCGATATTTCTCATGGGTTACTTTTAAGGGGCTATTTGGGTTGTTTAGTGTAAGAGCAAACAGGCTAGTTAGTATGGTTAGGTATTGAAAGAGACTAGTATCTCTACAAGATGAAGGCTATTAATGGCAACATACCAAGGGTGATTGAGCAACACGAGTAAAGGTTCTTGGGATAGACAAGTGAGACATATTTTAGAAGTTTCTGGAGAAGGTAGGCTGGGGAATAACAAGAAAAGGTTGGGCTAGAGAG
This sequence comes from Artemia sinica, assembly GCA_027921565.1. NCBI lineage: Eukaryota > Metazoa > Arthropoda > Branchiopoda > Anostraca > Artemiidae > Artemia > Artemia sinica. The sequence goes on from JAPEVW010000065.1 coordinate 114,592, forward strand.
GGGTTGGTAGCCTAACACTTCAGGATTATTTTGGAGAACCAGGAAGTCTTGAAACGGAATTGTGAGATAACAGTGTCCCCGTCCCTCTCTGTTAGTAGGATTAAGGAAGCATGGGGGGATTTTATTTTAAGGCGAGGCTTAATAAGGTGGATAAAACTGGCAAGGGAAATTTTATACCACTTGATGTAAGAAAAAGTATTTGGGAAGGGTTAAGTCAAAAATATTTCCTTATTTTAACTCAATGCGCAGAAATGGGGAGGATGATTTAATTCATCTTTTTGTTATTTTTAAAGGAATTAAATTGACTGAGAGAGAAAATTTTTCATGTATCAGAGGCTACGCTGTAGCGCTGCCTATAGTAAAGGCCATACGGCTCCAATGTTATATTATTTATTTATTATTATTTTTTTTTCCCCAGAGGCACTTCATTTGGAAGAGGTCGTCATAGAAACTTCAAAGGGGGCTCATTCGATTGGAAATCCAGAGTTCTAGTGCCCTTTTTAATAGTCGAAAATTATTGGATGGCAACTAGCCCCCCCCCCCCCCCCACGCCCATCATTCCCCCAAACACATCCAATCAAAATTTTGAGATGGCCATTTTGTTCAGCGTAGTTGATTTCCTGATAGAAAATATATATTTTTGAGGAGGACACTCCCCCACAACCCTCAGGGCAAGGGTTTTAAGTTATGCCCTGGGGGCATATAAGGTTATTATAGAAGGCGTTGTCGTAGAAACTTCAAAACAGGCTCATTCGATTGTAAATTCAAAGGGCTAGTGCCCTTTTTAATAGTCGAAAGTTATTGGAGGGCAACTAGCCCCCCCACACCAATCATTTCCCCAAACACATCCAATCAAAATTTTGAGATAGCCATTTTGTTCAGCGTAGTTGATTTCCAGATAGAAAATATATTTTTGAGGAGGACACTCCCTCGCAACCCTCAGGGCAAGGGTTTTAAGTTATGCCCTGGGGGCATATAAGGTTTTTATAGAAGGTGTTGTCGTAGAAACTTCAAAACAGGCTCATTCGATTGGAAATTCAAAGGGATAGTCTCCTTTTTAATAGTCGAAAGTGATTGGAGGGCAACTAGACCCCCCCCCCACGCCCGTAATTTCCCCAAATACATCCAATCGAAATTTTGAGATAGCCATTTTGTTCAGCGTAGTTAATTTCCTGATAGAAAATATGTTTTTGAGGAAGACACTCCCCCACAACCCTCAGGGCAAGGGTTTTAAGTTATGCCTTGGGGTTATATAAGGTTTTTATAGAAGACGTTGTCGTAGAAACTTCAAAAAAGGCTCATTCGATTGGAAATTCAAAGGGATAGTGCCCTTTTTAATAGTCGAAAGTGATTGGAGGGCAACTAGCCCCCCTACGCCCATCATTCCCCCAAATACATCCAATGAAAATTTTGAGATAGCCATTTTGTTCAGCCTAGTTGATTTCCAGATAGAAAATATGTCTTTGAGGAGGAAAATCCCCCACAACCCTCAGAGGGCATATAAGGTTTTTATAGAAGGCGTTGTCGTAGAAACTTCAAAAAAGGCTCATTCGATTGGAAATTCAAAGGGATAGTGCCCTTTTTAATAGTCGAAAGTGATAGGAGGGCAACTAGCCCCCCACGCCCATCATTCCCCAAACACATCCAATCAAAATTTTAGGATAGCCGTTTTGTTCAGCGTAGTTGATTTCCAGATAGAAAATATGTCTTTGAGGAGGAAAATCACCCACAACCCTCAGAGGGCATATAAGGTTTTTATAGGAGGCGTTGTCGTAGAAACTTCAAAAAAGGCTCATTCGATTGGAAATTCAAAGGGATAGTGCCCTTTTTAATAGTCGAAAGTGATAGGAGGGCAACTAGCCCCCCCCCCCCACGCCCATCATTCCCCCAAACACATCCAATCAAAATTTTAAGATAGCCGTTTTGTTCAGCGTAGTTGATTTCCAGATAGAAAATATGTTTTTGAGGAGGACAATCCCCCACAACCCTCAGAGCAAGGGTTTCACACTCCCCAAGACACTCCCCCAAAACCCTTAGGGCAAGGCTTTTAAGTTATGCCCTGGGGGCATATAAGGTTTTTATAGAAGGCGTTGTCGTAGAAACTTCAAAAAGGCTCATTCGATTGGAAATTCAAAGGGCTAGTACCCTTTTTAATAGTCGAAAGTGATTGGAGGGCAACTAGCCCCCCCCCACGCCCACCATTCCCCCAAACACATCCAATCAAAATTTTGAGATAGCCATTTGTTCAGCGTAGTTGATTTTCAGATAGAAAATATGTTTTTGAGGAGGACACTCTCCCACAACCCTCAAGGCAAGAGTTTTAAGTTATACCCTGGGGGCATATAAGGTTTTTATAGAAGGCGGTGTCGTAGAAACTTCGAAAAAGGCTCTTTCGATCGGAAATTCAAAGGGCTAGTGCCCTTTTTAATAGTCGAAAGTAATTGGAGGGCAACTAGCCCCCCCCCCCCCCCACGCCCATCATTCACCCAAACACATCCAAGCAAAATTTTGAGATAGCCATTTTGTTCAGCGTAGTTGATTTCCAGATAGAAAATATGTTTTTGAGGAGGACACTCTCCCACAACCCTCAAGGCAAGAGTTTTAAGTTATACCCTGGGGGCATATAAGGTTTTTATAGAAGGCGGTGTCGTAGAAACTTCAAAAAAGGCTCATTCGATTGGAAATTCAAAGGGCTTTTTAATAGTCGAAAGTGATTTGAGGGCAATTAACCCCCCTCTCACGCCCACCTTTTCCTCAAACGCATCCAATCAAAATTTTTGAGACAGCCATTTTATTAAACGTAGTTTTAAGTTCTGGAAATTAGGTCTTTGAGGATTACAACTCCCCCACAGCCCTCAGGACAAGGGTTTTAAGCTTTTCCCTGCGGGGCATATAAGGTTTTGTATTGACAACGTTGTCGTAGAAACTTCAGAAAGGGCTCATTCGATTGGAAATTTAAATGGCTAGTTCACTTTTTAATAGTCGAAAGTGATTCTAAGGTAACTGACACCCCTTCCACTCCCACCGTTTCCCCAAACACATCCAATCAAAATTTTGGTTTAGCCATTTTGTTCAACGTAGTTGAAAGTTCTGGAAATTATATGTTTGAGAAGGACACTCCCCCTTCCCCACAGTCTTCATGGGCAAGGGTTATAAGTTATGCCCTGGGGGCATATATGGTTCTTATGGAAGGAATGCTCGTATAAACTTCAGATAGGGCTCATTTGATTGGACATTGAAAGTTCTAGTTCACTTTTTAAGCGTCAAAAGATATTGGAGGGTAACCAGCTCTCCCCCCCCCCCCCTAACCCTTTTTTCCCCAAATGTAACCAATAAAAATTTTAAGATAGCAATATTGTTAAAAATAGTTCAAAGATCATAAAACAAAAATTCCGGTGTTGACACTACCCACCAGGGCCCGGGGGCAGGCGTTGTAAGTTATGACGGGGCATATATGGGTCTTATGGAAGGGATGCTCGTATTAACTTCAAAGAGGGACCATTTGATTGGAAATTGAAAGTTCTAGTTCAGTTTTTAAGAGTCAAAAGAGATTGGAGGGCACCTAGCCTCCCCCCCCCTCCACGCCTTTTTTTCCTCAAACCCATCCAATAAGAACTTTGAGATAACTTTTTTTTAAATAGTTCAAACACCATATAACGAAAACTCAGGGGTCAACACAACCCCCCAGGGCCTGAGGGCAGGTGTTGTAAGTTATGCCCTTGGGGAATATATGTTTCTTATTGAAGGGATGCTCGTAAAAAATTCAGAGATTGCTCATTTGTTTGGAAATTGAAAGTTCTAGTTAAGTTTTTTTGAGTCAAAAAGGGTTGGAGGGCAACTAGCCCCCCCCCCCACGCCCCTTTTCCCCCAAATGTATCCAATAAAAATTTTTAGATACGCATTAAGTTAAAAATTTCTCAAAAGTCAGATAACAAAAACTCACAATCGGTGTCAACAGGTGTCATCACAACCCCTCCAGGGCCCGGGGGCCGGCGTTGTAAGTTATGCCCTGGGGCATATATTATTCGAATGAAAGGGATGCTCGCATAAACTTCAGAGAGGGCTCATTTGATTGGATATTGAAAGTTCGAGCTCACTTTTTAATGATCCGAGGGCAGTTATATCCCCCAACCCATCTGATGCAAATTTTGAGATAGACATATTGTTAAAAATAGTTCAAAGGTCGGATAAGAAAAAATACGGTGTCAATAGAGCCCCCCAGGGCACAGGTGAAGGCGTTCTAAGTCATGCCCTAAGGACATGTAAGGTTCTTATGAAAGGGATGCTCGTATAAACTTCGTAGTGGGCTCATTTGATTGGAAATTGAAAGTTCTAGTTCACTTTTTAAGAGTCAAGAGAGTTAAACTAGCCCCCCCCCCACACTCTTTTTCCCCCAAAATCGTCCCCTACAAATTTTTAGATAGCCAGTGTTTTGGAAATTGTTCAAAAATTAGATCACAAAGACACCCCCCAGAGCCCGGGGGATAGGTGTTGTAAGTGTTGTCCTGGGGGCGTATACGCTTCTTATGAAAGGGATGTTCGTATAAACTTCAGAGGGGGCTCATTTGATTGGAAATTGAAAGTTCTAGTTCAATTTTTAAGAGTCAAAAGATATCCGAGGGCAACTAGCCCCCCACACACACACCCTTTTTTCCCCAAGCCCATCTGATAAAGTTTTTATTATAGCCATATCATTAAAAATAGTTCAAAAAGGGATGCTCGTATAAACTTCGGAGAGGGCTCATTTGATTTGAAATTGAAACTTCTTGTTCACTTTGTAAGAGTCAAAAGAGATCAGAGGGCAACTAGTCCCCCCCCCTCCTCCACGCCCTAAATGCATCAGATAAAAATTTTGAGATAGACATTTTGTTAAAAATAGTTCAAAGTTCTGATAACAAAAAACTCCGGTGTCGACAGAGCCCCCCAGGGCCCGGGGGTAGGCGTTGTAAGTTATGCCCTGGGGGCATATATGGTATTTTATGGAAGGGATGCTCGTATAAAATTCCTAGAGGGCTCATTTGATTGGAAATTGAAAGTTGTAATTCACTTTTTAAGAGTCAAAAGTGATTAGAGGGCAGCTAGCCTCCCCCCACACTCCATTTATTTTTTTCCCAGAGGCACTTCATATAGATGGGGTCGTCGTATAAACTTCAAAGGGGGCTCATTTGATTGGAAATCGAGAGTACTAGTGCCCTTTTTAAGAGTCAAAAGTGATCAGAGGGCAACTGGCCCCCCAAGCCCTTTTCCCCCAAATACATCTGATAAAAAATTTGAGGTAGCAATTTTGTTAAAAATAGTTGAAAGATCATATAACAAAAACACCTTTATTTATGGTCATTTCGTTAAAAATAGTTCAAAGATCAGATAAGAAAAACTCCTGTGTCACCCCCCCCCCCCTCCCCCCCGGGCCGGGGAAGGCGTTGTAAGTATTTTTCTGGGGGCATATATAGTTCTTATGGAAGGCATGCTCGTATAAACTTCAGAGAGGGTTCATTTGAATGGAAATTAAAAGTTGTCGTTCATTTTCTCAGAGCAAAAAAAGATCCGAGGGCATCTAGCCCCTCCCGCCCTCCAAGTCTTTGGGCGTATCGGATGGATAAAGCCATCCGATAAAAATTTCAGGGGACCATTTTGTTAAAAATAGTTCAACCATCAGATATTAAAACTCCAGGGTCGACACAACCACCCAGGGCCCAGGGATAGGCGTTGTAAGTTATACTCTGGGGATATATATGGTTCTTATAGAAGGGATACTCGTATAAACTTCAGACAGGGATCATTTGATTGAAAATAGAAAGTTCTAGTTCACTTTTAAAGAGTCAAAAGAGACCGAAGCTTAATCTAATCCTCCCACGCCCTTTTCCCCCAAACCCATCTGATAAAAATTTTGAGATAGCTATTTTGTTAAAAATAGTTCAAACATCAGATAATAAAAACTCCGAGGTTGACACAAACCTATTTTTTCACTCTGATATTGTTACTTTGATATCAGTTTTGATGCTTTGATGAATATTTGATTTTTTTTTTTTTTAAGTTTGATTTTGAAATAAGAAATTTTTAAAAACTTGAAGATTTTTTGCAATCAAAAACGAACAAAAATTAATAAAAAAAAAACTTCGAAAAATAAGTTTTTCAAAGGAAAGTAAAGGCCATTTTAAACTTAAGCTCAGCAGATACAAATACCTTTTAAAATTCAAGCTCAAAATGACCAGAAATTACTATTAAAGAATAAATGAAACCCAAAACGAACAGAAAAATAAATAAGCAATCATAGCAAAAACATACAAAAAGTAATAATATAAATGAATACTACTACTACTACTACTAACAACTCATCGCAGCACCAAGCCGCCTGAGGCCAACACAGCTACGCACGCTCCTCCTCCACCCCAATCTATTCAAAGCCTCCCTTTTTACACCCGCCCACGAAGTTCCCATTTCCTTTAAATCTTTCTTTAAGACGTCCTCCCACCCCAGACGGGGACGACCTGCTTTCCGTTTAGCCCTAGATGGTTGGCCGAAAAGAACAATCTTTGGCAATCTGTCATCCTTCATCCGCACAACATGCCCTAACCACCTCAACCTTTCTTTCATTATAGACCTAGAAAGCGGTATTGAACCACATTTTTCGTATAGCCTATTGTTTGAAATACGGTCAGTCAGCCGGGTACCCAGAACAATCCTTAAGCAATTTCTCTGGAAAACATCTAGCAAATCTTCATCCGCTTTTCGAAGCGTCCATGCTTCAGAGCCATATTTGACCACTGTCATCACTGTAGCTTCTAAGATTCTAATCTTGGTTTGCAGACTTATCTTCCTATTCTTCCAGACTTTTTTTAACTGTGAAAAAAACACCCCTTTATAAATGAATAAATAGATCTTAAAGCGAGTAATGCTTAGATTAAATATGAGTATCAAGCTTAAAATGAAAAAAAAAATATTTTCCTATTGAAGTATAAATGAAACTTAAAACGAACAGAAATTAAATAAACAATCAATGCAAACAAACATACAATAGATACTAATGTAAATGAATAACTAAATCTTAAACGAGTGAAACTTAAATTGAATATGCAAATCAAGATTGAAACGAATAAAAATCACCACAAACAAGAGTTTGGGTATGACCTCCTTCTCTCACAGTAAAAGTCTAAAACCTACTGCGTCATTCGCGATTTACTTAAACTATATGCGCCTTGAACAGTCTTGGAAAGTATAAACAACATCAAATTGAATATTTGATGTATAATGATATTAATTGTTGAAAGATCCATCAGTTCAAGAATTTGTTTCACTGTAATTGTATTTTTATTTTCAATACTGTAAGAACTGGAAAAGAAAACATTTGTTATATAATCTGTTTTCAGTTAAGCACCAATGATGCAGTAGGCTTTTGGTTTTTCTTTACAGTTAGGAAAGGAGGCAGTATCCAAACACTTGTCTGTAGGGAAACTATATTCGTCTTTAACAACTTTAAAAAGAGCTAATAAATTAAACTGAATATTTTATGTAGAATGATATTAATTGCTGAAAGCTCGTCAGTTCAAAATTTTACTATAATTTTAATGTTTATTTTCAATATTAAGTACAAAAGAAAACATTTGTCATAAAATTGGTTTTCAGTAAAGCGCCAATGACGCAGTAGGTTTTAGACTTTTACAGTGAGAGAAGGAGGTCATACCCAAACTCTTGTTTGTGGTGATTTTTATTCGTGTTCATTTTTATGTTGTGTTTCTTATAGGCCAATTTGTGAATCGGTTTTATTTTTGTTTGTTTTGGTTGAAAACTTTTGCATATCACCTTATTCATCTTTGGGTTTTTGACTATACAACTATTTTTATAATATGACTATGAGTATTTACTGGTGATAGCTGGAATATATCAGCAAGGCATTGTTAAAAATAATTTCGTAGATTTCCCGGGGATTTTCCAAAAGAGGATGCCGTCCTCAACTTTCGACCTCTGTGTTGGTAGGCACGTGAATATAATTTTTTATTCTACACAGGAAAAGATTGCTGCAATGGGAGGGGTGCTTGCACTTTGCAGCACTAATAGTAAAGGCGCAGACCAAAGGTTTTCCCAGGAATCATATCAGCAAGGCATTGTTAAAGATAAATTTGTGTATTTCTTTTGCAGGAATTTGTGAATTTTACATTGGTTTTTGTACATATAATAAACCAACACAAATTATTGTCTCTTTTTTATCTTTGCTTTCCCCATGAGCATCATATATTTATAATTATGGAAGTTGAAGGCGTCATTTGATACATATGCTGTTGGTCATAACTATTAGACCAAGATTTAGCATTAGACATATTTGGCCTCGAATTTAGAAGTTTTGCTGAAGGAATTGAACTCACGGAATGTTCTAGAGGAATGACGTAAATCATTAAAATTGTACTATTTGTAGTTTATGAATTTGGTGCAGACTGCTTAGCCATATAAATTTATTAATTTTTGTTGTTTTTTGGAATGGCTAGCAGCGCATTTAATTGTCTGAGGCTGGTTAAATCAGGACCCTGTCATCTTGTTTTCTTATTATCTTCTTTTTGCCTTTATTCCAATTAAATTGTTTTTGTTGAGGTTATTTGATGTTTAGTCCCTTACAGGCCATAGCCTCTGGGGATTTCCATTGATGCATGATTTTCTTTTTCTTTCTTAACAAAAAACTCCAATGTTATATAGTTATTAAAACTCAAACGTAAATATATGCCAGCTTAGGTTAGTCTTACCTCATAATACTATTGTGATAAGATGAACAGTTTAGTAATGCATAAACGACAGACATACATACATACCCACATACATTCGATTGTATGTATGTGTAGATAACTGTAAATAACTAGGGATAACTTTAAAAAGTTAACTATAAGTCGATTTACAGTAAATCACTGCAAAATTTTCTTTAATTCTTTCTCAAGCGCTTCTATCAGAGGGTTTCCTGTTTTTTGTATTTCTGGGATTGTGAACTCCGTGCCATTTGCAAAGTTAGTCTTTTTTCAAAAGTCTTTTTTCAACCTTACACACTGTTGGTTAGAATAAAATGAAAACCAAGTGTTGCATTATTCAAATCATTAATTTAAACCAAGGACAATAGCAGATCAAAGGTTTAACACTTTGGCACTATATGTGAAATGTCCCAAAACTGTAATACCTTTCCATTCTGGGAGGCACATTGTGTTCTCCTATTAGCATTGGTAACACCGGCATTGGTAAGCTTAATTAGTGGAACATCTTACTTAACGCAATCGAGCACCCGAGAAATATCCAGAATAACTGAGACAACTGTAAAGCTACCATCCTGAACATCATTTTGAGCAGGGGTAAGGAAGAGAAGTGCTTGTTCAGTCGACCTATCTTCACGAAATCTATAGTGATTGTTACGAAAAAAAGTGTACTTTCCAAAATACAATTAAGTTGAGAACATAACAAATTTTCGATATCCTGCAAAAAAAAATGGCAATAAAAAACTGGATCTATAGTCGTCTGGTTGAGACAATCGCCAAAAAAATTAGAACAACTTAAGCTGTTTTTGAACAATTAAATAAGACACCATCTATCTTGGGTCGATATACTTTTTTAATCATCTTCGTCCGTCGTCTACACCTGAGAAATAATCACCCCTCTGATCTGCATTAACTATCAACTATTAAACTTTTCTTCTCACTTCTTATTTTTCAGTGGATTTTCCGCCTTGTTTTGGATGGGCTACCTTGCCATATTTCAAAGTTTGTTTAATGGTAATCCTTCTTTACATTCAGAAGGATTAGTTTAAAATTCCGATATGTATTCTAGACCTAAATTCATGGATTTCTGATCCTTTCACTGTTTGGTTGTGTAAAATTTGCTCTTTTTCAGTACATTTAAACGATCCGTTATTTTCCCAAGGTTTAATTGACTACCCATCTTTTTTTTAAAAATCTGATGTCAGACATCGAGTTGAAATGCTGAACAACATTATTATACCAGTATTTAAACATTTTTTTATAGACTTTTGATTATCCTGGCGGGCGGCACCCCCCCCCCCCATCGTAGTGGTGGATTTGGGGATAATATCATAGTGTCATATTAAATATCATATTTTTCGTAAAGAATTAACAGCTTTTTATTTGTTTATGGCGGAGTGGTTTTTATAACTTGCTATTTTTTGTATCAATATTTTTACATCATTATAATTTCAAGAGATTTATTAGAACTTAACAGAAGATTTTAAATTAAATTTACGACCGCTTCCACAACCTACCTGCGACGCAGAATCGTTGAGGTTCCCTTTAAATTGCTGGTATTTCTTTGTTTGCAAGTTTATCGGAGTAAAATATTTTGCGCCCCCTGCTAATAAAATCCTGGATCGGCCCCTGATCCTGTCATTGCCTTTCTGTCTGTAGCTGATTCAACTTTTTTGTGAGAGACGAGGGCTCCTCCATTTTTTGCAACATGAAATTGCCAGATAAAAAATTAAATTTGATGGAATGGAATACCTATTAACTTACCTGTGCTTTTTTGGGCTCCAGAATTGAACCCACCTCTGTGAGTAATAGCTTGGGGATAAATACTTGTGCTTTTTAGTCTTAAAGAGTTTATTCTAGTCCTGATTAATAGGGCAAGAGGAAAAATTCTTTGAACCAGGACGTTTATCAGAACGGGCTATCGAATTGCCCAAAGTTTTGGGGAGAAAGGGACAGCTGATTTCTATGCTGCGGCCTTTTGAGGATTGAATAGAACCAAATTGCTGCAAAGGGGTCCTTAAATCATGTCGTCTACTTTTTACCATATAGGACATCTAAAAAAAGATGTTGTTCCATCTCAACTAAACTTGGTGAGTGGTAATAGATAAATTTCCAGTTTATTTTTCTGATGGTCCGTGACTAATCCGCCCTTTTTCTCAAAACTCCTATGCCTTCCCAAGGCCAGAACATAATTTGCACTTTACTGAAAAAAAGACCGCCCTGGTGAAAAAAAAATAATAATAATACGTTGTACCCACATCGCTCTTTACCATAAAAATGTCAAGCCTTTCAATCACTTTCGACTATTAAAACGGGCAGTAGCCCTTTCAATTTCCGATCGAATGAACCCTTTTTGATTTTTTTACGTCAACGCTTTCTATAAACACCTTATATGCCCCCGGGGCTTAAATTACAACCCTTGCACTGAGGGCTGTGAGGGGGTTGTCATCCTCAAAGACCTAATTTCCAGAACTTTCAACTACTTTGAACAAAATGACTTTCTCAAAATTTTGATTGGATGGTGTTTGGGGAAATGGTGGGCGTGAGAGGGGCGTTAGTTGCCCACCAATCACTTTCGACTATAAAAAAGGGCACTAGCCCTTTCAATTTCCAAGTGAATGAGCCCTTTTTGAAGTTTCTACGACAGCGCTTTCTATAAAAACCTTATATGCCCCCAGGGCATAACTTACAACCCTTGCCCTGAGGGCTGTGGGTGAGTGTCATCCTCAAAGACATAATTTCCGGACCTTTCTACTATGTGGAGCAAAATGGCTATCTCAAAATTTTGATTGGATGGTGTTTGGGGAAATGGTGGGCATGAAAGGGGAGTTAGTTGCCTTCCAATCACTTTCGACTATTAAAAAGGGCACTAGCCCTTTGAATTTTCCATCGAATGAATCCTTTTTTAAGTTGCCACGACAAAGCCTTCTATAATAACCTTATATGCCCCCAGGGCATAACTTACAACCCTTGCCCTGAGGGCTGTGGGGAAGTGTCCTCCTCAAAAAATAATTTATATCTGAAAATCAACTACGCTGAACAAAATGGCTATCTAAAAATTTTAATTGGATGTATTTGGGGAAGTGGTGGGCGTGGAAGAGGTGTTTGTTGCCTTCTTATCACTTTCGACTTTAAAAAAGGGCACTAGCCATTCCCAATTTCAATCGAAGGAGCCCTTTTCGAAGTTTCTACGATAACTTCTTCGATATGAAGTGTCCTGGTATGGAAAGAAAATAGTTCGATACAAAGTCCCTTGAAAATGTTTGGGGGAAGGGTGGGCGTGAGAGGGGGGTTAGTTGCCTTCCAATCACTTTCGACTATTAAAAAGGGCACTAGCTCTTTGAATTCCCAATCGAATGAGCCCCTTTTCAAGTTTTTACGACAACGCTTTGTATAAAAATCTTATATGCCCTCAGGGCATACCTTACAACCCTTGCCCTGAAGACTGTGGGGGGAGTGTCCAGCTGAAAGATATAATTTTCGGACCTCTCAACTACGTTGAACAAAATGGCTATCTCAAATTTTGACTGGATGTGTTTGGGGATATTGTGAGCGTGGAAGGGGTGTTAGTTGCCCTCCAGTCACTTTCGACTATTAGAAAGGGTACTAGCCATTTCAATTTCCAATCGAATGAGCCATTTTTGAAGGTTTTACTACAACGCTGTCTATAAAAACCTTATATACCCCTAGGACATAACTTACAACCCTTGCCTTGAGGGCTGTGGTGGGGGGAGGGGTTGTCATCCTCAAAGACTTAGTTTCCAGAACTTTCAGCTACGTAAACAAAATGGCTATCTCAAAATTTTGATCGGATGTGTTTGGGGAAAAGGTGGGCGTGAGAGGGGGGTTAGTTGCCCTCTAATCACTTTTGACTATTAAAAAGGGCACTATCTCTTTGAATTCCCAATCGAATGATCCTTTTTGAAGTTTCTACGACAACGTTTTCTATAAAAAATCTTATATGCCCCAAGGGCATAACTTACAACCCTTTCCCTGAGGGCTGTGTGGGAGTGTCCTCCTCAAAAACATAATTTCTATTTGGAAATCAACTACACTGAACAAAATGGCTATCTCAAAATTTTGATTGGATGTGTTTGGAGAAATGGTGGGCATGGAAGGGGTGTTAGTTGCCTTCCAATCACTTTAGACTATTAAAAAGGGCTCTAGCCACTCCAATTTCCAATTGAATGAGCCCTTTTCGAAGTTTCTGCGGCAACTCCTTCGATACGAAGTGCCCTGGTATGGAAAAAAACTAAATGAATAATACATTGTTCCAACACCGTTCTTTACTTAGGCAGTGCGATTGCGCTGCATATGATATATATTAATTTTACTTTTTTCTTTATTATTATAGTAGATGTAAATGATGTTATATATATGTGTTTTATACCTGATTTACCCCACGTCAACCGTTTGGTTTTGGGTGATTCATATTGATTTTCGTATGTTGATTTTTGTTGTTGTTAAATAACATATCATCATCATAAGGTTAAAATGAAAGCGAAATAATTAATGTACTACCATTGGTAATACATAAAACATAACAAGGAAAATTTATTTTTCCAAGATAAATTTAGCTCTATCAAATAAGTCAAAAGAAAAAAAAATAATACGAATAATTAAGTAATGAAAATATTTTAATATTCGAAAATATACGAATAGTCACGTAATGAAAATATTTTCGATAGAATAGTTTCGCTGGTGTTCACTCTTTGAATCTGGGTAATAAAATGACTACAATTCAATTTATTTTCTTAGCTTCAAGATATCTCTGGAAGACAAATGTGGCTAAACTCAGATGGTGCTAGTATTTTAACGGCTGATGATGTCTTAGACCGTCTTCAGAGCAATATTAGAACTGGACTCACTAACATTGAAGCCTATGCTCGACTTAAATTCCATGGCTATAACGAATTTTCTGTTTCTGAAGAAGAACCAATTTGGAAAAAGTATTTAGAACAGGTATCTTGTTTTCAAATTTCTATTTCGTTCAAGTTTATCATAAAACGACAAGAAATAAAAAGTTTGTGTAGTTGCCCTGTTTCACTGTTAAAGACTTCAAGGTCATCTAAATTTAAGGTTTTGGAGTCTTATGATACGAACCTTGACTTCAGTATCTTTTCATCTTTCAAATCTAGTTCTTTGCGGTTAGTATATTATTTCAACCGTTATCCTATCAAATTGACTTTTTCATCTGTATAAACGCCATGATGTGCCGGATTCCAAATAGACTGAGAATTTCTGCCAAAGTCTGACGATTACAAATCAAGGGAGTGTGAATCGGAAATGCTGAAATTTTAGCAGGTGGAGTGGATATTTTGAATTTATTGACGCGAAAGAAAATTAACCTTTTATGGAATCCAAAAAGAATTGAAACAATTTTGATGCTCTAAACTCAAGAGTTGTGTGAAACTTGATGCAGCATGTATCTTTGTTTAGAAAAATAATAGTTAGGAATTTAATAGCAAAAATAATGTAAGAAAATGGAAGTAAATAATGGTAATTTATCTTATTTTTCCTCGCTGAGACACTATTGTGGAAAATATATTTAGAAATAATTTTAACACTTACTGTTGCAATTTAAATGTAACGTTAAAGAATTAGGTTAGAGGATTATTTTAGATTTGATACCTCTAATATATTAGAAAATCACCGTACGTATCGAGCTTTCAGAGCGTCTCAAGGGAGTAAATAAAATTTTTTAAAATCTAATGTTTTAGTGTGCAGGAATTAAATTTTTCCAAAAATAATTCGTGAGAATGTACTTTTTGTTAACAATTCCTTAAAATTTCTGTGTGAAATTTCTAGTTTTCATAGCCAAAAGCGCACACCATTTTTTAATTATATTGGTAAGGAGTATTGGTCTGGGATAGAACCATAACAAGGGTGCGACCGAGATTTGGGTTGAATTTGTTATTAAATGTGGTCATCTATGACCGACTGGAATCTTGCAGGGTACATTTTGGTTCAAGGAGACCTCGCCAGAAAACACAAAGTTTAAAAAAAAAGAAACTTAGTGTCAATTTTTAATGCCAGAGAATGGGTCACAAAAATCTTGTGCTCCTGTTGTCTTTGTTCTTCTTTCTCTAATTAATAATTTATTTTTGACCCTCTAGCATGGTAATAAAAACAAAAACAAAACAAAAAGAATCAAAAGAAACTTTCCTACAACAATATTAAATATAAAAACAACAATGCAAATCAAAATATTCGCACGGGACGGTGAAAAGGCCTAATTGCAGGCAAGCCTCTTCTTTTAGCTTGGCATTCTTTAGCTTGGTCGTTAGCAATCATTATTGTTTATTACTCAATTTTACGGACGAAAAGCACTAAATTCAAGCTTTTAGATTTGCTGATTTATTGTCATGGTTCAAAGTGGCAACATTGACGAAACACATGTTACTGTCCTAAAACCTTCGTAATCTTCAAAACTTGTATTGCCGAAGTTTTTTCCCTGAAAAGTTTTTTTTTTTTTAATAAAAAATTTTCCAAAGCAGTATAATTTCTTAGAACAGCCTAGATATTGGACATAACTAGTAGAAGGTTTCTATGGCCCGCAACTATCGATCCGGCATCCGTTGTCGGATTATGCAGTAGATCAACCGATCATTGCTGTGTAATCATCTAACTTAATATAAAATGTCAGCACTAAACATTCGAATAATCTTTTGATACCTATGTCGATGCGGCAGATATAAAAGGTATTTGGAGTAACGGAAATACAATGCTCTAATGTCCTGCATATCACTAGTATTAGTGATATGTATATATAATTGGGTGGCCATCTAGCGTCTTTCCTCTACCCTGAGCTGTAAAAATAGATGGATAGGTGATGTATTAAGCACAATAAAGGCCTTACAAAAGAGCACAAAGTAATTAGTATTTTAGTATTAGTACATTAACTATCTAAGAACTTATAATAATAAATTATAAGCGTCATTTAACAAAAAAAAAAGTTAACTGCACGAAAGGAAACTGAATCAAAACAATTAAGAGTGAAGAATAAATTATACAGAGATAAACGCATACTGCTCATTATAACTTACTAGACCAAAACTTATAGTGAATTTTATAGTAAGAATTTTTTAGTAAGAATCTTATAGTAAGATATTTAAAAAAAAGGAAAACTCTGGAATTTATTTTCAAATTTTGCATGAAAATATTGAAAAAACTTTACAAATTATCCAACAATCAAGACATAACAAGACTATGTCAATCAAAAAATCAAAAGGAATTAAGTGTTTTAAAATATTTTCCTAAAAGTTTTGATACTAAAGTAAAAAGTGTTATTTCTTTATTATTGCCCATAGCGGTAAACCTAAGGTCGATTTCGTAAATAACAAACATAGACTTGAACTAAATTCAAGAGAGGGCTATTCTAGAATTTAAGAGAGGGCTATTCTTAACCATTACTACTAACAACTCACTGCAACACCAAGCCGTACTCAAGCTCTTCCTCCAACCCAATCTTTTCAAAGCTTTCCTCTTTACGCCCTCCCATGAAATTCCAATGTCTCTTAAATCCTTCCTTATGGCCTCCTCACACCCCATTCGGGGACGACCTGCTTTTCCTTTGGTCCTAGATACTTTACATCAATAAATACGATCTGAAGTACACACAACTAAGCTTGATATTATAAGAATAAACCAGCTTTCGTTTGTAATTTATAAATACACCCTTCAGAGGGTGGCCGGCGTTTAACCCCTCGTAAAACACACCCCCCCCCCCCAGAAATCACCCTCCGCGCGGGAAATATCCCCCGGAAATCAGACCCCGCAGAAAATACCCCCCCCCCCCCGAAAATACTCCCCGTGGAAAATACTCCCCGAAAATACCCCCCCCCCCCCGTGGAAAATAAGGCTTTTTGTGTATTATGCGCCACTCACTCAAGTTTACGGTGTGTAAAATTCGAGAAAACACTGGTTTTTTTCGTTAGTTTCTTCGTTACTTTAGAAATAAATTTGGGCTATAGATCTGCAAATTAGGGGAGGGGGAATAAAGTATAGTGGGTCTGCAAGCAAAATGTGTTTGGTACAATTATTCTGCATATTAGATAGATAGATAGATAAGTGTATTTTAAAGCCAAATATACGGCCATGAACACAGCAAAATAACATAAATGAAAGGCACAAATAACATAATTTTGATCAGCGATCATCATAAAATACTTAAATGAAACACCACATTAACCTAATAATAGTACTTAATACTTGGAAAAACGGTCATTGAGAAAAAAAAAACGTTTAACACTTGGAAAAAAAAAAACACTTAAATGAAACATAATATTTATTTTATACTGGTATTTTTTATTTATTTTTTTTTTGTTAACAAAATTTCCAGATACCTCGCTATTCTTCTGTAATTTTTTAGCGGCCATAAACCTAAAAAGAATTGTTTTCTGACTTCAAACTATGCAAATATCTTACCCCCCCCCCTTATGTGCAAATATATAGCCCAAATTATATATTTCCCATATATTCTGTCCCGCTATACTTCCCCCTCCCCCCCCCCCCCTAGTGTGCAAATCTAAAGCCCAAATTTATTTCTAAAGTAACGAAGAAACTAACGAAAAAACCGGTGTTCTCGATTTTACACCGCGTAAACTTGAGTGAGTGGCGCGTAATGCACAAAGATAATTTCTTAAACCACATGGGCCTGACATAACATAAAGAAAGAAAAACGAAGAAACATGGGTTTTTTAAAGGCCAAATGAAAATACTGAAAAAAATTTTTTCATCTTTTAAGTTTTTGATTTTTTCTTCGGTTTTTTGGTTATTTTCACATTGATTTTCCGCGTTTGTTTTTGTTATTTTTTTCTTTGGCACTTTCCTTGCATACATTATTTCGTTTTGCGCTGAAGAAGAGAGGCGTTTGTCCTCTCGAAATATTCGTTTTGTTGTGTTTTTTCAGTATGTTCATTTGGCCTTTAAAAACCCCATTTTTGCTAGTTTTTCTTTCTTTATGTCGTAATACACAAGTACCAAAATTCCCTCCCCCTACGAAAATTAAAAAGATAAAACTCAAATAAAATTCTCAAATTTGGAAAGCCTTATTTTCCACGGGGGGGGGGGGGTATTTTCCAGGGGGTTAAACGCCTAGAACCCTTCAGAGAGATAGTCTGTGAATTGCATGTAAAATATACAGTAAACTAATATTGACTTAAACTAGATGTCAAAAGAAAAAGAAAAGATAAACAGGCCAACACCAAAGCGCTAGTTACTGATGTAAACGAAACGACAAAACCAAGACTGAAATTCATTGAAATTGTATTGTGTATTTACGCTTATACTATAAAAGGTCTGGGCCTGAGTCCAACTCAATGACTACCGCCGTTGAACTCTTCCAGATTTCTGCAATCCTACAGAAAAAAAGGACTGTGACCAGCTAATCTACATTGGTCTATAGCAGCGTTTCCCAAACTTTTTTGACAGTGGCTTCTACGAGGTTTTGAAAGTTTTCTTAACTGACTTTGTGAAAAGAAGAAGCATTTATTTGCAAAACAAATTTATTTTTTACGTCTGCTTATTTAATACACAAAGATTTCACGGTAATCATATAAGAAAAATATAAGTAATCATTCATCAAAAATCATAGCAAATGGATTTTTCAATTCAATTCAATTTATCTATAACCTGTCAAAACAAAAAAGGGCGCAGATCCCCTAAATGACAGAGTATATAAGGGAAAAAAAGAAAAAAGAGAAGAAAACTTATGCACTGAACAAAAATAAGTAATTTTTACTATCATAGTCATAATCACAAATCATATATCATAATCACAAAATAATCATGCCCATTGGGCATTTTGGGAAGGGACATTGATGTCATTAAAAATTTAAGCCGGGAAATGAACAAAAAGCACCCTGAGAGAATCCCAACACCTAGCGACGTTAGCTGCAAAATCCACCGGGACAGGAAATAATACTAGTACAAATACACCTTTAGTCATTATTACTAGTGTCTAAATGATAAAAAACAATAATATAAAAAGTGTATTTTACAAATTCTCTCGCTACCCTGCAATTGTTTTCAAGACCAGGGGATGGGTTGCGATCCACATTTTGTAAAAGCTTATCTATAGTATGCCCTTTCTCATCTTCATCACTGCATTTGTTGTTGCACTAAAAATTTATTTTAGTCTTTTGTAAGGTCTTGGATCGTATACACTGTAGAACTGTTGTGTCTTCTTTTTCCAAACATGAAACACATTTGATACCGTGTCACAAGGCTCTGAGCCGTGTCGTTACAGCCTAGTTCAGTTGCTATTGCTACTCGGCATTCAGTCAGATCACAGAAGAATCTCGCATGCGCGAAGGCGAAGTATGAATCTTGTGTGGTTTTAAATATGTTTCACTTTTTTTTAACGGGGAGTATAGCCTTTGTCGATATTGTATATTCTCTCTACTGTGGGTCGTATACTTGTAACACAAGTGGTTTCATCTTCTTTTTTTTTTCTAGTTCAAAAATCCGTTGATTTTGCTTCTCCTTGCCTCTGCTCTGGTTAGTGTTTGTATGCAACAATATGATGATGCAGTTAGTATTACTGTTGTAAGTATGTTTCCTTGTTTTAATTAACTGTTTGTTGTCATCTTTATTTTTGCTTTAAAGAAAATAGTCAACATCAATTAGAGTATTTGGCTTTTTTCTACAAATATTTTTGATTTGAGTTTCATGTTGTAAAGTAACAATGAGCCGTAGCGTAAAGCAGCGTTCTGTTATTGGTTTGGAAGTATACCCTCTTTTGTTTCAAGAGCGGAGGATCGGATTGAATTTTTCAAAAAAAAGTTGTTTTTGATGTTGGGGAGGGGGAGGATAAGGGGACTTTGAGCTCTTGATTGGGGGAGGAAAGCAAAATGTTTGGCTCTGTGACTAGTTGTTATAGAATATTAAATGAGCATGGAAGTTTGAGCTAATTAGAAGAAGAAAAATAATGACAAAGAAACAAAGTGTAGGTTTTACTGCAAAGTAGCTTAAAAAAGAGAGTATAAGCCTTTTCACCTTTTATAAAATGATAAAAGATTATCATCCTGGCGAAAAAAAGATAATTGCTGTAAAATAAACACACAAGAAAAGGTATTAATTTTAATGGTTTCTGAGTCGTTTTTTTCAACTGATTTTAATGGAGTGCTAGCGTCACTAGTACTAGTACTGCGAATAATTTCACTTATCAACCACATACGTCCAGACATATTAGAAATGTCTAGGTTTTACAATATAAGTTTTTGTATACAATGCACCTTCTTTGTTTTTTAGTTTCCACGACCATGCTCTTCCTGCCCTCCTCTTCCCCTCCTTCTTCCCGAATTTATTTTTCTGAGCTAAGTTTTACTAACGATGATACACAAAATGGCCCTGCCCGTGGCATTTCTTGGATTAAACCCTATTAGTCTTTAATCTCAATCAGGAACTTGAAACAGTTTCAAATTTAGTGAGAGTTTGAGTACCACAATCAGGACTGCACAAAACGGCCCTGCCCGAGGGCCATTTTTGAGTACCACAGAGAGTTTGAGTACCACAATCAGGACTAGTGAAAAGTAATCCTTGAAATGTTTTATTTATCTTTTCGAGATTTCAGATAAATCGAATCCAAACCTCTGTAAAAACTTTGAGAACTTAGCAACTAAACAGTAATTTGGAGGTCACCCTCAGTCAACTGGTATACATCTCCAACGGTCGCTTTTTTTACCACGCATGATATAATTTTTCCGTGCGTCTCCTTAACGCGCATGGCACACTCCCACCATAGGTGGCTCGCACGACCCGTTGTACACGACTTTTGAAAATGGTCAAACCCACCACTTAAGGTAAGGTAAATAAAATTGATTGTCTCTTTTTTGGTTTCCAACACTAATTCTATGCTAAATTATCTTGACCCGCTTTGTCATAGCTCGTGCAAATGAGTAAACACCAAGAAATTCTTGACGTTCTCCACTAATGATCGCTAATTTTGACTCAAAACAAGCGGTGTATATTCTATTTAATTCTCATCCTGCTTTAATTTGTGAGCTTGATAGAGTTGAATTTCGAACTGCCGGATCTCGAATGCCGTCTCAATGTGTGGTGGTACACTACGGGGCTATGGTCTCGGTCATTAATGAGTACGATTTTGTGCTTCCAACTCTACTTCTTGTTCTTCACAACCTGAATCATTTGCCCCAGATCCTGAATTTGGTGCTGAGCCCTTTCCTCCGTCGTACACCAAGTGATATTCTACTTTGGGTAAGGGATAGGCCCTTTTAGGTGATGTGTTCATTGATAAATATGAATGCGTTATCGCTGAAACCCTTTTTGAAGTAATACTGAATTTTCATCAAGCCGTTTATGCGTAGTTTGTCTTATTCATAATCATGCTACAATATTTGGCTTTTTGCAAAGAGTAAATAAGAAACTTTTAAAGTCAGATTTGACAAGCGTATCTAAAATCATTATCCTCTTAGTCAAAAAACGAAGTTGGAAAATTCCTAGCAACGGCCCAGCCATACAATTCATGCTTGTGTATTAAAAAATTTGCGCCAAAAAAGAAACACCCCGATCTTTTTCAAGCGATATATTCCGCATTTGCCATAAATAGTGCGTTCAAACATTCCACGATCACTTAGCCTACAAGCCCGATTACTTATCTTTAGCGTTTCAGGAGACATAAACAACGCCAGAGGCTAGTAGGGTTACTACTTTATACGGTTTTAGTTAGTTGTTGGATAAGGTACACCCGCTAACCCGGAAAAATTCAGGCTAACTGACGATAAGCGACGTCATGAGCATACAAAAATTCAATCTTTTCAAAAATGAAAAAAATATATGAAATTATATGCAGAGAATAAAAAGGGCCAGTAATTGTGAAATGAACCACACCTCCAGGGGTTTGTAAATAAAATATGATTACAGTGAAGTACACGTGATTAATATTGTTGTTCGGCCAGTTGCCCATAGCATTCCAGTTGACAAGTTGCCGGATAAGTATTTGCTGTTATCTTTTACAGATTGTGTCTGGGAAGTTAATATTAAGTCGGATAATGCTTGAATGCAATGTAAGATTTAAGACATGTCTCAAATTAGCAATTTACAATACCATCTATTTTGACAGAATCTTCTAAATCCGAGATTTTCTACATATGCTGCAATTCTGTAACTAGTATGCTTTTACAATGGAAAATAGATTGTTTTCTTTGAAGTAAGTTTTTATTCCATGCAGCTCTGTAGATTATAGACTTTATGTTTCTCTTTTGTTTTACTTTTTAGGCAATAGTTATTGTAGTCACCGTAGCATTTATTCAAGAATACAGGAGTGAGAAGTCACTTCAAGCTTTGAATAAGCTTGTGCCTCCGTCTTGTACTTGGTAATATGTTTTGTCTTTGTTTCAATTTGTAAGTTTAACTAAGAATTTGTTTTAATTTCTTTATTTCAGTTTGAATCTCTCTACGCTCAAAAATAAGTATCGAAAAGTCAGATTGAAATAAAAAATAAAAAAAATGGAGAGAAATTACCTTGAATGAAACGCTCGGATGAAGGATGACAGATTGCCGAAGATTGTTCTTTTCGGCCAACCGTCTAGGGCTAAGCGGAAAGCAGGTCGTCCTCGTCTGGAGTGGGAAGACGTCATAAAGAAAGATTTAAAGGACACGGGAACTTCGTGGGCGGGTGTAAAAAGGGAGGCTTTGAATAGATTGGGGTGGAGGAAAAGCGTGCATAGCTGGGTTGGCCTCAGGCGGCTTGGTGCTGCGGTGAGTTGTTAATAGTAGTTAGTAGTATATATTTCTTTTAAAGCCCTGTGTTTTAGATAAATTTATATTAATTCTGTTGTATCTGCAGAAGGGAGTAGGGAGGGGAGTAGGTGGGGAGTAGGGAGAATATCCTCCTGATATCTAGCAATTCCTGCTAGATTAAGTAAAAAAAGTATTCCATTCAGTTCCATTAGTTCCAGTTCTATAGATTGTTCTGTAGTTTAATTTTGTTGGCTTTTCATATTTATGTTCATTTTGTAGTGTATGACATCGATTTTCAACAGTATGTCGTTAGAGACTTTAAAAGGCTGCACAAGAAAAATGTTCCTGTGCCTCTAAATGCAACGACAGTAGATGTTGTCCAATGTTTTCTTCCTTTTAGTCTATGGTTAGTTTCCTGGGGTCGAAAACGAAACTGAAGTTGGTTTGAACTCTTAACATGAACTCACTCCTAAACATACGAATCGAATGAGCCCTCGCCCAATACTTTATAACTACTCCGTTGACCGATAACACTCCATCTGTTGAATAAATAAAAGTAAAACCGATTTCAGAACGATCTTTATAATTACGATGTATATTATTATTAGGATAGAGTGAAAGATCGACAGAGTGTCTCAAGACACACTGAGCTACATCTTTAAATTTTTATCATCTCGTAAACCATGTTTTGCAGTTCTCCTCTAACATTTAAACTCTGGAAATTTTTCTTATGAGCATTAAATAAGGGCTATAGGGGGTAACATTAAAAAGTAGAATCTCTGTATCTTATTCTCTATCCGGTTTTAATTTTAAATTTTCATTTGTAGCCTGACTAGTCCCCCATATAAGTAGGTGATAACTAGAAAGAACACTAGAAACTAAAGGTAACTAGAGAGGTCACCACCTAGAAATCCCATTACCCTCTATATGTACCCTTTTAAAAAAGAAAACGATAGCTATTTTACCCTTAGAGCTCCATCATGTTTTTCATTTTTTTGTTTGTTTTTTTTTCGTCATGTACCCTTTTTAAATCCATGAGTCACAGTCTTGAGAAACTATGTTCTAATACGCCTGCTACCATAATAAGTAAATAAATGACAAAATTGATAAGTGGATTAGCCATATTACAATTATGTCTTAGTGTCGACTTATTAGTGAATACCTATACACTCGATCCAAATTGCTATGTGTTTATCACTAGTTCGTTAGCAAGATCAATTTGAAATATCTCTCCTTCTCTTCCTCCCCTCCCCTCTTTGTCCCTCCCTCTCTCTCTTTTTTTTAGTTAATTTAACAGTTGTCATATATTGTTTTTCTACGCCCTTTAATGAAAAAGCCTTGAAACTCGTTTTTACTTAGAAATACATATATCCTTACTAAATTATAATTACAAAATACGTCTTCACTGCTACCATAGGTTCGCTTTGCTGCTATTAAAGTAACCAGATAATTTTAGAACTTTTAACCAAGCCAGTGAAATATGTCTGCCAATTCATGAATTAAAACTTAAAAAAATAAAGTTAGAATTCAGTTGAGGCATGTGAACAAGAATATTAATTCAACTATGGTAGGTCTTTGGCACTTGGACGAAGAAAAAACATTGTTTTTTCTGAACTCGATGATGATGGCCTAGAAGAGTTTTAGAGAGACTTTGATGGCTAGAACATTTGCTGTTAAGCAAACTAATCTAGAACTAGGGGATGGGGTCTCCTCGGATGATTCTTGGGGGAATTTTACATCCCTACCCTCTTTTGTTTGCAGTACGTTTTACAACTATAGTTACTTAAAGCTAACCAAAACTGTCCGTTTGCTTTTGACAACTTCAATAATCATTGTTGAAGATAGAACTAGCTAGAATATCAAAATTTGTCGAAACTGCATATAGTTTATATTAGAATTGCATCTTAAATTAAAAAAGCTTTGATTTTTGGATAAGGGAACTTTACAAATGCGATCTTCAACATTTTGGCTGTGATATTCAAACTTTAAAAATTTTTTACTGTTGTATGACATTTGTCGTAATTTAAATATTAATCAGCTTATCTTTTTTTCATTACGCAAACATCAGTTTTGATATAAGTTAAAATTAATTTGGGTATTTCTTCGTAAATAAATTTTCTTTATTTTAAGTTGTTGTTTGTTTTTTTTTTCAAAAAGAGAAAGACAAATATCGACAATAATTTAGATGTAGCTAGTAAAATTTGTTTAAACTGAAAATCCTAGTTATCTAGAAACATCAAATGCGCTTTACCATATATCATTGTGGCTTTAAAGTTCATATTTGCCCCCCCCCCCCAATAATGATATACCTAAAATATGTACGGAAACACTGTAATATATTTGTGTTTTGTTTCTTTTTAGTTTACGTGAAGGTAGGATAGACACAATGTTAGCCCGAGATTTAGTACCTGGAGATATAATTTATCTCAATGTTGGAGACCGAATCCCAGCTGATGTGCGCTTGTTCGAGGTGAGTCCATTCAGTGTAGAGATGTATTTTGTACGGTATTCTTTTGCGCCAAATAGTTGTTTGAGCTGTCAAATAGTTGTTAATGTGCCCCTAATCCTTTATCCAGTTCAACCGTTAGGTGTCATGCATATGAGTTGAGGCTTAGCTTAAAGGAGTTAACTGAAGACTTTACCATTGTAATCCCCTCCCAAATAGGTAAAGCTTTTGAGTAGACTTTCTTATGCGATTATTCCTTCATGAAAACATTGCAAGGTGTTTTGATCTGACGAATGGTAGCACAAGCTTCTCTTATCCTTCTCAGAAGGAGGTGCGCACAAATCTACGCACAAGAAGGAGGTGAAGAACGGTGGCACAAGCTTCTCTTATCCTTCTCAGAAGGAGGTGTGCACAAATCTACGCACAAGAAGGAGGTGACGAACGGTGGCACAAGCTTCTCTTATCCTTCTCAGAAGCATTTACCTACTGATGGCAATCATTCACGCCACTTTTTAAAGATATTTATGAGATAATAGACAACACAAAGAAAAAACAAGAAAAACAAAGACAAAGAAAATACTGGACACGAGAAAAAAAAGAAAATACAAGTGAAGATTAAGAAAGAAAAACAAGATGCAAGGAGCTTGCGCCTGTCCATGGGCATTACTGCTACACCTAATTTCTATAAAAATCTTAGCTGTGCCAAAGAACTGTAAATAACAGTAAGACGGGAAAAAAGATGAAATCAAAATAAAGAAAATACAAAAATGGTAATGCTGGTTAATAATCAAATAAATATTTTTTTTACCTTCTTGTAAATTTTTTTGCTGTTTTATTTAGTTATCCCCCACAGTTTGTTTATAAGCAAACGGTCAATCAAGCATGTATTCTATATTTTATTCACATCGAATTTATTTTCCAACATATAAATTTGCTTTGGGTTAAGGATATAGAAGCAAAGCTTTCTTTTGTAAAGCTAAATCGGGTGAAATATTAATGTAAATTTATTTAGGAAATAAACAACATGTCAATTACTCTACGTTGCAGCAATTAAACAATGTATTTGTGAATCGTCCATAAGGAAAGTCTTATCGTGTAGGTAGGTACAAGTGTAAAAGGGTACTTATTTATTCGAGGGTTAGATGATGAAATTTATGAAATAAAATAAATGCCAACTGAGCAAAATAAATACAAAACTTTCAAAGAAGGAAGGAATGGAATTGGTTTTAGCCAGATACTTTAGAAATGACATTTGATATTGTTTTACCTTAATTACTTAACTTGCACTTCGGAGCGAATTAGGAAACTTTCTGGATCTGTGAGTCGCTCCATAGTTGATGATGTGGCTGATGAAACATCAAATGGATCCCACTGGTACTTCCAGGGAACACCATTCCATTCGACATCTGGTTACTTTTTTGAAGACTGTTTTTGCTGTATATCAGCCTAAATTTGAAACCTTCCCCCTCCAATACCCGATATAGGTATGTTCCCAAATACAGCCTTATGTTGGATGTAACTGTAATGGGACAACAGTAATTTAAAAAAGAAGTCAGAATAGACTCTAAAACACCAAAATCTATAAATATGCTGATCTAAGTTAAGTTTCTGGCTGCTTGTTCTGTGATATGGATATTAAAATCTGTCTGAACTGTCTATGGGTATTATTTCTTGGATATTATATATGGATATTAAAATCTGTCCGAACGGTCTGAAATTTGAGACCTTTGATCTATACTAAAATAGTAGTTGAGTTGCTGTTGATATCATAACCAATAAATAATCCCTATTCTCTGTTAATGTACATTTGTCTCTTGAGGAATTTTGATTTTCTTGTATTTAAGAGTAGGAAGTACAGTATATAAATACTAAAACAATAAGAATTCCAAATAGGGATAGGTCCTTTTATTAGACAGTGAAAAGAAAATTTAAAACAAAGACTCTATGTAGAGTCTTTGTTTTAGTCTCTATATAGACTATATCGTCTCTATATAGACTCTTATAGAGTCTTTGTTTTATGTTTTTTTTTATATATATTTTCTTTTCACTGTCTAATAAAAGGACCTATCCCTATTTGGAATTCTTATTGTTTTCGTCATAGAAAAGGCAGTGTGCTCATGGAGAATAATAGTAATATATAAATACTATAAAAGTACCGCCAGGAAATATTAGGCGGGAGGGGGGGGGGAGGTAGCTGCTACTAGGAGTTCTGTTTTTGCTTGGATTTACATAGGATTGTTTATCATATTCTTTTGTTAGTTTATTTTTCAAATGTTGTATTGTTTTCCAGGGGGGTTTCATGCCTCCGCCGGACTCGTCCATGGTGGTGCTTATGATAAACTTATATGTAATTATACAAATTTGGATCTCTTGCTTTCAGGGGAATTTTGTGCCTATTCTGCTTAACTAGTGAGTGAGTTATTTTATTACTTTGCGATACTGAACAATTTAACAATAAAATCAAATTTATCATCATACGCCTCCCCCCCCCCCCCTATCCCTTCAAGGTTCTGAAACTAAAAAGTAAGAAAAAACACGAAAAAGTGAAACAACAACAAAAAACATAGACACTAAAAAGGAAAAGAACTAGCAACCGCCCACCCATAGCTACTCGTCAAATTGCCATGGCCCTGAGATATCAACTGTGCTGGATCAATATTAAAAAGTTATAAATATAAAAATTAGAAAAGAAGAATACGTAAATATATAAATAATAAAAATGATAAATTATCCAGGGATAAAGAGTGTTTTACGATTCTTCTGAAGCCACCAAACGAGTAACACTTTTTATTTGACTCGGGTAGAATCAGTTGGGCACCACGGCACCACGAAAAGCAGTTAGCAGAAGAGAATTTCAGGCACCAGAAGAAGCAGTTAGGGGATTGAAGTCTAATTTTATTACCTAAGTTAGCTTAGCCTGCACTTCGAAGGAAACTAAGGTCTCGGTTGAATCAAATTCTGGTTTACTATTAAATTCTTTGATTTTCAGACAATCGAATTAGCAGTAGATGAATCAAGTTTAACTGGTGAAACCGAGCCCTCTAAAAAGATATCCGATGCAGTTAGCACTGAAATTCCTGGTCGAAACGATGTTAATTCTGTCACTAAGGCAAACTTAGCTTTTATGGGAACGTTGGTGCGATGTGGCTCTGGAAAGGTAATGTTTTGTCTCTGGACCACTGGGTTATGTTGTATTTTATGTTTCTAGCTACCAATGGGTGTCACTGGGCATTGTTATACTATATGTCACTGGGTATGGGCTGCTGTGTATATGTTTTTGATAAAACACAGAGAGATAGAAACTTTACCTGGAAACAAATGTTGTGTTTAAAACTTTTCGTCCTCATTTTTTATGGCTGAAGCCAAGACCACTGCAACACCAAGCCACCTGAGGCAAACACTGTTACGCACGTTCCTCCCCCATCCCAGTCTTTTTAAAGCCTCTATCTTTACACCTTCTCAAGAAGTTCCGATTTCCTTAAATCCTCCCTTACGACATCTTCCTTACGAAGTCTTTGTTTATGGCATCTTCCCATCCCACTCTGGGAGGACCTGCCTTTTGTTTGGCTCTAGATGGTTAACTGACGAGGGCGATCTTTGGTAATCTGTCATCCTTCATCCATAGAACGTGTCCCAGCCATCTTAACCTTTGTCTCATTATAGTCCTTGTAAACGGGATTGAATCACATTTACCGTAAAGTTTACTGTTAGAGATGCCGTCAGTCAGACTGGTACCCAAAACAATATGTGGGCAATTACTATTGAAAACATCTAAGAAATCCTCTTCCGTCTTCCAAAGCGTCCACGTTCCAGAACTATACTCCCAGTCTATGTGACCAAGTCTTCTTAGCACTGACTTTTAAACCGATTCTTGCACCCTTAACTATTGAAAACTATTATTCATTTTGCTAACAGTGTTATCTAGGACACTCGAATCATCAGCATAATCTAAGTTTGGAAAGTTTTACCTTCTCATTTGATTCTATTCTCTCCCATAGCCTTTGACCTGTTCCTTAGGAGAAAGTCCATAAAAATGGTCCATACAAATGGAATAGAATGAGAATCATAAGCCGTATTTTTTTTTTTTTTTTTTTTTTTTTTTTTTTTTTTTTTTTTTTTTTTTTTTTGTCACTGAAAATGTAGCGTATTCTTGGCGAATATTTATTTTTTAGCACTCGGACGCTCAACGAAGAGATTTCGTTTTGTTAAGACATCATGTTGCATATAAAGTGAGATTCAATGAGCTTAAATCTTCGTAGGGAGTTACTACACAAATTCTATATAGAAAATGTTCAATCCTACTGAGAAAATATCTCTAATCTTTAATAAGTTAGAGTAAAAAACCTAGCGTCAATTCGAAGAAATTCGAGTTCGAAAAATTCGAAGATATCCTTTTTCCAAGGCTGGCATAAAATACGGCCGTATTGAACAAACACGGCCATTTTTTAGCTTGAAGAACGCTACGTCTGTACAAATACAATTGAATTATTTCAAGAACATACGACTAAACAACGTCTCCATCTGGATTCTGGCTCCTACGTTTGACTAAAAGGAGCCGTGCGTTAATTCTTGCCAGAAAATTTCTCGGAAAAAATGATTCCTTTAAACACCTATCCAAGAAAGAATGATCATGTTAAATTTCCACTCCATGTACAAGTTGATAATAATAATTACTACCCATGGATCCAAGAAGTGAGTTACCTGGAAGGTAAAGTTAAGCGTGATCAGTGTGTTAGATATTTGGGTATTATGCTAGATGAAACACTATCTTTTAGGAAAACATGTTGACAAGGTGTCAGGAATCCTGTGCCGTAATCTGGGAATACTGCGTAAATTGAAACATGTATTACCCCCTTCTGTTCTTCGCACTTTGTATTTTTCTATTATACATCCACATATATTGTATTGCTCATCTATTTGGCTGAGTACGTTTCCATCAATTACTAATCGAGTTCGAGTGATCCAAAATAACGGAATCCGTGTGTTGACTGGTAAATCAAATCTTGTATCCGTTAGAGCTACCTATATTGATGTAAAAGTATTACCTGCTGCAGGCCTTAGAGATTTTTATAGCCTTCAATTTATGTTCAAATATAATAATGAATTATTACCGTCTTGCTTTTCAGGAATGCTAAAAGCTAGATCTTCGATTCATGATCATGAAACTCGCCAAAGGGAAAATTTACATGCCCCGCTCGTGGTGTCTGCCAGGTCGACATTCTCGCCTATTTATAGGGGATTAAAGTTGTGGAATGGGGTTAATAAAGAGTTAAGAGAAATAGGGGATCTGAAGGAATTTAAAAATAAAATAAAAGGAATGTTATATGAGAAATATGATTTTTAAATTTTTTTTTTTTTTTTTTTTTTTTTTTGTTTTTTTTTTTTTTTATGTACCTGGAGGACAAGTATGGTGATTTTGTGATTGGTGGTAGGAACTGCGTGCGAAGGGGAATGATTTTTCTTTTATTTTATTTTTTTTAGGCCTAGGTTGTATATTTCTGTTGTGAATATGAAATTTTGATATATGCCTACCCTTAGGACAACCTGACCCCAGGTTCTTGGGTCGGTAGTGAGTAAAATGTATTGTCCTTGTGTGTGTTAATAAATTACTATTACTATTAAAATAAACGTAGCTGCTAAGGGAAAGAAACTGGTCCAAACTTAGTTAGGCTTAGGTTGTAATAGGTTACTTGAGTCATGTTAGCTCAATTGCATTGTAGTTCCAGTAAAAAAGATTTTTGTCAGGAAAAATT
Source organism: Artemia sinica (assembly GCA_027921565.1). Taxonomy (NCBI): domain Eukaryota; kingdom Metazoa; phylum Arthropoda; class Branchiopoda; order Anostraca; family Artemiidae; genus Artemia; species Artemia sinica. The sequence goes on from JAPEVW010000065.1 coordinate 145,221, forward strand.
TTCTAGTGGCATTCTTCCTTACTACTCAGACATTTGAAAGGTCAAAGATCAAACATTTTTATTTAATTAAAGTATGAAGAACAGAAAACTTGATAGCTAGCCTGTAGTCAAAATCCTTTGGTCAAAAAGATCAAAGTAGTCTTTGGTCATTGGTCAAAAATCAAACATTTCTATTCAATCGAAATATGATGAACTGAAAACTTGATAGCTAGCCTTTGGTCAAAAATACTTTGGTTATAAAGGTCAAAATAGGCTTTGGTCAAAAAGGTCAAAGGTCAAAAATCAAACATTTCTATTCAGTCAAGATATGCAGAACTGAAAACTTGATAGCTAGTCTTTGATCAAAAATCCTTTGATCAAAAAGGTCAAAATAGCCTTTGGTCAAAAAGGTCAAAAATCAAACATTTCATCCGTTGGATCAAAGGACGAAGAACTGAAAACTTGATATCTAGCCTTTGAATTATGACAATGTCGGATTACTTGTGGGTAGTGGTGTAAACCTATAACTTAAGATAATTCAAGAAGTCAAAATGTTGAAATCGTTTTGTTTTGTAGCATAATCTTTGTGGCAAGCAATAATGTTAATAAATAGGTAAAGTAAGAAACCCCTTACGATAAATAAAAGTTTGAATAGAGATAAATCCTTTATTTAGATTGTGATAATTCACAAAAAGAATACTGGATATTTCGGTCACATTTACAGTGACCGTCATCAGCAGAAATACGTTATCAGTAGTGGTCTTCGAAATAACCTGCGTAAAAAAAAACGAATATTTGTAGTTCCATTGTTATGTTTGTATTACCCACTATAAACTTTAATTGTTGTTTTATATTTGCTACACTTTATTACAGGGCATAGTTGTCTGCACTGGTGAAAGATCTCAATTTGGGGAAGTTTTTCGGCTGATGCAGTCTGAGGAAGCGCCCAAAACACCACTGCAAAAGAATATGGATGCATTAGGAAAACAACTTTCATTCTATTCGTTATGTATTATAGCATTGATTATGGTTCTTGGATGGATAGAAGGTAAAGAATTAGTGTGTAGATAAGATATTTGGTTCTAGATTGCGAATTGTTACCTTGACACCAAACAAATTATGTTTTCATTTTCAAAATGTGTTGTCAGTTATTTTCTGTCGTACCTCTCATTGCTGATTGATTGCCCTTATATGCCCTTATATGCCCTTATATGCCCTCTCATTGTCCTTTTATGAGCAAATCCTTTATTATAATATACACAAAATAAATAAATAAACTGCAACTGTACAAAATATGTTGCATATCCACAGTGGCCTTGTTCAAAGATCAAAATAATATGTAGCCTAAAAAATAACATGGAGCCTTCTCATCTTAAAAAATACCATAAAATAATATAGGAAGAAAATAAAATGAAAATTGATGAAATAAAAAATAATCGAGGTTATTATTATTCTCCATCTGAGTCCTCCCAAAGCTATGATAGCGAGAGCAGTTGTCCTAATATCAATCACTTTTGTTAAAAATATCTATCAAGAAGCTTCACCTGATGATTAGTTTTCAGCCTGAAATGACCTTGAAGCAAAGGTACTTCCCTAGGAGTCATTTTGGTTTCTCTTAAAATTAAGTGCAACCTTTTCATATGCACGAAAACAGGTGATTATCAATTCAATTTATAAAGGTGAGGACCAATTTGTAGTACTACAACCTTGAAGCTTAGGTAATTCCCAAAGAGTTATTGTTGGTTCCTTTAAAATAGGATAGAACTATTTCATGTGCACATATATTTGCCTTTTCTATTGATAAATTATTGACTGATTGATAGTACTACGACTTTGAAGCACAATTCCCAAAGATTCATCGCTGAGTCGCATAAAATAAGATACAGCCTTTTGAAATCTACAAACTAAGATAATTACTCGATCTGTTACCCCTCCCAGACCTTGGTTTACCCCTCCATACCCCAGTTTCCTCCCCCCCCCCAACTGAAATTTAATTCTTCAAAAATCTAGTCAAAACTAAGATAAGCCTGCATAATTCAAGCATCCACAGACATGGGTCAGTTTTCTTTAATATATCTTTACCTTTATGGTGCTATATGGCTCAATTTTCAGTTTCCACTGTCATTTTCACTTGATTTGGCAAAATTGCTTCCAACTTAGGCCCCCCCCCCCAGGATTTTGACGAAATTACGCCAATGATGATTATGATTATAATTGTGGCTTTGTTTGTGAAGTTTCCTAAGGTATTGAAGAAGAAATCTTTACAATGAAAAGAAGAAATATGACAAAATTAAAGTTTCTAGAAGAGGTGAACTACAGAAACCTTAAAAAAAATCTCAGACATGCTTAGGTAAAAAAAAAAATGGCAGAAAATTATATTTTGAAATTATTTGCCATCTTTTGTTATTATGGTATTATTACTTTTTATTGTAATTTCGTTATCTAGCTTGGCTGCAGAAGCCGGGACCCCCCTTTTGAAAATCATAATAACTGCATATATTTCTAACTTTTTGTTGTATTATTCAAAAATCATCTTGTTTTTTTTTTTTTATTTTAGAAATGGTGTTACTTCAAATAATGAAATACATAAAAGAAAATTCGCACTGAAGCTTTAAAAACCTACACTTCGTTCGAAATTTTGGTGGATAGTGTGATTATAATATACTCCAAACTCGCAGTTTTGATTTTAATTTAATGCAATGATTTATTTTGAAGAGCCTTGTAAACCTGAGAATTCTCAGATAAGGGCTATAACATAGGGCTTTAGGGCTAAAACAAGGGCTTTCCCTTACAAGGGTAATCGTAAAGCAAACTGATAAAAAGTGAGCCTCTTAACTCTTTTTCAGTTAGTCCTCATTGGAGTTTTTTTTTTTCTTGCATGTGTATTTTGGACTGCTTTGGCTACTCCTGAAGCTGCTTAGAGTGAACTTTAAGTAATTTGTAAAGTTCGATAAAATTGATTTTTTCATATTTCCACTAAGGGTTGAGCTTTTGCAAAAATAAAGAAAAAAGAATAATTTGAAATTCTTTTGAAATATTAATTTTCTTTTCTTGTAATTTTAAATATAAAATTAAAATCTATTCTATAGGTTCTGTAGTTCCTGTAGGTTTCAACCACAGTTTATAGAATTATCCAGTAAGTTTATCGCAGATCATTTCTGGTCTTCATTCTCGGTACGAACAAAAAGCTCCTCTCACTTCTTTCTGCATTAGCGGGTTAGTCTGTTTCCGATTGTTTCCAACAAAGTGCATTATTCGTAATAGCGGGTTTCCACTTGTTTCCGATTAGATCACAGTCTGACTTGTCTACCCGTGAAAAGATCTGATGCCGCCTATGTTTCTATCTGCAAAAACGTTCTCTGGAGCACTCGCACCTTGGTCTGGGTTTTTATAATGGGTGAGATAGGGAAAGATCATACTGGATAATTATATAAACTGTGGTTTCAACACAACAAATTTTATATTAATGGAAATAATTTCAATTCTTATTCATCGCAAGAGATTCAAGTCAGCTTAATCCTTTACAGTAAAGCCAAGTCGGCCTGTATGCAACGAGTAAATCTATCAGCAAATAAGAAATATCTTGAGGGGTTGGGAGATGTGAATTCATTAAAATGGTAATTACCAAAAGTCCCAGTTCTTTTTTATATATGCTTTATTGACTATAAAATGGAGTTGAGGAGCCAATCGACATAATTTCCATGTAGGAAATTTTTACCTCACTTATAAATTATTTAAAATTACTACTAAAGTATTGTATTTGGTAGTTGGGCATATTGAGAATGGCTTATTAAGCGCTTGGCTACTCTGTGGTTATTCTGTCGTTTTTTTTTTTGTTTTTTTTACAGTTATGTTGTTTTTGGTGACTGTGTGGCTTTGGGCTATTTTTGCGGTTTTATGTGTGCAATCCTCGTATTGTCAACAAAGGAGCAGATCCAGGCAACACATGATCCTAAAACTTGCTTAAGGAAGCAGTCCTTTCCACTTTTAGGATTTTTCTCTCACTATTGAAATTCCTTGACTCTTTGTGAATTTATTTTTTATTTTTTTTATCTTATACTTAATCTTCTATTTTTGTTCTTGCGTAATTAAATGCTATATAATCTAGTATTGATGTAGTCTTTTGTTTTCATTGTTGTCACAACTTAACAATTACCTCCTAAATTAAAAGTCATAAACCTTTTTTTTCTGTTTCAGGTCGTCCCTTAATGGAGATGTTTAATATAAGCGTATCCTTGGCCGTTGCTGCCATTCCTGAAGGCCTGCCCATTGTTGTTACAGTTACATTAGCTTTAGGTGTTATGCGAATGGCGAAAAATAATGCTATAGTCAAGAGACTTCCCACTGTTGAAACACTTGGTGAGATTTGTGAAACATACGTATCTAAATTTCTATGTTCTTACGAGTTGCATAGAACAACGTCGTCAGTGTATTATTTGCCTGCACAGGGGCGTACCTGGAAATTCTACCCAGAGGGGTAATACCAAAAAAGGAAAAAAGACTCCGGGCGGGAGGGATTTATTGTACTTTTATTTGGGTTTTTATTTACATTTGTACGTATTTGCAATAATCGGACAAATGCGAAGGTAAAGCTACTTTGTATTTTTTAGAATTTGGATTTTAAACATCAAAATCAAATATCATAATTCGTAAATTTATTTTGCGGATTTTGGGACATTTTTCCAATTATTTTAGAACATTTTCCTAATACGGGAGCTCTCTTCGGGAGGAAGAGGGAGCCCCTTTCCCTAGGCCTTCTTAGATAAGTTTAGAAAAGTTGCAATAATTGGAAAATACGTATTTAAAGCCATTTTTTTTTTATGTTGAACCTCAAAATCACGTATTACAACGTAAAATTATTTGGTGAATTTAGGATTTCTTCTACCTTTTTAAGACGTTTTTGTAAAGTGAGACTTCTCTTAGGGAGGAAGAGAGAGATCCATTCCCCTAGGCCTCCGTAGATACACCTCTGTACCTAATACATGAGATACGAGTATGTTTTTTTTTTCAAAGATCCTCCTTCCATAAAACTGATCCTCATTCTAAAATGTAATTTTTTTTTTTTGAATATTTTGGCCCAAGGAAGTTTCGGCCGGCTTCAGAAAAAAAAACTTCAGATCCCATAAAGCTTTTTTTCTGTGTATGAACATTCTGTCGAACAGCAAATAATGTCTTGTACCTTTTTTGGGAGCCCTTGGAATATATATTTTATCCCTGGAAGATATCCTCTGTGTATTTTTTCCAATCATTAGAGAGTGGGTCCAATCATCTATAGTGAACATTGTATTGCACACACTTTAAGAGCTCTTCGACCTCAAAATTCTTACAAACTTTATAATTTTGCAGTCACGTGGCCCAAGCCCCCTTACAGGCCCCCTGGAATCTTAATTCTTTTCGAATTTAAGGGAGGATCTTGTTCATTTTTGTTTTTATTTCATTATTCCCCCCCCCCCAGAAAAAATCTTGTATTCGCACCTGACCTATTCACTCATATTGTTTGCGCACGTTTCTACATATTGTGTATTTGCTTGTTGATGAGTAAAGGATAGTTTTCTCTGCAGTATTATAAGTATCATGAAATTGCAAACAATTTTAACTGTTGAACATTATAACGAAACTGGGCTTACAAAGTAGCCGTTGAATACTTCTTATTTTGTGTTTTTCTTATTTTGGGCTATTTTGTCTGTCTGTCGGGCAAAATAAGTTATAGAAAAAGACTGGTCTCTGTACTTTAGCTGTTCCTATGGCTATAAAACTGAACTGTGAACCACAGTCTGGCCCAATGTTTTTTAGGTGACTAAGGGGTTGCACCTTGTCCCTGTGGTAAAAAACAACTTAAGAGAAATTAGACCGGTCTTCGTCTCAAGCTCCTCCCTCAGGATTAAAACATATTTATATTTGTCCTCTGATTTTCTGAATTTCCCATGTATTTTTTCTGTTTTTGCTTGTTTTTTAAAGTTGCTAACGACCTCCCACCCCAAACAAATTCTTGCATGCGCTCCTTACGTAATTGCATAGACAGATGTAGCATTATAGTAGATGAACTCCAGGAAAGAAACTTTGAAATATGGACTTCTGAAATTTAGTAATTTAAGGAAAATCCCTTAAAATCGATGCTGTGACACCAGAAAATAATTGTGCGAGGATCTCTCCATGACAAGTATGACCACTTTACGGTAAAGGGTGTTGGAGCCATTTAACAGCTACTAAAATTTTATATCGAATGTACGGACTAGAACTTGGGTGGTGATCGTGCCAAAAATTTATAAGCTTGAGCTTCTCTGGGGTATTGGCATTTCGGAATGTCGACAGTTGACCTTGCCTTGATTTTACAGTATGTTGCCTATTTTGCAACGAATCTGCTTCAGTATTGCCTAAATAAAAATCTTTTCGGGAATTTTAAGAATTTTTACGAGAACATGGATACTCGTATGAAACAATCAGTAAGAATGACCAACTAATTGGTAAGATCGTTTAACTTACTTTTATATGGTTTTCACTTGACTTTCTATGAAATTGTCCAAAAAAAAAATAAATCGCCAAAATAGGACGAATACGCATCTTAAAGTAGTTATTCCTATATTTTTGCAATTTTTTTTATCAAAAATCCAAAGAAATTCTCACAGTCCCTTAAACTCCTTTCTTTAGTTCCATCCCCACTTGATTATGGAAGGTATTCAAGGATGAATTTATATTTGTTGAATAAGTCGCCATTATGCCACCATAAGCATGAAATGCATTTTTGTTTTTGTGTTATTAAGAGTATTGTAAAAGTGTCCTACTTCTTCTTGATTCTTAAAACCTATTTTTACTGTAGGCTGTGTAAACGTCATATGCTCTGACAAAACAGGAACCATAACTCAGAACGAGATGACGGTTACCACTATTATCAGTGCCAATGGATTTAGTGCAGAAGTGACTGGAAGCGGATACAACCCACGGGGAGACGTCATCATTGACCGCTGTGACAACATGAAATTAGCCAAAGAAAGCATATATTCATTGCTTGAAGTAGGATGCGTTTGCAATAATGCTAGCATTACTGATGAAAACCTCCGTGGCCAGCCGACAGAGGGTGCTTTGCTTGCTGCAGCACTCAAATTTGAAATGCATGGTGTTCGGCAACAGTATTTGAGACTTCATGAGTACCCATTTAGCTCGGAACAGAAGATTATGGCAGTCAAGGCGAAACCAGCTAGTTCATCTTCTGAAGAGGATGATATATTTTTTGTGAAAGGAGCACCAGAGAAGGTGATAACACATGCTGTATCCTACAAGCAACATGGTAAAGCGGACTTAGCGCCTTTGACTCCAGAAGTGGAGATTGAGTTAAATCAGGCAGCGCAGAAGCTATCAAGGAAAGGATTAAGAGGTAAATTGATATTTATAAGATAAAATATTTATTTCGAAAAATTTTCATCACAAGCCCCGAAGGACCGAATTTGAATTTCGGAGTCATAAAAACAATACAAAAAAAAAAAAAAAAAAATAGGAAAAAAAAACTAAAAAGCTGGCAAACAATGCCAAAAAATAATATAAGAATGAAAAATAATTTCTTAGTCAAAGTAATTAAGGTGCAAAGTGTCAGAGCAAGTTAAAAAAATTAGAAACTAGGAAAACTAACTTTGAATTAAATAATATAAACATCTATAAAAAAAAGTTTTTAAAAAGGTACATATAAAAAAGGGGGAACAAAACAAGGGAACGAATACAAAAACTAGGGCAACGCCAGTACCAAATAATAAAAGAGAAAGACTAGCGGGATATTTTGTTTATTTTTTCCTGTTATGAAGGGGACAAAGATTTTTTTTTTTATATATCTGGAGGTAAAGCAACGAATGGGGGAAAAGATAGGAACTGGTTTAGAAACGGTCGGAATTTGGCGGGTGGTATCTGGGTGGGGAGTGTGTTTTTTGTAAAAATGTTTTCCGTGCGAGAGTTTTCTATTACATTTTCTGCAAAACGGAGTCACAACGTATATCTCCTGCGCTTAGGTGTTTCCAACCTGGCTTTTTTAGAAGAAGAATGTATGGAGCCATACATTTCTTCTTTTTTAGAAGAAGAAATGTATGGCTTCTTTAAGAGAGAAATGTATGGCTTCTTTAAGAAGAATGTATGGAGCCATACATTTCTTCTTTTTTAGAAGAAGAAATGTATGGCTTCTTTAAGAGAGAATAAGATGTATGGCTTCTTTAAGAGAGAAATGTATGGCTTCTTTAAGAAGAATGTATGGAGCCATACATTTCTTCTTTTTTAGAAGAAGAAATGTATGGCTTCTTTAAGAGAGAATAAGATGTATGGCTTCTTTAAGATATAAATGTATGGCTTCTTTAAGAAGAATGTATGGAGCCATACATTTCTTCTTTTTTAGAAGAAGAAATGTATGGCTTCTTTAAGAGAGAAATGTATGGCTTCTTTAAGAAGAATGTATGGAGCCATACATTTCTTCTTTTTTAGAAGAAGAAATGTATGGCTTCTTTAAGAGAGAATAAGATGTATGGCTTCTTTAAGATAGAAATGTATGGCTTCTTTAAGAAGAATGTATGGAGCCATACATTTCTTCTTTTTTAGAAGAAGAAATGTATGGCTTCTTTAAGAGAGAAATGTATGGCTTCTTTAAGAAGAATGTATGGAGCCATACATTTCTTCTTTTTTAGAAGAAGAAATGTATGGCTTCTTTAAAAATTAACTTAGGTTCTTTGAAATTTAAACTAATTCAAGCCATTGCTGATATCTTTATTGAAGAAAAATATCTAAGAGCTTAGCCTAATAGCTGCATAAGACCGCTCTATTTTGGACCTAATTGCTTGGATATCAATGTATTAGATAATTTAGGCTACAAAAAACTTATTTCTTTTTCTTGCTTCTGTTTATTTGCCAACAGGATTGTAGATTAATTTAAATATACTTTTTGCCTTTTTTATTTTATTTACAAAACAGTGACTAAAATGTAATAATAGACATACTTGCACACAGAGGTGGAGGCAATCCTCTTCCCTAAGATTATTTTGGAAATTATTTTGGAGGTCCCCTTTCCCGAGAAAATGGAAAAACGCTGGCCTAAAAAATGCACTTTACTTTCCGATTTTTATTAACTCCCTCCCTTTCTAAGTGCAAGATCTGTATGAACATGTTATAATAAGCATGTTTGTCTTCGAAACCGAATGGGTCTTGTGCTTGAGCTGAAACAAAGAATAACGTTCAGGAACAAAAACGCGCTTGTTCAAGAATTGATTTTTTATATAGTCTGTATCCATTCTTCTTTTTAGTTGTCTGTCTGAATTAAGATGTTGAACAATTAATCTTTTTTCTTTCATTATTGTTCGGGTTTTGCTCACAGTTTCAGGTGGGTTTGCTCTATATAGTCATTCAAACATAGTAGAAACAGAGTCCGAAATTTTGTTTTCAAATCTGATCTTTTTCTACCAAGTATTCTTTCTTTGGCCCAATTTTTCAGCTACAGAAATGTGATTGTTTGCATAAGTTTGTAATGCATTTGTAGAGATTTTTTTTGTTCCATTGAAAGGATAGATTTTTCTAATTTTTTGAAATACATTAATACATGTATTATAAGAATGATTAAAACTAGTCTATAGCCTAGGGGCATTCCGATGTCGGAATAGTGGGTTAACACAGTGAAATATTTATATATTTAATCCTTTGGAAGTATTTTAGAGCAATGTCGTCAGTCTGTATCTTATGTAGGGGTACCCCCCCCCCCCAATAAAAGAACATTTTCTGTTATTGTTTGAGGAATACACTTGCTTTGTTTAGGTTTCATTTATATTTATACGGGACTGTCAAGGAAAAAGTCATGAAAATTTTAAATATATTTATTCTATAGCTAATTGGCACTTTTTCTACACTCTTATTGTCAAACATCATAAGAAATATAATTGCGGAATTGTTTAGTAACATAAGAGCATATATTAACTAATAATCACATATGCTTCTGTTATTAATGACAAAGTTTGACAATATGAGGGGGGGGGAGGGTAGAACGTTCTTCCGGTGGGAAACCTCCTAAACATATCATCTAGGGAGATTATCTCCCTCTATTCCCTCTATGCATATGTTACTTCTATCATGATTATTGGCCGGTAAAAGCCACCTAAAAACCTCCTATACCTACCGTATATAAATTCTAATAAATGCTCAGAATAACAAAATTTTATATATTTGGGCCTCAAAACGTGCTATTTTTTAAAGTATTGTAACTCATTCCTAGGATAAGCTCAAACCATGTCTGCACTGTCTTTGCGTATGAGGACAAATGATTTTAAATCATTAATCTAAGGGGTTAAAGCGTAATTAGTGCCTAAATTTATGCCATTCTGTATAAAGCCAACCAGGTGTGGCAAAAGCCTCTTGCCAGCCTTTATTTAAAGTATAAGTCTGTTGTAAATAGGCTCCAAGACCACTCTGTCTATGCATGATGAATGAAAAAGAAGAAGAGAAGAAACCGAAGAAAGAAAAATGACAAGCAATAGCGAGGGAAATTCATTGACTGAAAATTACTCTCGTTGCTGTTGTGCTATTCAACCTTTTGTTACTTTAATTTTTGTCTGTCTTCATTTTCATTCAAAAGTGTAAGTAATTCATAAGGACCACATGCCCTCCCTAACGCTTATATCCCTCGAGTCTCTGGTTTATCCCCCCCCCCTCGAAAAACTAGTTCCAATGTTTGCCTAGTATTTAAAATTGCGTTTATGTCTGAACTTCTCTTTAAGTTTAATGGGCACTCACATGTTTTGGTTGATGTTTTTTGGCAAGTTCATGTTAGCTGTCTATTATGCTATTTTCATTTGGCTCTGTATACTCCCTCTGTAGTTAATGCTTCAAAGCCGTTTTACTAATAGAATATTATTAAGTGTTGCAAAGATTTCATATTATTTCAGTGATTGGTCTTGCAAGAGGAAAAGATTTACAATCTTTGGAATTTGTTGGTTTTGTTGGTATTCAAGATCCCCCACGACCACGGGTTAAAGATGCGATCGCCACGTTACAGGCATCTGGAGTCAGGGTTATGATGGTTACTGGTGATGGGCGGGAAACTGCGTGCGCTATTGGTAAGTTGTAATTGTCTTGGTGATGCAGCTCCTGGCTATGTCGTAAATTAGCTGTAAATTAGCGAAGAGCAAGAAAAAAGGATCCAGACTAGAGATTGTCAATTTTAAAATAGCACTGTCTTCAGTTTTTATACTTTTAAGACTAGAGATTCCGTCATACTACCAAAAGCTATTAATTTGAAGTTCAAGGCGTTGTTTCACACCAGTCTAATCATCAGGGGGAAGAGGGGGTCATGTCTAAAAATGTATTTTTAGGCCCAAAATCCTTGAATTTTCACTGGGAGCTCTTCAGACAAATCTCTTCTTCTTTTCTTTTTCCATGAGAGAGGGGGGGGGTGTATAGCTCCCCGTTCCCTATGCCTCTTCTATGTAGGAATAGCTATATACTATTTCAAACCAGTTTTAGGATCTCAAAATTGACCTTCCAAATTGTACCCTATGCACATTCTTTTTATATCGATTCTAGTTACTTGTTTAGGGCCAAAAAGTGCCACCATGCGGCAGCTTGTTGCTGGAATTGTAAAATTGCATATGAGAATGTTAGACACCATTTTGAGCCCATATGTTGTTACTCGACACTATTGTCGCAAAACGCCAAATGGCTGTGGTGCAATCTATTCTTTTGAAAACAGAGTTTCCTGACCTTGTGAATTGCCTTTGCGATTTTTATCAAGATCTAGTGGCTCCTTTATTTGTTGAGGAAGAGGGGGGTGTAAACACTTTTTTTTTTGGAAACCACATAAAATTTCAAATGTAAATTTCTGTTCGGTGGTACATTTGGTTTGTTATATTAACAAAATAACCAGAATATGTTTGAATATATGTTTCCCTCTGACACTTCATTGCTATAATTACCTAAGACGAGACTTACTTACTTAGACTTAGGTCTTACCACGCTGGCTGATCCAAAAGCTGACGACGGTGCCTAGCCACAATGGTCTCAGATTCTGATTCCAGGAGGAGCCCATAACCATATCTTAAGGGAGCCGGTCTTCGCCCATGCTAACCATGTGACTCCAGTAGTGCCATCAACTAATTTTAATTTTATGGTTCACCGATAGATGGTTTTTTTAGGGGGAGGGGGGAGCGACAAAAAGAGTTCCAATCTATTCTAAGGATGCGTTTGAGACAGTTATACTCAAACCTTTCGATTATTTTCCGAGGTGTTTAGTTAACGCAGAAGATTCATATCTGTACATCATAACTATGAGGGTGCTACTGCTAAGATCTGGAGCTTCAAATTCATGGAGTAGGCCTCTAGTATTCTCAAGGTTTTTATTTTTGTTAAAAATGCTTCGTGGGTATGTCTGACTCGATGACGCTCTAAAGATTTTTAAGTTCTTCAATATTCCTAAGCACATCAGTTCCGACTTGGATTTGGGGGACAGGTAGTTTGTTAACATTGTCTAACATGATTTTTGTTTTCATTTTGACATGAGACAAAGATCGCCCTTTACTAGGAGTACACTAGTCTCCATAAATGGAGATTTTTTTAAAATCCATAAATGAATGCATAGTTATATACTCAATGGTAATTCTCAGTCAGTGGTGGCTGCAGTGAATTTTGATGACTTTTTGGCTCGATTGATTTGTTTAAGTGTCATTGAAAACTGCACTTTAACGAAACGATGGCAGTGGGATATCTCCACTGGCTCTGCCACATCCGTTTGAAGACCTGAGGAAAAAATATATATGGCCATGCTTCCAAAAACATGTACAATAAGATATGAAAGTGCCTTTATGTCAATGTTAAAACAAAGTACTAGCAATTCAGTGGCAATTTTCAGAATTATTTTGCCAATGTACACGGGTATTTTTCTAATTACTATTATTTCGAAACGAAGAATGTATAAAGTCTAAAGCTTAGCAGTTGATACAATAGATTTTATTAAAATATTGATAAATCGGAACAAGATGTATACGCCTGAAAATGTTTTTCGCTTAGTGTTTTTTTACAGACTCGATGCCCAGATTTGAAGCTGGCATCTGAAAGCACTGATTTTGCAAAATTAATATTTGTAAATTTTTAGTTTAAATCAAATACGAAATAAATGATGGTAATTTGCTATTATTATTAACAGGCGTTTTCAACTTACTTGGGCCATTGCCTCGACTTATATTCACAGTTTGTTTTTCATGTTTAGAACTTAAAGATGGCGCTAGATGGCAGATGTTTTGTTTTTCTAGATACCTCGATTTCACTTTCCAACCTTGCAATATTTTGTTTTAATTTTTTGCTGCTTTGGACAGCGGGTATTCGAACATTTTGTGCTTTTATTCAAAAACTTAAAAACATCGTATGTTTTTAATCATAGTTCGAAGTCTTTTCTAAACCCAAGTGCGGGTATAATAAGGTCGACATTTCCTTATTAACAACAGAAGAACTAGTAAATGGCTAGGGGGGGGGGGATCAAAGAATTGAGTTAGAGATTTATTTAAAGATAGTGGTAAGTGTTATTAGTTGCTCAGCAATTAGTTTCACATGTATAAGGTTACTATTTAGTCTTTAGACAATTAGAAACATAACCTAATGAGGATTGATGGTGAATTGTATCGATAATGAGTTGTGTTGGTGGAGAGTTGAGTGAGATTCATTCTGAACACAATGTCTTTGAACTTATGTTTACCAGAGAGAAACACTTTTGTAAAAAATATTTGTTTTCCCTTCTCCAGCTCTATGTTTTCTCCAGTTGTGTCGATAAGGAGTCGTGTTGGTGGATTGTTGAGTGGGAGCCATTCTGAACATAATATCTTTGAACATATGTTTAACAGAGAGAAACACTTTTTTACAAAATATTTGTTTTCCCTTCTCCAAGCTCTGTGTTTTCTCCAGTTGTGTCGATAAGGAGTCGTGTTGGTTGATTTTTGAGTGGGAGCCATTCCGAACATAATATCTTTGAACATATGTTTAACAGAGAGAAACACTTTTTTACAAAATATTTGTTTTCCCTTCTCCAGCTAGTATTGTCGGGATTCTTCCATATGCTGGACATCTTGCTTATGCTTCTCCACATATCATGCCTGGAAGTCAGATGGACCAGCTGACGGACTTGGAGCTTGAGCATGCTGTGAAAACGGTTTGTGTTTTCTACAGAGTGACACCTCGACATAAGCTTAGGATTGTAAAGGTAATCTCATGAATAGAATATTTTTTTTTGTGTTTTATAAAACGTGGCTTCAAAACTGGCAAATTTCAATTCTTATGGATATTCCTGTTTTTATAGTAATATAAATATTCCTGTATATTTTAGGAATATTCCTGAAGTATTTGATTCTACATGAAAATTCAGGTGGATTTTGTAAGAAAAGATTTTTTGCTTAAAAAACGGGCCAAAAAAAAGAAAAAATGGTGCCCACTATATCCAAACATAACTAAACGAAATCACGATATGTTAGTTTTTCATATCCCAATGCTTATTGTTTGCGACAATCTTTCCCCGTCTTAAATAATTATTTCTGGTACTTTTACACTTCTTAGAAAAATATTCGTTTGATTTACCCCCACTCCTCCATTCCCTCTCTAGTTCCTACAATAACATTGTCAGCTACAAAAAAAAAAAAAAAATCTAGATAGAAATTGAGGACAACCCATCCACTCACATTCCATGTTGTATAATCTTTGTTAAAGAAACTTGCACTCGGATGCTTTGCACGGAATTCACCTAGTGAATTGGCATAGTACCAAACGGATTATTTTTTTTTAGTTTTTACTAACAATTTCAGTCGGTCTGGGAAAATTGGCACCAAATCCACCCCCCCCCCCCCCCTCCTCTCCCAGGATTTTGACGAAATTACGCCCCTGGTAGTTTGGCTCATATGCCACTTCAATATGCCTGTAGGGTATCGCCATTCTTTTTTTTTCAGTCATATAAGGGACTAGTTAATTAGCTTAAGTGCATATACGTGTTATATGTAAAGGCTATGCTCTTAAATTTACATAAAAACGCTAATCAGAAAACAAAAAAGTGAAAGATAACGTTCTGGTATCTTTTTTTCCAATTTATTTCAAATGAAGATAGCTGAATAGGGACCCTTCATCTGAAACAGGAAACTGTTGGTTTTTTTTTAGATGAAATCCACTTCGTAGGTCAAATTAAATAAAGAAGGAAAAAAGAAATATATACCCAAAAAAACAACCAAATAATTTTCAACCCAAAAGATAAAACCCAGAAATAACCTTAAACTTGAAATGTTCTCATCATGAATAGATTCATAAAAACTATTACGTAAAGAAAAAAAAAGTAAAGAGCAAACAGGACAGTTACAGCCAATGCTAAAATATTGACGAAAAAAACATGCGACCATATATTATTTCAATAAACTACCATTGTAAAAAAAAAAAAAAAAAAAAAAAAAAAAAATCAAACGAGATTGTTAGCTTTTTTCTTTGTGATTACAATAAAAAATAGAAATAAGATGTTTGATAGATCAAGGCCTGCCTGACACGCAGATTGTTCTTGCCCCAGATGTAATCTAGGAATGGAGGATGATGCGCATATTCTAGCTGGGTGCCTGCATTATCCTCGTTTAATAAGTAATTTTTTGGGTGAAACCCTGGAGTACCCCGGGGATCCTGCGGACAACTTTAAAAAGAAAAATCGTTCAGGTCAGGAAATGTATTAGTGAGGTGATTAAGAAAGGAGAGTAATTCAAGTTTGTGTTATGTTGGTTTTTTTTCCGTCTCGCGGTTTTTTGGGAAGTGAAGGGATGATTACTTTTGAAGTTATTGTTATTGGGAAGTGTGCTTTACATACTATTTTGGATGGCTTTATTTGGCTTATAATAAAACTTAATTATCATTTTTATACACATATATATGTTATTCTTCCAACTTTTATCGAATTCAAGCCTTTGCTTTCTATTTATTGGTTTTGGACGCAAAAGACAAGTTTAGAGATGTTTGCTTATTGAACCTCTTTCTTTAGAATTAAGCCTCATCTTCCAGTTTCATAAAGGAGGTCATGATTGGTAATTTGTGTTTTAGGCTTTACAGGCAAACGGGTGTGTTGTGGGAATGACTGGAGATGGTGTCAATGATGGTGTTGCCTTGAAGAAGGCAGATATTGGGATTGCCATGGGCAAAATTGGGACTGACGTTAGTAAAGAAGCTGCTGACATGATTCTGGTAGACGACGATTTCTATACCATTATGTAAGTTTTATTGATTATTTTTATTATGATTATGTATTATTGTATTATGTATTGTGATGATTGTGTATTGTATTTATTAGTATGTATTTTGATTATTTGTATTAACCATTTATCTATTTACAAAGAGCTTTTGCAGAGACAGAAAAGGGTCACCATAAGGGCTGGATTTCTTGGATCAGGTGCATGGGTGCACCTGCACCCGTAGTATGCGCTGAACATCATGCTGGTGTCGATGTAATTAAATCTGAAGGGCCAAAGGCACGAGATATGTGAGGGTACAGTTTGCAAGGGCGAAAATGCCTGAGCTGCTGACTGTAGGGAGCGATGCGGATGGAATGTATTTGGTATATTTTTAGTATAATATCAAATGTATGTTTGTTTGTTTGTCTCTCTGTTTGTTTCTTTGGATTATACTGTGAAACTGTTGAAGATAAAAGTTGCAAATTTTTGCTAAACCATTTTGAAACTGCGTGGTAAAATATTTGGTTTACAATCAAAAATCCTTTCTTTCTTTTTTCTCTCTCTCTCTCCCCTATGCTCTGAAACTGTTACAGGTAAAAACATGAAAATTTGTCGAAACTATGTTGAGGCTACGTGAAAAAATATTTGACTTAAAAATCCAAATGCTTTCATTCTTTTACTTCTATCTTTCTTTTTCTTCTATTCCCCCATACCGTGAAACTATTAAAGGTATAACTATGAAATTTTTGTGGACTATTTTGAAGCTACGATGAAAAATGTTTGGTTTGAAAATCATAAATCCTCTCTTTCTTTCTCTCTCCTTTTCTCTTTTGATTATTTTAATTGTTCAATTTTTTCCCGCCGTTTCCTTTTGGCAACCCGATTTGTTGGATTTTCTGTAAACCTAAATTACTACCTCTTTAGCCTATCTATTTTGTGCTTTTTTTTGTCTATGCATCAAAAAAAAAAATAAAAATATAATTCCGTGACAGCAATATATATTTTGTATGGGGGTAAAAAAATATATATTTCCATCTCCATTGTAATATATATATATATATATAAAAATCACTTCCAATATCGAGTAGTAAATAATTCCGCAATATTTGAAAGAATGTTTCGCAAATGGAAGTTGCATTTAATAGACACCAAAAGGCGCCCTTATTCCAGCATTTTTTTTTTCTTTCTAAGAATGTAGACCAAGAATGAAACATAAATTCGTGAACTTCTTCTTAATAAGTCCACATAATTCTGCTCAGCTGTGTTTCTTCGCACCTGAAGAATATGGCATCTGCAGTTCCATTTATTTTAAGACTACCGAAATCAAAGGTTATAATATCTTTTCAGACTGAGAAATCAAACCTAGAATGTCTAAAATAGAGCAAATCGTAGCTTCATTCTCATTAAAGCACATTGGCTACAGTAGAAATTAATTTATTTTTTTGTCTTCATTTATTTGATATTCTGTTTTTATCTTTCAATGGCTTTTATATGCATATTTTCAGGGCGGCCGTTGAAGAAGGAAAGGCTATATTTCATAATATTCAAAACTTCGTTCGGTTTCAGCTAAGTACAAGCATTGCAGCATTGTCACTTATTGCTGCTGCTACTTTTATGGGAACTCCCAATCCCCTAAATGCAATGCAAATCCTTTGGATTAACATCCTGATGGACGGACCACCTGCGCAAAGGTATTACCCTTGCCTTTGTTTTATATTTTACTTACTTATATTTAAGGATAATTTCTGACAATAATGCTCAGTAATGAGGTGCCAAACCTGCCCTGCAGAAAGGACTGGTTCGAGGCCACGCAATATATGCATCATGAAGTATGGGATTGAAGTATCTTGGATATTAAGAATACCCAAAATAATTTGTGTCACAACCTGTTAGTGTGTCATCAGTTTTCAAAAGTAAGGAGAAATTTGTCTGAGCTGGATAACCATGGTCTTTACATGGTTGTGCTCTTACATAGTTCCCGCTGGCCCGAAACATATAGGCCAAAAGTTTTATGACGAGGGAAAACTTGTTAGGATCACAAACCAATTCAAGTTAGTGCTTACTGAAAACCTAACTCATGTCTTTTACTTTTTTTCTTACCTCAGAATTTACTTCAAAAGGTTTCTGTTGGAAGATTGGGTTTTTCATTTTTGGATTACTTCAGACTTTTTTGCTTACTTTTGAATCTGAAAAGTATGTAACAACCAACTATCGAGACAACATTTTATTAGACAGCGATAAAAATCTGTACAAAAATTAATAGAAATAAATATAAAGAAAGTGTTCGAAGAGGTATAAAAACTAGCTATAAACAAATGGGGATGGCAACTCTGGAATACTAGTGTTATGACTATTTATTCGTGTAATTTTTTCTGATGTTTATGCTTTTTAAAAACACAAATTTTTAGGTTTAAGGTTTTAAGTGACTGACCTTATTTGTTAGGAAAACGAAATTGCCTGATGCATTCGATACGGTTTTTGCCTAAAAATATTTGCGAGGAAACGCAAATCTGTATCTGCTAAAATATCTTAACATATCGGCGAAAATTTATTCGGGAAAATCAATTTTGCTTAAAAAATTGGATTTATACAAGTTATTTTGATCTTCGAGGTGACAAGAAAGAAACTTGAAGTGCTAGTACTAACTGTAACTAGGTCTGTCACCAAGGGATTTTAAGTTGCATTGCAATTTTCTCGAGCTTAAATTCGTTTTTTTCCGAAATTCCATTTTTTTTTTTTTTTTGTAAAGATATATTATGTTTCTCCTTGCGTAGTTATATTAAACTAGTTATCAGCTGTCTTACAGTAAAGATCTGATCCATAATGGAAGGCCAGCTTGATATTCGACAAGGACGGAGGCTGAAGGGGCTTGGATTTTCTGTAGAAGAACCTTCGTCAATATTCTTGTTTGGTGGCTCGTCGGGCTTATGGGGTGGTATTTCTCGCAATCCTTTTTTGAGCCTTTTTTGTGTACAACCTTGCACCATATCTGTCAAACACGTCCAGTGGACTACGTGTCTTATATGATATATTGGTAAAGGTCGAAAACATCTTCTGAACCTACATTTATAAGTTCCGCAGTAGCACTGTCTGGTTCCGGTGCTTTGCCTTGCTTCAATGATTCGATAACAGCTTTAGTCTCTGGTCGTAGTGGGGGAGGCGGGGGTTCTTGATTGATGATTGGCAAAGAGTTTAAAAGGCTTGGATCCGTCGTGACTTGGGGGTTTAGTTTTTCTAAAATATATAATGTTTTTGTCCTTTTTCTCTCTCTCTCTTTCTCTTTTCTCATGCTTTTTCCGTGCTTGTGAGAAAATTATCTGTGATCATGGTTGAAAGTTGGCTGCTTTATTCAAAAACGGAATTAAATATGTTTTTTATGTGTAATTTTTTCAGGTAATTTAAAGTATCTGTAGAAGTTCTGTGACTTTTTGGGAAATGAATTCTTTTGTTTTTGAAAAGCAAAGCTTCGTCTTTCAAATTATGAAAATATTTTCCTGGTGCAACCTTTTATGCTGAACTCAAAATGCTTGTAGAAATTTTGGGGTAGTGTTTTAAAGGTTGTCTGTCGGTTAATAGTGAGTGGTTTCCTTGAAAGCTTGGATATTTAAAAAACCATGAAGCGATGAAGGAAAGTCAGCCTCTTTCAGGCTGTAGGTTTTTTTTTGCCCAAAAAATCTAGTCAAGTGATTTTTATCTATTTCCTAAAACATTTATATTCGGCGAAGCTTGCTCGTCGTCATTTTATATTATTTGCCTATTTTGACAGGTTTCCTTTTTGGACGATTTCCCTTTCCTTTGCTTAAAGGAAAGGCTTCCTTTCATCTAATGACGTTTTTTTGTTGTTACTACTTTCACTCTCTTTTTTTCATATTTGTTCGTTGTATATTATTGCATGCTGTTAGCTGTTAACTGTGATAAAACTCTTATTGATTGATTGATTACGACCTATGTAACAGATCATATTTAAATAACGTCTTTTTTTAATATTTTAATCCTGCTTTTTTCATTCTTTAATTGTTTTTAGTCTGGGAGTCGAACCAGTGGATAAAGATGTTATTCGCCAACCTCCGCGGAATGTGAAAGAGTCTATGGTCAACAAGTCTTTGATTACCAGTGTTTTGATCTCAGCTGTTATTATCATTACTGGAACTCTTTGGGTTTTTCAGCGAGAGGTAAGCATTTGCTTCCCTACTATATCGAGCCAAAGGAGGGGAAATGTGAAAGGTGTTTAATTTGAAGGGATGGGAAATATGAGACTTGAGGATATATCTCTCTGCAAAGCCTTCTGTCAACAGTTAAAGCACCAAGGAGTGTGAAAATTAAATCTGATTGTTAGATTAAGCTAATTGGAAACTGACACAGCCATGTATATCTTAAAAAACTAGGAAAGATTAGGAATTCATTTTCTAATGAAAAGAGACTCCATATGCTTTTGGGTAGTACTGGGAGCCAATTGAAAAAAGAGAGCTGAAAATTCAGCAAAGAATGACCTGAAAACGTTGACACCAAACACCTGAAGAAGGTAAAGCTTTCCTTTGGAGCTGTAATTGATTTTTAGAATCAGCAGATTGCTAATGTTTGAATTTCTACGGACTGAGAGCACTACCAAATTTAGCGAACCAGTTTTGCTTATTTATTTTCACAGTTCGATGTGGCAACACTGACGAAAATGTAGTTCTGCCGTAAAACCTACTGATTTTGAAACAACAAAAAGAAAATCTTATAAAACCATGGTCTTCCGGTATTATTAAAAATAGTTCCAGGAGGCACAAAAATATTTTATTTTGGTGTCCTTTGTATTTTAACTGACAATAAACACCTTAACACCATTAGAAGCTTTCCTTTGGAACTGTAATTGTCTTTTGGAATCCGCTGATAGCTACTGTTTGAATATCTATGGACAGATAGCACTGCCAAATTTCACTAATTAGTTATGCTTATTTATTTTCTCGATTCAACGTGTCAACACCGATAAACTATAGTACTGCCCTAAAACCCTCCTAATTTGAAACAACCTGAAAAAAATCTTGTAAAACCATAATTTTCTGTTGCGAATAAAGATTGTTCTTGGTGGCAAAAAAAAATATTTTGGCGTTCTTGGTATTTTAACTGATGATAAAGTTCATAAATAATCTATATACGTAACTTCTATTTGTGAACATTTCTCAATCTTTTTTCCAAATCGGTCATACTAACCAAATGAAAACAGAAATCAAATCACCTCTGAAGCAGAAGATTGTTGAGGATCCCGTCTCATTCTGCACAAAAAGACTTTTCTATGTTTTAAGTTAATTTTAAAGATGACTTTTGTTTACTTTTGGACCTTGACAGTATTCGGCAATTATGACAAGGACTTGACAGGACCTTCACAATTATTCAAGATAATTTTAAAGATGACTTTTGTTTACTTTTGGACCTTGACAGTATTCGGCAATTATGACAAGGACTTGACAGAACCTTCACAATTATTCAAGATAATTCTAAAGATGACTTTTATTTACTTTTGGACCTTGACAGTATTCGGCAATTATGACAAGGACTTGACAGGACCTTCGCAATTATTCAAGATAATTCTAAAGATGACTTTTGTTTACTTTTGGACCTTGACAGTATTCGGCAATTATGACAAGGACTTGACAGGACCTTCACAATTATTCAAGATAATTCTAAAGATGACTTTTGTTTACTTTTGGACCTTGACAGTATTCGGCAATTATGACAAGGACTTGACAGGACCTTTACAATTATTCAAGATAATTCTAAAGATAACTTTTGTTTACTTTTGGACCTTGACTGTATTCGGCAATTATGACAAGTACTTGACAGGACCTTCACAATTATTCAAGATAATTTTAAAGATGGCTTTTGTTTACTTTTGGACCTTGACAGTATTCGGCAATTATGACAAGGACTTGACAGGACCTTCACAATTATTCAAGATAATTCTAAAGATGACTTTTGTTGACTTTTGGACCTTGACAGTATTCGGCAATTATGACAAGGACTTGACAGGACCTTCATAATTATTCAAGATAATTCTAAAGATGACTTTTGTTTACTTTTGGACCTTGACAGTATTCGGCAATTATGACAAGGACTTGACAGGACCTTGACAGTATTCGGCAATTATGGCAAGGACTTGACAGGACCTTCACAATTATTCAAGATAATTTTAAAGATGACTTTTGTTTACTTTTGGACCTTGACAGTATTCGACAATTATGACAAGGACTTGACAGGACCTTCACAATTATTCAAGATAATTCTAAAGATGACTTTTTTTTACTTTTGGACCTTGACAGTATTCGGCAATTATGACAAGGACTTGACAGGACCTTCACAATTATTCAAGATAATTTTAAAGATGACTTTTGTTTACTTTTGGACCTTGACAGTATTCGGCAATTATGGCAAGGACTTGACAGGACCTTCACAATTATTCAAGATAATTCTAAAGATGACTTTTGTTTACTTTTGGACCTTGACAGTATTTGGCAATTATGACAAGGACTTGACAGGACCTTCACAATTATTCTAGATAATTCTAAAGATGACTTTTTTACTTTTGGACCTTGACAGTATTCGTAAAGACTATGATATCCAGACAAAGTCCTACCTTCTGCACGTTGAAATAGTTTTTCAGACTTAAATAGATCTAATTTACTGGGAAAAGCCTCAATGACAAATGAACTTGGCATTGATAATCCTATATTTTCAATAATTGTCTTTTCCGAAGCGGCTTTACCATTTGCAAGGGCCTTGCAACTGGCCCTTTTCTAAAATATCCTCCATTCGAATAAGCTAAACTGAGTTATTTGTGCTTATTTAAAGTAAAACACTTGTTTTGACTGCTTGCTAAGCTCGATGGTGACTTAATATTGGACAACTACCAATGAGTGGAGAGGAACTAATTAATAGGTCATTTAGCCGGCCGACTGGTTCTAATCTAATTTCTTTAAAGCGCACTGAGTGACTTTTTGGACCCTGGAATAAAGCTAAAGCAGAGAGTCAGGGCGTAAGACCACAGATTTCATTCGGGCTGACTTCCTCTTGTTGGCCTCAATGCCAAGATCTATCGAAAGTCTTTAGAGTGTTGGGGTCCAGTCACGTTTTTCAACTAAATACAGTTACGTGTCATATCCCTGAGCCAAAAGTTCGATCTAATCCTCAATCACTACCCAGTCGGAAAGAGGTTTTTAATTTTATGTGCCATATTATCTTTGTTGTTGTTTATGTTATTGTTTGTTTGTCTTATTATTATGTTATTAGTGCTGTTGTTGTTTAGGTTATTGTTGTTATTATATATTTATTTTATTTTTTTCTTACCTTAGCTGAGTGCTGATGGAATTACGCCACGTGACACGACGATGACATTCACATGTTTTGTTTTCTTCGATATGTTCAACGCCTTAAGCTGTCGATCAAGTGTAAGTTTATTTCCGTGTTTTATTCATTTTTTTGTTACAATGGAACTCAAAAGGCCAAGAACTAAGCACTTTGAATATATAAACAAAAAAAGGGAAAGTAAGTGCAATCCAATTGCTTCAAAAAAGCAATAAACTGCCAAATAAATCTAGGGTATAGTGAATAGATAGCTTAAAATATTATATAATTCAAAGTATATCCCTAGCTCTAATAGAGGTGAATTCGCTTCTTTTGTCTATTAAATTTGATGAAACAAATTTTTCTGGGGGAAGTAAAGAGCGAAGCTGAAACTTAAAACGAGTAAAAATTACTGCTTCACAGTCTATCTAACATATATCAATAAAACTAGTAAAATAAACCAACTAATTATATTTCCCTGTGTTTGTAGGATTATAGGAAACTGGCGCTTTACTGAAAACGCAAAAGCCAAGCATAACAAACAAAAATTGTGATTTAAGAGTCAAAAGTGAGTATATAGCCTGACAACATTGAACGAATCTGTAAAGCTATTCATAGTCTTACACTAGCTGTGATATCAGCAACTTTCAGTATACCACTAAAATTATCTTAAAAACATAAGCATAAAAATAAAAAATAAATTTATAACCGCAAAGTCATTGAACAGCACACAGAAATACAGAATTTTAAATTGTAAGAAATGCGCTTTAGTATTACTCGAAATGAAGATCAAATAAGCCGTAGTATGAACTCTGGAAATCCGGTAATTTTTCTCTATACAACAGAGAATTTCAAGTTACAATACAAATTCTAAAGCTAGTCAATAGTCCTAATACTGTCAAGACGGCTTCACTTCAAACTTGTGTACAAAATAATCATAAAATGTCCTTTTCAGAACCAAAACGAGAGCCAATCATTGGACTGAGTAATTGTACAGAAGTGATAAAAAAAAGCAACAATCCTAAAGTGTTTAATTTTTATACTGTGAAAAGTGTCCTTAATCGGTTTGCTTTTATTGTTCAAAACTCCTATGTTGTTTTGTGTGTTCAGTACAGTGCTAGTTTTCTATAATCCTACAAACATAGTGAAAAATAATTAGTTCGTTTGTTTGTACTAGTTTTATTGATATATGTTAAATAGACTGTGAAGCAATAATTTTTGTCCTTTTTGAGTTTCAACTTTGCTTTTTACTCCCCTCAGAAAAAATTTGTTTTTTTAAATAGTCTTTCCCCGTATTTAATTTAAATCTAATGTAGAAGCAATGCTGCAATCATCTTCATTATTTTTTCGGGGGAGGGGGGAAGCCCCTTCATATAAGGAAAAATTTCTGTTTGTTTTAAGTTTCAATGTCGCTCCTTACTTTCAGTTGAAAAAAACTTATTGTTTTTTTTTGTTTTTTTTTTAATCATTTTTCATATAATGCCGAGAAATTGAGGCTACGCCAAATGGCGTACATCATTTTTGAAGGGAAGAACCTCAACAGTTAGGAAAGAGTAAATATTTTTCTAAAGAAGATTTTCAAGGTTCTCCAAACTTAAGTAAAAGGCTCTTATGTCTAACTTATTTCATTAAGCATCACTGTTAATCTTATTTAATCGATTGGCGTTTGTAGGACTATAATTGCGTAACTTATAGCCCTTTTCCCAGTGACTATTGAAGGTCATCTCATCACCAAAGGCATAGCTATTGGACCTCATTCACCAAAAACATTTGTAATTGGCTATTATAAACATTAAGCTAATTAAAGTTTCTATTGTGACGAGTGAGAGCATTTACTATATTCGCTGAAGATGAATTTTGCCGAACAGGAGGTGGGGAGAGGGGGGTACGTCAAGGAATAGTCATTTAGAATTTTGAAATCTAATTATTTGTTATTCCATGAATTTCCTCCTCTTAAGAATATTCGATATTTTAAAAGTCATTTTGCGAGCCTCGACATCGGCTGACTGTGTTAAAGACAAAGAGTTCATTGTGAACTCTCCCAGCGGACTAATGAAACTTACTTAGGGGGCTGGGAGGGGTAGTATACGGTAGGGGTTCTTGTAAACCTCCATTTAAGGGTTGGGACCATAATTATCACAATGGGGTCATTTTATAATTCCAAGCTTTTCCACTTAAGAAGTAGCACCAAAAGTGCTGTTTTTAGTGCTATATGGCACTTTCGGATCTCTCTAAGAAGTTCTGGTAGCCCACTAGTCCCAGCTTTTCCACTTGAGACATGGCACCAAGACGTTCATTTTTAGTCTCATTTGGAACTTGCAGAGAGTGGAATTTATAGGAAGAACGTAGATATGAGCAATAGCTTTTATACGAGCTATTAAACATCTGCCTACGATGTGTTATGATAGCCTGCTAACCCAACCTCTTGGGAAATGACACAGAAAGTGCCATTGGGGACTTGCTGATGGCGGAATTTATAAAAGCACGTAGATAGGAGAAATGTCTTTTAATTTATTCATTAAACACCTCTTTATGATGTTCTGGTAACCCGCTAGCCCTGGAAAAAAAAGAAAAAACGGGAGACAGATTAGTACTAGCCTACCAGTGCAAAAAAGTGATTTTCCTTGTTGTTTAATGCGGGGGACTGCAATTCCCCTGAACAAGGTTTTTGACCATACTAAGTCCAATGGTGCACTTTTCATTTAGATCTGACACCATTTTGAGGGGTCTCGGTTTTTTTTAATCTTCATAAATTTCTTTTCGCAATAAACTTTTTCTTTTGAGGTGAACCGAAATAATAGCTACATTTTCTGAACCACTGTCAGATGGCAATTTTTTTTCACTAGGTGGTCTTTTTCAAAGCGCGTTTTTTAACTTTTTGTTACTTTTTGGACTCTGGTTCGCTCTTTACTAGGTTGCACTGCTTTACTACTGCAGCTATGATTAAAGGACAGAAAGGCAACAAAGAACATCAAACAATCATTAAAAGCTAAAAAAAACGAAATGTCATCCATAATACGGTCATTATAAACATCTAAAGAATTTAGGAAAATATAGACTTCAAAAATAGAATACATAATGATCGGTAAAAAAAAAGAGGGGGGGGGAAGGATATTCACTTATTTAACATATTGATTATAATAGAGGTTTTTTTATCTTTCTGTGGAACATTTTATTTAGTTACAATGAAAATGTCGATATTGTTGCACAGCAAGACGTAGAAGACGAGGTCTAGGGGGATGTATGACTGGAGAAAAGCGAATTTATCCTGGAGTTATGGAGAGCAAGATTTGCAAAACATTAGACAATTTTTGTTCTCCCTTCATCAATTATAGTTACGTTGGCTTTGCGAGGAAGCGAGATGTAAGGGGCTTTATCCTCATTGAAGATATATTTTACTCCCTCTCTTCTGTCAAATAATTTTCTTAGAGATGCCAGGATGCCAAAGAGGGCAGTTGTGGCAAGTATTGGGAGCAAAAACAAGGAAAAAATTCTGAAACATTTTTACTCAGGACATTTCAGCTTTTTAAGGAAGAAACATATGACATTTGCCTGTTGTTAGACATCATTGATAAATCCTGTTTTAAATCACTTAAGATGATTACAATTAGTCGTAGCACCAATCAACATTTGAGGAGGGAGAGGGCGAGTAAAATATAGGAGAGTCTTAAGTAAATTTGTTGCTAAAATTACTGACTTAAGAGGACTCATGATGTCTGTTTTGAGATATCCGCTGTCCTATTCTTGATATTTTTGTAGCCCATATCTGGATCATCAACAAATTTCCATGTATTTGAAAAATCAACATTAAGGTTGTTTATCACTACAAGGAATGTTATTGGGCATAACAGGGCTCCCTAGGGCATATTTTGGTAAATTGGGAGAGGATTGGAATGTATGTTTAGACATTTAATTTCTTACTTTCTATTAGAAAGGAAAAGTGGAATTATTCTAATCGTTTAAGACTTTTCCTGCCAATGTATTGTGATTAACTATTTCTAAAGTTTTTTGTAAGTCCTCTGCTATAAGATTGAGCCACATGTTTGAGTTTCAAGTTTGTTGGGTCCATAGAATGGACAAGATAGTGGTTGGTAGACATAGAACAGAAGTTGTCGACTTGCCTAAGATTGACATTGGGATTTAAAGAATATTGAGTAAGATATTATAGAATTGCAAACCCCCCTTGTTTTATTGTTCAGCTCTAAAATGAGCTTGGTTTTGATGTTTGCAAGCAAATAAATAAAATTGAGGTACGTGCCTTTATCAAACCTTAATATTATTAGTATAGGCTTGGATGTATAATTATATTTAATTTATATGTACTCTTATTTTTAAGTTTAAATATTTATGCGATTTTTTTCTCTAAATCTATGAATGTTGCTTAATAAAAATAAAAATTGTAAGATTGTATAAACCTTGGGGGTCCTTTAACAGTAAACTTCATTTAGTGAACTGTACCCATGAGACGAATTCATGCTTTGCAGTTTTTCTGATGAATAGATTCTCATTTTATTCATCCTGAGAAAAAAATGGGCTTTTGATCAAATAAAAATAGACCTCTAGATATACCTCTAAATTTTTAGCTATTGCTAAAAGTCAAATTATCTAAAATGCATAAATTTTAGAAATGTTTAGTATCTAAGCCATTTTTGTATTTTGCTGCTGATAAATGCTCCTGAGAAGCAAAAGAAATTAGCTTTTAAGTTGTAAAACTCTGCCTGGAGCGTTCATCTTACTTGGTTTTGAAGAGTTTTTAGAAGCAGAGATATGGATTTTGTGTAATGTGAATGTTTATTGAAGTTGTTGTTTGTTTAATAGTTTTTGAAATGTTGATCGTGATTTTCACGAATGATTTTTACTCAGTTATAATTTTTTTTTTTTTTTTTTTTTTTGAAGTGATGAGCTTTAAGTATCTATAGTACGCAATGATTCTTCCCGTCTGATTTAGTTGCAAGCTTGAACGGAAAACCTATTTCCATGGCAATTTCAATGAAGAAAGCTGCTCAGATGAACGGGGAATTTTTGTCAAACCAAATTCTTCACAAAAAAAGTTTCCTATTGAAATCGCTTTATACCTGGTTATTATTTTTATAATTTTAACAGCTTTTAGGTTATTTTGATCTTAATTTTATTAGCTAAATTGTAAATTACAAGGATTGTAATGTACATTCGTAGAGGAAGTATGTTAAATTCTCCCTTGAAATTGTCTTACCACACAGTGTATGAATCAATATTTTGTATTCTTCCTTTTATGTTTTTTTTTTTCGCATGAAAGTAATTTATTATTTGGCTTATTGTATATTTAACTTTAAATACTGCATAAGCCAAGGGGATTCGCGGACTGCACAGACTAACCTAAAACAGGTTTTATTATGTGAATAGGGTGTGTTTTTATCCTAAATCGTTCCTAGGGTTAACACTCGTTTAACTCACTTTTTTAAAATTTCAAAAACATGATTTAGTTTAAATTACTTTTTCTATTTGTGTTAACCCTTCATTTAGGGTGGATTTTAATTAACGTTTAATATTAAGAGTCAATCAAGTGCTCCACCGTTAAAACTTCCACAAATATAGATAAGGGAGTTGGCCATAATGGCCTCTGAAATGGTGGTCCTAGGCTGTTCCACAAACTTTGTTATATTTCTATATTATGTGTATATTCTATTTTCAGACGAAGTCGATATTCCGTTTGGGGTTTTTTAGGAACAAATTTTTCCTCGTGGCTGTTGGTCTTTCCATTGTTGGGCAGATGTTAGTCATTTATGCCCCACCCCTTCAGTGGGTTTTCCAAACTGAAGCTTTATACTACACTGGTAAGTTGAATTATGTATTAAAAATAAATCTTAATAAAAAAAATTTGCTTTTTTGTGGTTTTGTTTTCTGCTAGTTCCAAATCGATTTTCCTATTTGGTAATGCCCACAGTTCTGCGTGAAAGTTTGTTAAATTTATGATTAAATTGAATTCATAAGTTAAGTTTATAATATTTACAATATAAATACAGTTAGTAAAAATACATACTGTATATAAATACATATTATCATTCATTCAACTTTTTTGCTAAACCTAAATTTTTACCAGATTCAACCGCGTGCCGGAAACTTTTGTTTAATAATTTTCATGTTTTTTATTTGAAATATCGAAAATTTCACAAAAGATCATAAAAGATTAATGTTTAAAAATTGTGGGTGAAAACTTGGTTATAAGTTCAGATTTGCGCAAAAAGGTATATTTCGAAAAACCTCCGAATTTTTTCTTAAGGACAAAATCCCAGAGATTCTAAAAATTAAAACCTTAAAAACCATTTGGGAACCAATGGACATAGAAGAACTCTGAAATTAGAAGATAATCCTTATGGACTAAAAAATGACTATTGATGATTTTTGAATAAATGAATGGTTTAATTCATAACAGCTGCTCATAACCTTAAATGATCAAATTTGCGTTCTTTTCAAATAATTGTTCTAAACAATACAGTCAATACTACTATTGCTACTAACAACTCACTGCAGCCCCAAGCCGCCAGAGGCCGACACTGCTGTGCACGCTCCTCTTCCATCCCAATTTATTCAAAGCTTCCTTCTTTATCCCCTCCCAAGATGTTTTAATTTGCTTCAAATCCTTTCTTATGACCTCTTCCCATCTTATTTGGGGACGACCTGCTTTGGCTTTAAATATTTGGCCATAAAGGACAATCTTTGGCTTATCTTTCTTCCTTCTTCCGCAAAACTTGTTCTAGCCATTTCAGTCTTTCTCTCATTATACCCCTAGAAAGTGAAATCCAACCATATTTTTGTGACAACTTAATAATAATAATCTTTATTTGATCCCTTAATCACGCTGCAATAACATGGGTATCGTCAATTTAAGCACACAAAAAAGAAACGCACAAAAAGACAAAACACCAAGAAAAACACAAATGATGAACCACCACTCTACTTCAGGGCACTGTTGTTGGAACACCTGACTTCAGGGGCGTCGTTGGGGGTGGCAAGGGGTCAGTTTCCCCCCCCCCCCAATAATGTGGATAAAAAAATATTATACATCCCATGCCCTTTGACTATCCAGATATGGACCCCTCTTGCCCCCCTCCCCAATAAAAATGCTGGAGAATCGCCTCTGCCTGACGTAGTAGGGCGCAAAGGAGTTCAAAAATCTTGTCGTCGAGCGTGCAGGCGGGCACTCCAACAGTTTTTACCCTCTTTCAGAGTTGCCAACCTTATTTTATGTGCGTGGGTCTCTGAAGTAAACGGAGGCAGGATATCTCAGTGTGTTGAGGACTTCGGGATGTCATATATATTTTATTCAAAGTAAACAACCTACATTTTAGCGCTAGTTTTGTAAGCAGACGCTCAGTATAACTACGCCTAAATAGAAATCGTAGTATGTTTGTTTTTTGTTGTTGTTGTT
Source organism: Artemia sinica (assembly GCA_027921565.1). Classification (NCBI taxonomy): domain Eukaryota; kingdom Metazoa; phylum Arthropoda; class Branchiopoda; order Anostraca; family Artemiidae; genus Artemia; species Artemia sinica. The sequence continues at coordinate 176,112 of JAPEVW010000065.1, forward strand.
TTTTTGTTTTGTTTTTTTTTTGCTTGTGTTTTACATTGGGTAAATACAGGTTCACTCTTTGCTTAGGTATACAAAAGGTATATTTATCCAGGTATTTATGGGTTTTGTTTTTGTTTTTTTAAGTAGCCTTTGTGCTGCGTGCTGACTAAGCACTTACGTATTTTTATATTCAATAAAATTTGGTTTTAGGCCAACAAATCTGCCTACTATCAGAAATTTTAGATTTGATCACAATAAATTGAAATGGAAATTTTAATACTATAAGATTAAGCTTATTTTGAATTTTTGTTGCTATGCTTGGCAACGCTGTACCACTTGTGTAGATAGTAGTTTTTATTTTCTATTTATAAACTAAACTAAATTTATTGTCTATATGTAAAAACTAAGCTACAAACTAAATACGTTAAGGGCCTTAATTTTAAAAAACATTTTTCACAATAAAGGTGTCATAAATATAATACAGCTATAATAAATTCTGCTGAAGATGAGTGTCTGTTCTGTATATTTTTGATTTGATTGTCGACAGTACAGAATAATTCTTTGGCATAAATGTATAAAAAGATTAGCCGAATAAAATTAAATTAAATTTTTTTTACGAAAGAGATTAAAAAAACTGTTTTTCTTTTTACTGAATGAAGCTCAGTGTCCTGGTACTTTCTATTAAACTCATGTTTTAAGATTGGCACTCGTTTTTATTTATGATGAAGGACGTGGTTAACCTAATTTAAAGTGCCACGAAGAATAAGGTGTCATAGGCAAGTGATGTACTTCCTGTAGGGTGTTAAAGTAAAAATCAAGATTGTTCATACCTTTCGATAAGAAGAGAGCCTCTTTAAAGATGTTAGAACTAAAATAATAACCATTATTTAACTATTCAGCGATCTATTCGATATAGAAAACAACTATTCTTTTATGTTTTATTGTACTAAGTCGGGGAAGGAATTTCCTGAATTCTATTTTATAGGGTCTATAAAAGTGACAATCTCTTTTTGTTTCTGTGCGTTTTGACCAAAAATCATATGACATTTTGAATCCGAGATTAATAATCATATTTATTGTACTAAATGGACTTTATTGAGCTTCATTTAATGGCAAATAGACATTTGGAATTTTTAAAGTGTTTTTTGGTCGAAGTGTCTTTTTCGAGTCTAAAAATGGCAAGGTGTGTAAATTGGTGTGAATAGTAGTTTAAGGATTATCATCAAAATATTGAACATAAAAATATAAAAAGGTGCTAGGGTTTTGCATATATTCAAAAATGTGATTTTCATATGCCAACGCCTTCTTCAAAAGAAAGAGCTTTCTTTTTACTGCAAAAACTGTTAATTTTTCCGTTTACTTTCGTCATGCGAAAGGGGCAGCATTGTCAGCTTATGAAAGGAAGTCTTCATTTAGATAAGCTAAAACTTCTTAATTGTACTTACTCGAAATCAAAATGTTTTTTTCAGGCTTGCTAGCTATTATGTTTGCCTTATACCAGAGGTGGTTTTAGGGGGAGGGGGACAGAAGGGGCCCCTGCAACATGGCGTAAAATTAAAATAAATAGTCTAACATTTATAATAATTTTGTACTTTTATTTTTAATAAAATAAAGTAAAGGGCGCTGTTAGCAGTATGTATAAGAAAACTAGCAAATTGAATCCGAAATTTTGGCAGTATGTATAAGAAAACTAAGCAAATTGAATCCGAAATTTTTATTTTTCTCATATCTTGTCCCATATAAAGTGAGAAAATTCAGATTTGAATAAATAAAAAATGTTGTTGTTTAATGAAAATTCTGTTAGAATTTGACCCGAATGTTTTTGGGAATGGGGGGGGGGGGCTAATCAATAATTTACCTCGGGCGCAAGTGAGGCCAGAACTGCCACTGCCTTACACTCTATGATGTCCTTTAGCACGCTTTTCGATTTCCATAGTTCCTTTTGAACTCGTGATTAACTGCAATTGTTCAGAGTATGCTTACTAGAGAAGGATTGATTGGCAAGGAAGGGAGTGGTTTTGAGGGGCCTTGGCTCTATTGCTGCCCCAATTATATATATTTAAAATTCTTGGCACACAAAATGTAGCAAAATATAATGAGCTTATTCTATTGTGGTGTTTAATGCATACTAAATGGCTACATTTTTTTTCAGACATATTGTTTCTGCTCGGCCTTACCTCCAGTGTTTTTATAGTATCAGAAGTCAAGAAACTATTGGAAAGTAAAGTGCTCAAATTGAAGCATCAAGTTAGAATTCCAAGTTCACTTGTTTAATGCCAAAAATTTTGCTTCTCAATTCTATTTCTAGTTTGCAGTATTCAGTAAAGGTCATTGAAACTAATAAGATTAGCGACTCTAGCAATTATCATGCAAGGACAAATTTTTTTTATGTCTATGGAGCTTATTAAAGTTGGCTATCTGATTAGTTTGAATGATGAGTGGCTCTGACAGCAATTAGTGGTAGATATAGTGTAATTATATGTGACTATTTTTCTCAGCTATTTTTTTTTCTCATATTATTTATATTCCAGGAAACTTGTCCTATTATTCACAAAGCTGAATTTATACACGGATAGGGTGATATTCCTTGTTTTATATCTGTGATTTTCCATTTTAATAATGATATTTCCTACTTCTAGTAAATCTGTTCATTCTTAAGGGACATGTCATTTGATGATTAAATGTGTGCAAATATGTGAAATATGCTTGAGTAGATTGTTTTACGGACTCGGACGATTCAACTTTTAAAAAAACTATTTGGATTCCGCTTTCAATTCATTTTTTGTATTAATTCTTGCCTACAATGATTGACTTAAGCTGGGCTCACATACAGGTCTAGCAAGACCTCCATGCCTAAACATGTATGTTTGTTTATGCACTTGATTAGGCATAGAAAACCAGCCATATATACATGTGATTTCCAGTCCTAAGTACAGATAATAAATATAGTGATAAAAGAAGCTTCCCGATTGGTGGAATTTGAAATCCTAAATAAAAAGCTCTGAACTCAAGAATGGGATGCTTAGCTGTGATTTGCTGCAGCCAATCACCAACTTTTATGCGTAAACAGAAACTGTACGAATATTGATGTCTTGACAGACGTACATCTAGGCCAAGCCTGTATCTAGGATTTTTGTTCGGAGGGGGGGGGGGTTACAAAAGCAAATAAACTAGTCGGACAAACATTTCGGGGGGGGGGGGGTATAACACCTTACCCCCCCCCCCCCCCTTCTGGATACGCCCTTGGTCTAGGCGTAAAAGTCTAACTAGGAGCGCATCCCTATTTTATTCTTTGAACGTACAAAATCAAAATTCAATCAAGTGTATTAACACCAAAAATATAAAAATTTTAGTTGGTTAATTTGTCACATGAAAGTCTGACATACGATAACCATGTTGCAACAAGCTGAACTTCCAAGAGAAAAATAAGGAGGCTTTATATAGAAGAGACTGTTTATATTACTGGTTTACATGAGTTAATTTCCTGTTTCGAGGGAGTTACCGTAAATACATTTTGTTTATAGTTTTCGATTTGGAAAGATTTATTTTGAAGCAACAATTTCAAAAATAGCTAATTTAATATGCTAATCAGTAGTGTCCGTTGGGGAAGGGGGCCTAATCAGTGCTGTTATTTAGGGAGAGCGGGGGTATCGTTCATAAGATTTTGCAAGTACCAGTTCAAACAGGGATAAATCCTTCTATTATACAGTGAAAAACAATGACAAAAAGCTCTGAATATTTCGATCACATAGACAGGGACCGTCATCAGCAGATATATCAGCAGTGTGGTCTTCGAAAATACCTACGTCATAAGATTTTTACCCCCTCCCCCCTTAGATTTTGAGAAGAATTTTTTGGGGTATTTTCATGAATAATTGACTTTTTTGGTATTTCTATAGAAGCAATAAAAAAAAACCTTTCTTCCTAGATTTAAAAAATAAATCTCCCCCCCCTCCCAATTTCTGTGAATTGACGCCACTGAGGCTAATATAGGTTCAGATTGAGAATGCAATTATATAACCAGCAGAACAAGAAATACTCTTTGAGTTTTTGGATATGGCCTGCTACTTATTTCAACTTTATGAGTTCAATAAAAATCAGTGCAATTATCCAGACATGAAGAAATGAAGAAGACATGAAGAGTTTATGCTTGTTTTTAATCATGGCTAATATGAATAATACTACTACTACTACTACTAACAACTCATCGCAGCACCAAGCCGCCTGAGGCCAACACAGCTACGCACGCTCCTCCTCCACCCCAATCCGCGTGAAAAGTAATTTCTTATCTTGCTTGTGGAATTTGTCTGGTTTTGCATGTCGGAAACATTGAAGTTGATCTAGTTTATTCCTTTTTAAAATGAAAACAAAAAGAACTAATATCTCACTTAGAAATGACAACTATCATTTGTATAACGTCAAAAAATACCCCTCGTGATTGACGTCATCGCCACACTGGTAATTTTTGCTTATTCAAATAGACATGTTATATGAGCTGTTATAAATGTTTACCATTATCATACACACGCACCGTAAAACAAACTTCCTGGCTCTAATTCGAAGTGCATAATCATTATGATATGATAGATTATTTATTAAGGCTAAAAGTGCAAATCTGCCATTGTTAGCACAAAAAATTCATTTTAAAAATATTACATAATTGTATAGTCACGAAAAATCAAAAGACACACTTGTTTTTAAATTAAACAACTTACCTATGGGAAATGGTCTTTCTGTGCCATGACCAAACCAACCAACCTTCTCATATTCATCCCTCTCCAAACATTACTATCTATAGAATTCACCCATTCTTCCGTTTCAACTCCTTTAAAAATTTTCCCCCTCAGTCCCTTTAACACCCCATGAGAATAATAATAATTTAAATGTTTATTATCTTCTTCTAGTATGAAATAGAAATAGAGATCTTCTTTTGGTAAGAAGAAAAGACTCCAATAAACAATGTGAAATAAAATAAAAAAATAGGCAATTGCACGTAAATAAGTTGGCAAAAACAGGGATGAGGGCTTTAGCCTAAATTTAATCTTTTTTGGCGTACGCCTTTTATATTAAGCATGGAAGATTTATTATACTATAATGGTTACTAATTACAAATTAATCATTGTGGGTAATCTCTGGATCTCGGAAGAAAAAACTTAGAAAGTTGACACGTCAAGCACCTTCTGATGCCCGAATCCACGAATATCCAAATTCATACTATTTCATTTTTTGCAACCCTGGACCATGTCATATATTAGCTGCATTTGCATTTTTGGTCCGAGTTCTCTCCTTTTTTTTTTTTTTTTTTTTTTTTTTTGTTCTCATTCCTCAGGTCCACTAGCCTATTCTTCCGTTTCAACTGGATGCTGGAAGTTCTAATTCTCTGTCTACCAGAGAACTGTGTGATGAAAATGAACAAAATTATTTAAGCCTTTTTTTATGTTTCTTGTCCATCTTTTTTTTTAGTATTGAAGTGGTCACTTCCTTTAGTGCTCTTTCTATCACAAAAGAGCATGAATAAGTTATGCCCAAAATAGAATGAACAAACAAAAAAGTCAGAGTGGAGACAAGTTAGCGGCTGAACATCATGGAGTAGACCTTCCCTAACCTGTATCATAGTTATTTCCGAAATAGATTATCAAATTATGCAATACATTCTGGACCTTCCCTAACCTGTATCATAGTTATTTCCAGAATAGATTATCAAATTATGCAATACATTCTGGACCTTCCCTAACCTGTATCATAGTTATTTCCAGAACAGATTATCAAATTATGCAATACATTCTGATGTCTTACACCCCCCACCCCCCACTCCAAAAAAAAAGAACTATACAGAATTTTTAGGATTTCCCTTCAATTTCCTATATCCTATAACATAATTCATCTCTTTTCTGTTTTATCTGAATAAAGACATGGTGCAACTGATAATTATGATCAGTAAGTGCGATGCTTGAAGAATCCTTGGCTGTGTCTTTTTTTTTGTAAAATTTGATCAATTGAGTTTTTTAATAGTTAAAACCATTGTATTTTAAAAAGCATTGAAGCATTCATTGTTGCCTTGATAGAACTGTTAGCTATCATAATTTTGATAAGGCAGTGACAAGCTTGAGCAATCTTTTGACTAGGCGATTTGACTGTAGCTTAGAACAAAACTATATGTATAATACTAAACCAAATAATTCTATATATTAATTCTTGTTAATTGCAGTATAGGCCTACATTACGATAAAAAATATGAATTTTTTTTCTATATGAATGCCTCGAGTTTTGTTTTTAAATTTAGTTTGAAGTTTCTCTCGATCTCTGTTTTCTGCTCGACACTTTTCACTGGACTATTGAGAACTGTTTGGTATATGACTAACCATTCGGTTAGGGCTGATGGAAACGTAAAAAACTTGGAGAGGGAATGAAGAGCATAGATAAAAAAAGGAACCAACATCGGGTGTGCTCATTTCTAACAAAAGGCATGACGCATTAATTGGGGGGAAGGTCTTTCTTCTTCTTTTAAAACTATGCAGATCTTCGTATACTAATAACTTTATGGGAACCTTAAACACAATTAATTCTTCATATTTGGAATCACCATAACAACCAAGTTCTTTTGGTGCATATATTGTTATCAAAACGCCTTTTTACAGTTTCGGTTACTACCGGCAGGAATTGCTCTTGTCTTAAAGTTCGTCACCACGAAGTGTTTAAGATAGCATTGCTCCATAAAACTTGTTACGTTTGTAATATCCAGGGCTATGGATGCAGTTATCGGCTAGTGATTCCTGAAATATTACCGTCTTCAATTCCGACTCTCGGTTCCATAATTTCTTTAACTTAGAAGCTAAGTCCCAGCTCCTAAAATTCTAGAAACTAGGCTCTAACTCTTTCATTTTCAATGTTAGTTATTATTTCTCTGAATTTAAGTCGATGTATGCATGTTTTTTTATAATATAACTAAAAGTAATAAAAAAATAACAGCAGGCTGTAACATAGAAGTGTAAAATGTTTCAATCTTTTCCTGAATAAGAAATCTGTTAAGCTTGAAGCAGGTTGTAGCCTAAACAGATATGCTGCAAATAAAGTGTCTATTTTGAATTCTAGAATTTTGAGGTGTCTAATCATATGAAAATGAGATATTTGGATAGGATGAATGTGGAGGGGGACGAGGCAACTCCGAAATACCCAGTATGAATGGCTGGGAAAGCTTAGTAATAGAAAGGCTTTGAAAAGTAGTGATGGCATCTCTGTTTTTATTTACTCTAACTCCAGATTCAAGATTCAACAACTTTACTAAAAATGATTCATGCCGGCTTGACGACCGGTTACAAATAAAGCACATATATGCTTGAAAAACGCAACCAGTACACATTTACTAAATTATAAAACTAACCAAATCATCACTGAAATAAACAAAAAAAAAGAACAATAAAAAAAAATTAAAAAAAACCTCCTAACTCCAGAGCTTTAGTTTTTAACAATTTTAGTTCCAAAGCCAAACATCCAGGTCTGTTAATTAGGGGTAGGGAGAGGGCATATGTGTTTGTTCCTCCTAGATTTTTTGCCTGTCTCCCCTCCATCCCCTCCTCTTATTTTGAAAATACTTTTTTTTTACTTTCATGGATTTTTTTTTTCATTGAGAAATTAAAAAAAATATCTCTACCCCTTTTGAATTTGAAAATGAATTTTGCCCCCGCCCCTCTCCTCCCTAGATTTTCCTGATGTGACACCACTGTTAACATTCAATGACCCCAACTTCATTTTTTGTCGATCAGGAGTAACCCTGACGCTAAAATTCTGCTAATATTTAGAGCCCTCATATGAGGGTTCTAAGTATGAGGCTCTCATATTTAGAGCTAAGTCTAGGTCAAGGATTGTGCCTGCAAGGTCAAGGAAGGGCTAAGTCAAGGATTGTGTCTGCTTCACGTGCGTTTTTGTTGTTAAAGAGATTTCGAATTTCGTTTAGAGCTTGTATAATTTCCAATCAACAATGATTTGTTTTCTAAGATGGACAGAATTACATGCTTCTATGTAGTCAATCTCTTCAACCATCAGGAGTGATTTATTTTCCACATGATGACAAGCAAGATCAAAGCAGCACTGACTTGTATTGGAAAATAATTTCCCTTAATAATATTCCAGTGACGAGATATTTGATTCGTATATAATCCCATTTCGGGACTATTGAAGCAATTTTCCAGCTTCAAAATGCGTAAAACATACCAAAAAATAGTTCATTATCCGTGTAAAACTTCATTCCGGATTAAAGCATTTTTCAGCTTCAAATGCCTAAAACATGCCCAAAAATCATCCAATAAATGGCTTGTTGGGAAAGGGAGACCATTCAACAAAAATTGAAGATAACTCTTTGACATTAAGCAACATACTTTTATATTATAACTATTATACTTTTATCAGGAATTTGCTATATTAATGTATTATTAGTTGTAAATATTAAAATAATATATTATGTGTTATATCGCCAGTGGTCTTGTATGAAGTTTTGAGGAGATGTTAGTCGCACTCTAAGCAACAAATTCAGTACTGAACTGTTCTTCCAATAGTTATTAGTTTAAAAGCAATAGTTCTTTCTCATGTCAAAGAAAATTTAATTTGTATTCAATTTTTTTTTCTGGAATAGAACTTGTTTTTTTCATTAAGTCTTCGATTGTAAATAAATTAAATGATAACTTTCAAGTTAGGTTATAATCAATATTATATTCTTGTCTCGTTCAAATTATATACTGTTAGACCCTTTTGCGAAATGGATAGTTTTTACCGTGCCCTTTTCCTATTAATTTTGGTATAAAAAAAACTTGTACATTAAGATTTTACAAGTTTTTAGTTTCATAACCAACAAACCAAACAAATCTTAAACTGTGAATATCAGTAAATAGATGATTTTATTAAAAACCCGTTAAGTTCCAAAAAAAAAACAATGTAAGCTACACACAATTAAAAACTTATTAACAAAATACAATATTGCACAAACAGACCTGAAAAAAGAATAATTTCTATTATTTGCTTTTAATATTTTTGCATAGTGTAAATTCGTTTTCGTTTACAACATTTAATTGTAATAACATGTCTTCAAAAAATATATTACAGTTGATGGGCTGTTCCAGTTTTGTTAGCTGGCAAGCCAAGCTAGCAAGTAGCCTACATTTTCAGAATAAGTGTTGATATTTTCCTATCCTACAGCGCTCGAATAAACATTTTTATCCTCTTCCTGTATCAACTTTTTGTTTGGTTATTAGTTATTTACATTTATATTTTTATATTATGCTCTTTTTCTTTTCTTTTTTTTCATTTTTGATTAACATGGTTTTAATCCAAGTATGCCCCGGACCTTTTTATCAAAATTGGTGGTTAGCCTAAGTCCTTCAGCTCAAATTAGAAAGAGTTAAAGAATGATTAACCTTATCACCTTTTTTAGGGGGGAGGGGGAGTTTATTGTTTAGTTTTAAAAAAGGATCATTTTTGTTGGGTTTCACATCTCTTAAGGCCAAGATAGACGTTGAGTATTAAGCGGCGTTTTAGAAGAAATTTCAAGAAAAAGTTACTTTCATAGAGTTAGAGAAAATAAAAGGGGAAAATTTTGTGTTAGTTCTTGCTATTTATACCACTCTAAAAACGCGAGTGGTTAACAGGTGAGACTTAAAGTCCTTTATCCATGAGGACAGGGGGTCCTGGTGTCGATGGTTAGGTGGCTTGAAACAGGAGTCAGTGACGTGACTTTGTAAGCTAAGCAAGAGTCAAACTCAACTCTAAATGGGTACCTGGAGACATCTAGGAACGATAAATAGGAATGGTTTGCGAAAGCACAGGATGGCTGTTTCACAACCCCCACCCCCTTGCACTTCATGGCCAAAGAACAATGAAATCAGCACCGCCGGTAGGGACTGTCATGTCGAATACCGAGTTCTTTTTTTTTTTAATGTAACGTGACTCCAGATTAATGACGTAATCCAACCGTGAAATTCTGCCGAATCTGGCCTCTTTTTTAATTCCTATTTGCGTGGTCGCATTATCCCGATCATAGAATACTTAGTAAAAATTCTGCTTCATACAAGGGCGCTATATAAAAATGCTACGTCCGTCTTGACCTTTAAGATATGATGTTTTGCGCTATAGAACGCTGTTGTATTTACAGCTTTGCGTGCATGATTCAAGGTTGGTTTTGACTTCTTTAATTATCAATGTGGTAAATTAATCGGTGAAAAATATAAATTTATTTGTAGAATTTTATTTTCTCTATTCCTTCAGCCAAAATTAAAGAAAATGTATGCAATTGCGAATTATTTACTATATTTTGGGTGATAGCCTTATTTATGTATTGGTTGACCTTATTTTTGACTACATTGGTATTTGCTATCGATATTGATATTTTTTTTTTTATCTGCAGATAATGTGTTTTTACATACTTTTTCCCCTTTTTGGAATTAGGAAAAATAAAGGTATTTTCAATCAAAGTATTCACTTCTTCGTTATGCATTTCCGTCTATCTGGTCAGGGATTTTAATTTATTTAATGAAAGAAGTATAAAATATCACTTAATTGTGGAATCGCCGAAAAAGTGGAAATAATTCCAGTGAAGGCTGATGCTAGCTAGTATCTATGTTCTTTTTTATTTGGCTTTTCGGTGTATTTGTCCATAGATTTATGAGAAAAATAAAAACGACCCAAAAAAATCATCAATAAAAGTCTAGGTTTAAACGTCCTGATTTTCTAATGTTTAGATATTTGAGCTGTTTACTAGTGTCTAGAAGTACGCCGAAAATTATGATGTGTTCATTCATGTTTGGAATGCTTTTGGCGGTTGAAATTTGTATCAAAGTTTAGAAATAGCTTTTAATTCGTGTCTTTTATACTGATAGTTTGTCTAAAGCACCTACTGCTAAAGGGATATTAGAATCTAGCTGTTCATGCATGGCCATTTTTTCTGTTCTATTTTTTTCTGTTTTATTTTTCCTGTCATTGTTCGAAAAAGATTTAGAATTGAAAGACTTTAGTCAAAATGATATTTTCCTTCATACGAAAATGCTGTATTTGACGCTTATCGTAATAAAATGTTTAAGATTGAATATTAGTAACTGTCAAATAAAATTTGTCGCTTTGTTTTGGGCTTGGCTGTCATTGTTTTTCTGTTTATGCACGAAAGTGTCCCTATCTACAGCTTGTTGTCAGTGCCAATGTTTATTTATCTGTGCCACTTGCTGTGTGCTGTTATCTGTGCCACTTTCTCAGTGTTTTCTAAGGAATAGAAGGTTTATTATTAAGCAAAGAAATATGTGTATATATAAGCAAAACATAGCTGCCAAACTTACTTTAAGAATCCAAGGCATGCTACCGCAGAGGCACTCAGGTGGAAATCTGTAATAACAGTTGCTGTTTTTGGGAATACCAATAGACCAAAAAAATTTGATGTTAGAAGTATTGTTAAAGTATACTAAGAATATGCTCATAATGAAATATTTGAATAAGGATAATGTAATTATTTGCTATTTGGTTTTCATATTCAGAGATGTTAGATTAAACCATTTTTTTTCAATTTTGAAGAATATATACTCCAACATGAACTCAATATTTGTCAGTCATTTTAACTAAATTTTAAATTATATACTATATGATAGATTTCTGCAGCCTCTGTAATCTTCTGCACGTATATTGTTTCTTTTCAGGTCAACAACGAACCAAGTCCACTTGGCTTTTATTTTTTGTTTATTGACTTCAATTTTTTCCAGAAATTGTCAAGTTTCTTTCTTATCTTAAGTGTTATCTTAAAAAATAGGAAAATCTCTTTTGCAGTTGATCAAATGTATTCAGCTTCAAGGCCTATTCGAAAAAGAACAGAACAAAATGAGATGCAGTCTTTTGGAATAATGGCTTGCAGTATTTAAGACTAAAATGTATTTTTCATCCAGACGTTGTTTCCTGTTGTCCACTCATTTTGAAAGTTTAATACTTTGCATATGACCAGAGGTAGCCAGCAGGGGAAACGAAAAAACACAAAATTGTCGCTGAACTATCAGCAGTCTGGCAACCATGACTGGTCGTCACTGACGATAAATACAGCAGCTAATCTAAACTAAGAGTTTGTAAAGCCAGGCCAAAGATTATGGGAGTATGATACGAAAGAAAACTTTTACGCTCAGATGAGTTTAAAAGGAATCAAAAATCACTATTTCAATTGACAGTGCATCGTTGATTGGCAGAAAGGGGATTCTATTGAAGGTTAATTTAACTCATTAGAAATTGAATTTCAAGTTAAGATAACTTTATTTGGACTTAGGTTAGTTAAGAAAGAATGTACACAAATACACCTCTGGTGGCTTTTTGCAAAAACATGGCGCTATTATCTTCGGCAAAATGCAAACCAAAAGATAAACAAACGGAGGTTAAAAGATATAAGTAAGGTTCAATTTGAAGGCTTTTATAAATTAACCCTGAATTTGTTGAATAGTCTAGATGGCATTGTGCACTCTTTTTTAATCAGCTTTCCAGTCTCTTTGAAACCCAACATTGTGTAGATCCTTCTGAGTACCAGTCATTGGGGTAAGAAGCAATACTAAAAACTGAACATAAATACCATATTGTTTGTGAATACCTATAGTTAGGGTAATATCAGGTTAGTGAGGTTTGACCTTCCTCTTTGAGTTTTTAAGTAGTCTCCCTCTTCATGGACCAGAAAGATCAACATGTTTCTCCCTCCGGAAAAATGATGGTGGAAAATGCACTTTTTCTGTCTTCATTAGCACTAAGAAACTAAATTATAAACTGATTTGTTTTTTGTTTTTTTGTTTTTTTTTTTTTAAATCCCACCTCCTCTCCTCTCGGTGACATAATAATCTTTTTCACATAATTTCAAAACTTTAATGTCACCTACACTAATGTAAAAACGACATTTATTTTTTAAATTTGTTGTCCAAACCATATTGATGAAAACACACTCTGCTACTATAGCTATTTAACATGATCAAAATTTTTAATAAGGATTATTAGCCTTCATTATCCTTTTCTGTATTTTTATCCTACAATTTCAATTTTTTCCCTTTCCTTTTTTCCAATTTTTCCCCTTTTACCCCTCATCTTCATTTTTCTTCTATTAAAAAAATAAATTCAACAAAAATACAAACTTCAACCCACTACAACCACCAAAAAACTTCTCTTCCTCTATTTTCTCCTCATTTATATCTCTGAAATTTAAAAAACTAAGTTAATCCAAAAAACTGATTTGTTCGGTGTTTGTTTGATAAAATTGGATTACTTACATATTAACGAGTTTTAAACGTTGGAAAACTTTTTTTTTATAATCCATATTTTAGATTGTCCAGCTGTATTCTCTAATATTGTTAGGAACTTGAGATATTGTGGTCTGTTTAGGCTGTTTCTAACTTTTGCACTGAAAATTTGACGTCTATGAAATATTTTAATGTTACTGTAGAAATTTGACGGTTTAAAGAAAACTATTAGTCTGAGTATAAAATGTCGGTCGTTCAGAATAATTTTATTATGTTGACGTCATTTGAGCTAAATGGCACTCAATGAAGCCTTCAGCATTACATTGAGGTGCATCTGATATATCCAGATTTCTGTAAGAAAAAGTATGCATAAGAAATTACTGCTTCGAATGATCAGTTTTGTAGTAGAATAGAACGGTTGGCAATTATAGAAATCAATTTAGTATATGAGCATTTCAGAAGCCGGTGTCAGGAGCTTTCCTCTTTCGTTTTGGAGCTTTATGTGTCAGACACTTCGTCGCCATCATCACCTCTTAGCCTTATAAAGTCACCAGGATATTCCCTAAAAGTAGGACTGGCAAAAGAGAAACACCATCACAACTCGGAATGGTTTTTTAGAAGCCAATTTTGGCTAAGTCCGTTCGAAAATAATCATAAGAACATCCTCGGAACTGAAGCTTTATAAAGTCACCAGGATATTCCCTAAAAGTAGGACTGGCAAAAGAGAAACACCATCACAACTCGGAATGGTTTTTTAGAAGCCAATTTTGGCTAAGTCCGTTCGAAAATAATCATAAGAACATCCTCGGAACTGAAACTTGTAATCAAACAGTGAAAATTGATGGTGTTTCCTGTTGAAGAATGGTGCATTAAAATAAAAATAAATTTTCTTATAGATTCGATCATATCAGCCTCTAATCTGTCAAGAAAAAGTTTTTATTTTTATTTCTACTTTCATACATACTTTTTTCTGAGCAATGTTACGTCATTTAGTCAAATATGTAGGCTGCATAAGGAAAAGTTATGTATCTCCACTTTTTATGTCCTTTTGGGATGACTCATTTGATTTAGCTCATATTTTTTTCTTATTAGCTTGGAACCATCCCAAATACTTTAGAATCTTGTTATTTATTAATTTGAAATAAATTTGAGTTCCTTTTAACTATGTGTTTTGTTGTCTTGCGAGTATTATTTGAAAGTTTTGGTCATCTAAGTTCGTGATTGCCAATTATTAAAGGCTGGTTTGACAAGATTTATTCGTTTAAATGCCATATGGATGAAGTATACTTCTGGGAGTTTTGAAACAGTTATATGCATTACACATTGATGCATGCTAGGCAGAGGCGTAATTCCATGAAAATCCTGGGGGGGGGGGGGGGTGTAAAGTTGGAGCCAATTTTCCAAAATCAAGTGAAAATGACAGTAAAAGCTAAAAAAAAGCCATTTGGTACCATAAAGGAACTTTTTAGTACTATAAAGGTAAATATGTATTAAAAAAAACTGATAAATTTCTGTTGGTGCTTGAATTATGTAGGTTTATCTTAGTTTTGACAAGACTTTGGAAGAAACTTAATTTCAGCTGAGGGGGGAAACTGAGGTCGGGGGGGGGGGGCAAGGCAAGAACGGGGTACTTGGCCTCTGCCCAATAGCAAATTACGCCCCTGATGCTAGACAAGGTCCCATGATGAGGATGGAGCAATCAGAGGGCTCAAACAAGTCATTTGCGATCAAACTAAAAAAACACGGTTTTTTCGAATCATGGTCACATCAACAGCTGTAGCCAACTAAAAAGCGTACCACAGCCCATAGCAAACAAAATCTTAGAGAAGTGTTCAAAAATATTGTCTATCGAAAAAATGTCGTTTAAAGGTAATTCTGGATAAGAGGATAACTAGAATAACTCGTATAAAAGATAACTACTATGGAGGATTGTCTTAATAGTAAAAGTTTATTGCGAAAAAAGTCTTCACGAATTTTGAAAAAAAGAGCTAAAACACCTTGAAATGGCGACGGATCGAAAATAAAAAGAATCGAACCAAAAAGGTCAAACCTCATTCACATGATTAATTTAATAAAAACAAAGTTTCTCTTGTGAAATTAAAGAATAGAGTTGAAACATTAGACGCACAAGAATTACTGCTTTGCAGATTACGTAAGATGTATCTACAAAACTAACTTAAATAAACTGACTCGTAATCATGGGCGCCCATAAGCTGAATTCCAGGGGGGGGGGCAAACCTCGTCTAATTGCCACTTTTAATGCTATATAATAGAAGTCTTAGAACAAAAACATAAAAATAAGGCAGCATCATTCAGCCGGGGGGGGGGGGGGGCCCCCCCCCTTATGGGTGCCCATACTAGTAATATTTCCCGATACCTGTAGAATAGCAAAAACTATTGCTTTACTGAAAACACAAAACCGAAAAACAATAGTATGTTTTCCTAGGATAACTCAATATACAATTATAATTCTCTAAAAAAAAAATCGTTGTTTAATTCTCTCAGTCGTTGGCTAGAAAATTATATGGCAGGGTTTTCGAGAATCTAAAATTTGATGGTGTAATTTTCATTTAGACCAAATCACTATTGGTATTTCTCCCATTTTTCTGAAATTATGAAAATTTACTTTTGCTAATAACTCTTTAATGCGGACTTCTAAGCTATACAATCAGAAAAGTTTATATTATTTTGATATATAATATATATATATATATATATATATATATATATATATATATATATATATATATATATATATATATATATATATATATATATATATATATATATATATATATATATATATATATATATATATATATATATATATATATATATATATATACATATATATATATATATATATATATATATATGTGTGTGTGTGTGTGTGTGTGTGTGTGTGTGTGTGTGTATGTATTTATTTATTATTTGAAAAATCCTTTTTTATAGAGTTTTGGTTACTTTTGCCGTGGATGGGAATGCCAGGCCATATTTCTAAGGGTCAAAGGGTTGAGCGAGGGAGGGAGGGAGGTGTTACAGAGCAGGCTCATAATCTAGTCAATAGATATTTAGAGTCAAATTTAGTTTCTTATATTGTTTTTTTATGCACTTGAGAAATAAGTAAATATGATCAGGCTAAAAACGCATAAGTTTATATAGAACAATTTTGGAAGTGTAAACTTACTTTTTGATATTGTACACGGAAGCTGGACGGATGTTAACAAGCGTACAAGGGTCGAAAAATGAGCTACTGAACGGATTCAGGACCTGAAGGGGTATTTGCAAGGGTCAAAGGCTTAAGAAAGTAGAGGAACATAATAAATTGGTTGGTTTTTTCTAAGCTAAAGAGCTAGCCAATTCTTCTCTTTTTCTAGCAATTCAAAATGCAGGATGCTGAAACATGTAATTAGCTTCCCAAGTGTTTATTAACTTGGCGAAGGGCCCACAGTATCTAGCTTTACTGCTATGGTAGTGAAAGTTGTTCGTTTCCTTATATTTTTATATTTAACATCCTGAGAACATACCTAACCTGAAAAATTTGGGCTTGCCACATCTTAGCAAGTTCGCTAAGTAGAATGTTTGTAGTTAACGTAAAATGATAAATAAATTAAAGTCCTTGCGGCGTCAAAAAAACGTTGATATACAATTTAACCACCTTCAGACACTCAGAGATTTGTCTGATTATGCCAAAAACAAAAATTGACTTGTTTAGTATATTGAACTTTTTTTGCAAATCGCTTCCATTAGACCCCCTATATTTCTCTCAAATTTGGTAGGCAATATTTTTGGAAATGAAGCCCACAAAAGACATACACCGCATGTAGTATACGAGTAGTTCAAGTTAGTTTTTCTAAGTTGCACCTTACTGCTGCAACCATGATTTCTATCAAATCATAGGTAAGTAAAGAACGATGGGGGCACAATGTGTTTTTTTTTCAGCCGGGCACTTTTTATCGAAGGAGTTGTCGTAGAAACTTCCAAAAGGGCTCATTCTGTTGGACATTGGAGTGGCTAGTGCCCTTTTTAATAGTTGAAAGTGATTGGAGGGCAACTAGCCCCCCCTCCACGCCAATCATTCCCCCAAACACGTCCAATAAAAATTTTGAGATAGCCATTTTGTTCAGCGTAGTTGATTTCTAAATAGAAAATGTGTTTTTGAGGAGGACACTCCCCCACAACCCTCGGGGAAAGGGTTTTAAGTTATGCCCTGAGCGCATATAAAAACGATGTTGGCACAATGTACTATTTATTATTTTTTTCCTTTAGAGCTGGGCACTTCATATGGAAGGGGTCGTCGTAGAAACTTCAAAAGGGGCTCATTTGATTGGAAATTGAGAGTTCTATTGCCCTTTTTAATAGTCTAAAGTGATTGGAGGGTAAATAGCCCCCCCCCCCACGCCCATCATTCCCCCAAACACATCCAATCAAAATTTTGAGATAGCCATTTTGTTCAGTGTAGTTGATTTCTAGATAGAAGATATGTTTTTGAGGAAGACACTCCCCCACAACCCTCGAGGCAAGGGTTTTAAGTTATGCCCTGGGGGCATATAAGGTTTTTATAGAAGGCGTTGACGTAGAAACTTCAAAACAGGCTCATTCGATTGGAAATTCGAAGGGCTAATACCCTTTTTAATAATCGAAAGTGATTGGAGGGTATCTAGCCCCCCCCCCCCCCCCACGACCATCGTTCCCTCAAACACATCCAATCAAAATTTTGAGATAGCCATTTTGTTCAGCGTAGTTGATTTCCAGATAGAAAATATGTTTTTGAGGAGGACACTCCCCCACAACCCTCAGGGAAGGGTTTTAATTTATGCCCTGGGGGCATATAAGGTTTTTTTTAGAAGGCGTTGTCGTAGAAACTTCAAAAAAGGCTCATTCGATTGGAAATTCAAAGGGCTAGTGCCATTTTGAACAGTCGAAAGTGATTGGAGGGTAACTATCCCCCCGCGCTAATCATTTCCCCAAACATATCCAATCAAAATTTTGAGATAGCCATTTTGTTCAACGTAGTTGATTTCCAGTTAGAAAATATGTTTTTGAGGAGGACACTCCCACAAAGCCCTCAGGGCAAGGGTTTAAAGTTATGCCCTGGGGGCATATAAGGTTTTTAAAAGGCGTTGTCGTAGAAACTTCAAAAAAAGCTCATTCGATTGGAAATTCAAAGGGCTAGTACCCTTTTTAATAGTCGAAAGTGATTGGAAGGCAACTAGCCCCCCCCCCCACGCCCATCATTCCCCCAAACATGTCCAATAAAAATTTTGAGATAGCCATTTTGTTCAGCGTAGTTGATTTCCAGATAGAAAATATATTTTTGAGGAGGACACTCCCACACAACCCTCAGGTTAAGAATTATAAGTTATGCCCTGCGGGCATATAAGGTTTTTATTGAAATTTTTGTCGTAGAAACTTGAGCAAGGGCTCATACGATTTGAAATTCAAAGGGATAGTACCCTTTTTAATAGTCAAAAGTGATTTGAGGGCAAATAACCACCCTCTAACGCCCACCTTTTCCCCAAACACATCGAATCAAAATTTTTACATAGCCATTTTATTCAACACAGTTAAAAGTTTGGGAAATTAGGTCTTTAAGGATGACAACCCCTCCCCCCACAGCCCTCAGGGCAAGGGTTGTAAGTTATGCCCTGGGGGCATATAAGGTTTTTAAAGAAGGCGTTGTCGTTGAAACTTCAAAAAAAAGCTAATTCGATTTGAAATCCAAAGGGATAGTACCCTTTTCAATAGTCAAAAGTGATTCGAGGGCAACTAACCCCCCTCTCACGCCCACCTTTTCCCCAAACACATCCAATCAAAATTTTTAGATAGCCATTTTATTCAACGTAGTTGAAAGTTTTGGAAATTAGGTCTTTAAGGATGACAACCCCTCCCCTCACAGCCCTCAGGGCAAGGGTTGTAAGTTATGCCCTGGGGCAAATAAAGTTTTTATTGAAAGCGTTGTCGCAGAAACTTCAAAATGGCTCATTCAATTGGAAATTGAAAGGGCTAGTGCCTTTATTAATAGTTGAAAGTGATTGGATAGCGACTTTGGATTTTGAGATATCCATTTTGTTCAATGTACAGTTGAACGTTCTGGAAATTAGGTCTTTCAGGATGATAACCCCCTCAGAGCCCTCAGTGCAAGGGTTGTAAGTTATGCCCTGGGGGCATATAAGGCTTATATAGAAAGTTGTTGCATAAATCATAGACACCACGATTTAAACTATGCCCTAGGGGCGTTTAAGAACGATGTTGGCACAATGTATTATTTATTAATTTTTTCCTTTAGAGCAGGGCACTTCGTATCGAAGAAGTTGTCGTAGAAACTTCAAAAAGCGCTCATTCAATTTGAAATTGGAGTGGCTTGTGCCCTTTTTAATAGTCGAAAGTGATTGGAAGGTGAATAACACCCCTCTCATGTCCACTATTTCCCCAAACACATGCAATCAAAATTTTGAGATAGCCATGTTGTTTAACGTAGTTGAAAGTTCTGGAAATTCGGTCTTAGAGGATGACAACCACCCTAACAGACCTAAGGGTAAGGGTTATAATTTATGCCCTGGGGGCATATAAGGTGTTTATAGAAAGCGTTTTGTTTCCAAAAGGGCTCATTAGATTGGAAATCGAAAGGCCTAGTGCCCTTTTTAATAGTCGAAAGTGATTGGAAGGCTTGACATTTTTATAGTAAAAATCGAAGTGGGTATAATGTATTATTTTTTGTTGTTGTTGTTGTTTAGACCAGGGCACTTCGTATCGAAGGAGTTGTCGTGGAAACTTCGAAAAGGGCTCATTCGATTGAAAATAGAAAAAGCTGATGCCCTTTTTAATAGTCGAAAGTGGTTTGAGGGCAACTAATCCCCCTTCCACTCCCACCCTCCCACGCCAACCCTCCCATTTCTGCTCTTAAAATTTAACCAAATCAAAATAGCGTAAGTGTATCCAAGCTATCAAAGAAAGTGAACAGATTTTTTTTGCAAATGGTATCAAGTTTTCCATTTCAGATCAACTAGAGGAGGTATGAAACTAAATTAGACAGTACTATTTGTGTCCAGATTTTTAAAAGGGTGTATGTTGTTAAAAATTGTTGACAATTTTTCTCCAGCATACAGATAGCAGGCCAAACTATAAAGTCTTAAAAAACGAATAGATTTAAAGTATTATTTTCTTTTTCCCTGAAAACACTATGTCAATATAAAACGAACAGAAATTAATTAAAAAACTTTTTCCACAAAATAAGTTTTTCAAAGAAAAGAAAAGAACTCCATTAAACAAAAAATGAGCAAAAATAAAATCAAATAATCTAGCAAGCGTGAAACTACCACAAATCAGCATCGATAAATAAATAAAACCCAAAACGAATAGAAATTACAATAATTAACCGAGTCAAACTCAAAACGAGCAGAAATTAACGTAAGTTGGGCGCAAAACCCCTATGCCTTCCCAAGGCCAGAACAAAATTTGTACTTTACTGAAAAAATATAAATGTTTTTACTTTTATAACTTTAATAAATCAAATAATATTAACATTTTGATTACTAAATATCAGTATATGTATATTAAACTGACAATGCACGTTCATTTGTATTTTTTCGGTAAAGTGCAAACTTTGTTCTGGCCTTGGGAAGGCATAGGGGTTTTGCGCCCAACTTATGTTAATTTCTGCTTGTTTTGAGTTCGACTCGGCTAATTATTGTAATTTCTGTTCGTTTTGGGTTTCATTTATTTATCGATGCTGATTTGTGAGTAGGGAGGCCCTAACGACTTCTATTAGTACATAATTCGGTTATCAAAAGAGTGTATCTCCACTAATGGGTCATTGACAGTAGTATGCGTCGTCTGGATTCTGATGCCCCTATAGCAAGGAATTCTGATGCCCCTTTAGCAAGGAATTCTAACAGCCATATGGAATTCTGATGCCCCTCTACACCTTTTCAAAGAGAGTGAGTACTTGACATTTTTGCAAAAAGGGATAAGGAATTCGCAAATTGGACACTATGAACGATATTAATTAATGTTTTGAATAATAGGAGTGTGAATGATTCTAATTAGTGATTGGATTGTATGACGGTGGAGAAAAAAAAGGATTAAACTGATTAACAGTTAAGGTAACCCCGAAGGGGTTGTTAACTCAGGCAATTTGTTATAAATTTGAAACAAAATCAGTCTATGAAAATGGCTAACGACGATAGAATGACATTGTGAGTTGACCTAGCTTTACCTCTCCGATGTGTCAATTTTGGAGGGAAAATCAAAAATACTCAGAATCGAAAATAAACGGGATCTGCCTCAAGGGGAAGGCTCAGAGGCCCTTCGTTCCCCCATTTCTGAGGGCAGGGGAGGGGGGAAGGGTCAATTTCGGAGGGAAAACCAAAAATGCTCAGAATCGAAAATAAATGGGATTTGCCTCAAGGGCAAGGCTCAGTGGCCCTTCGTTCCCCAATTTCTGAGGGCAGGGGAGGGGGTAGGGTCAATTTTGGAGGGAAAACCAAAAATGCTCACATCGAAAATAAATGGGATCTGCCTCAAGGGCAAGGCTCAGAGGCCCTTCGTTCCCCAATTTCTGAGGGCAGGGGAAAGGGGGGGAGGGTCAATTTTGGAGGGAAAACCAAAAATGCTCAGAATCGAAAATAAATGGGATCTGCCTCAAGGGCAAGGCTCAGAGGCCCTTCGTTCCCCAATTTCTGAGGGCAGGGGAGGGGGGAGGGTCAATTTTGGAGGGAAAACCAAAAATGCTCAGAATCGAAAATAAATGGGATCTGCCTCAAGGGCAAGGCTCAGAGGCCCCT
This sequence comes from Artemia sinica, assembly GCA_027921565.1. Taxonomy (NCBI): domain Eukaryota; kingdom Metazoa; phylum Arthropoda; class Branchiopoda; order Anostraca; family Artemiidae; genus Artemia; species Artemia sinica. The sequence goes on from JAPEVW010000065.1 coordinate 198,106, forward strand.
CCTTCCTCCATTTCTGAGGGCAGGGGAGAGGGGGAGTCAATTTTGGAGGGAAAACCAAAAATACTCAGAATCGAAAATAAAAGGGATCTGCCTCAAGCGGAAGGCTCAGAGGCCCCTCCTTCCTCCATTTCTGAGGGCAGGGGGGAGGGGGAGTCAATTTTGGAGGGAAAACCAAAAATACTCAGAATCGAAAATAAACGGGATCTGCCTCAAGGGGAAGGCTCAGAGACCCTTCGTTCCCCCATTTCTGAGGGCAGGGGAGGGGGGAGGTCAATTTTGGAGGGAAAACCAAAAATACTCAGAATCGAAAATAAACGAGATCTGCCCCAAGGGGAAGGCTTAGAGGCCCTTCGTTCCCACATTTCTGAGGGCAGGGGAGGGGGAGGGGGAGTCAATTTCAGAGGGAAAACCAAAAATACTCAGAATCGAAAATAAACGGGATCAGTCTCATGGGCAAGGCTCAGAGGTCCTTGGTTCCTCCATTTCTGAGGGGCAGGAGAGGGAGGGGGTCAATTTTGGAGGGAAAACCAAAAATACTCAGAATCGAAAATAAACGGGAATCTGACTCAAGGGGAAGGCTCAGAGGCCCTTCGTTCCCCCATTTCTGAGGGTAGGGAAGGGGAAGGGGGGGGTTTAATTTTGGAGGGAAAACCAAAAATACTCAGAATTGAATTTAAACGGGATCTACCTCAAGGGGAAGGCCTGGGCTGATGTTTGCAAGTCGAAGAATTTGTCTTTGTTGGTTTGAATGTCTAAAGTGCCTGTCTTTCTCTGTTTACATGTCTGATTCTTTTTGTTTGCATGTCCGGGTTGGTGTTTGCGAGTCCAAGTTGGGTTTTCAGACCTACGTTTTTTTAGATTTTCGTGCGTGTTTGGTTCCCGGGGTTTATTATTTGAGAAGTTAACTTTAGTATTTCTTGATTTAACGTGCCTGAAATCATGAATTAGAATAGTTAATTAGCTGTTTGGGTTTTCAGACCTAGTTTTTTAGATTTTCGTGGGTGTTAGGTTCCTGGGATTTATTATTTGAGAAGTTAACTTTAGTATTTCATAGTTTGACTTGCCTGAAATCATGAATTAGAATATTTAATTGGCTGTTTGGGAATTTCCAGACCTAGGTTTTTTAGATTTTCGTGTGTGTTTGACTCCTGGGGTTTATTATTTGAGAAGTTAACTTTAGTATTTTGTGGTTTTACGTGCCTGAAATCATGAATTAGAATAGTTAATTAGCTGTTTGGGTTTTCAGACCTAGTTTTTTAGATTTTCGTGGGCGTTAGGTTCCGGGGATTTATTATTTGAGAAGTTAACTTTAGTATTTCGTATTTGGCGTGCCTGAAATCATGAATTAGAATATTTAATTAGCTGTTTAGGGTTTTCGGACCTAGGTTTTTTAGATTTTCGTGTATGTTTGACTCCTGGGGTTTATTATTTGAGAAGTTAACTTTAGTATTTTGTGGTTTTACGTGCCTGAAATCATGAATTAGAATAGTTAATTACCTGTTGGGTTTTCAGACCTAGTTTTTTAGATTTTCGTGGGCGTTAGGTTCCGGGGATTTATTATTTGAGAAGTTAACTTTAGTATTTCGTATTTGGCGTGCCTGAAATCATGAATTAGAATATTTAATTGGCTGTTTGGGAATTTTCAGACCTAGGTTTTTAGGTTTTCGTGTGTGTTTGACTCCTGGGGTTTATTATTTGAGAAGTTAACTTTAGTATTTTGTGGTTTTCCGTGCCTGAAATCATAAATTAGAATATTTAATTAGCTGTTTAGGGTTTTCGGACCTAGGTTTTTTAGATTTTCGTGTATGTTTGACTCCTGGGGTTTATTATTTGAGAAGTTAACTTTAGTATTTTGTGGTTTTACGTGCCTGAAATCATGAATTAGAATAGTTAATTACCTGTTTGGGTTTTCAGACCTAGTTTTTTAGATTTTCGTGGGCGTTAGGTTCCGGGGATTTATTATTTGAGAAGTTAACTTTAGTATTTCGTATTTGGCGTGCCTGAAATCATGAATTAGAATATTTAATTGGCTGTTTGGGAATTTTCAGACCTAGGTTTTTTAGGTTTTCGTGTGTGTTTGACTCCTGGGGTTTATTATTTGAGAAGTTAACTTTAGTATTTTGTGGTTTTCCGTGCCTGAAATCATAAATTAGAATATTTAATTAGCTGTTTAGGGTTTTCGGACCTAGGTTTTTTAGATTTTCGTGTATGTTTGACTCCTGGGGTTTATTATTTGAGAAGTTAACTTTAGTATTTTGTGGTTTTACGTGCCTGAAATCATGAATTAGAATAGTTAATTACCTGTTTAGGGTTTTCAGACCTAGGTTTTTTAGATTTTCGTTGGTGTTTGTTTCCTGTCGTGGGTGATTGTTTCCTGGGATTTATTATTTGAGAAGTTAACTTTAGTATTTTGTGGTTTTACGTGCCTGAAATTATGAATTAGAATAGTTAATTAGCTGTTTAGGGTTTTCAGACCTAGGTTTTTTAGATTTTCGTGGGTGTTTTTTTCCTGGGGTTTATTATTTGAGAAGTTAACTTTAGTATTTCGGGGTTTGACGTGCATGAAATCATGAATTAGAATATTTAATTGGCTGTTTGGGAATTTCCAGACCTAGGTTTTTTAGATTTTCGTGTGTGTTTGACTCCTGGGGTTTATTATTTGAGAAGTTAACTTTAGTATTTTGTGGTTTTACGTGCCTGAAATCATGAATTAGAATAGTTAATTAGCTGTTTGGGTTTTCAGACCTAGTTTTTTAGATTTTCGTGGGCGTTAGGTTCCGGGGATTTATTATTTGAGAAGTTAACTTTAGTATTTCGTATTTGGCGTGCCTGAAATCATGAATTAGAATATTTAATTAGCTGTTTAGGGTTTTCGGACCTAGGTTTTTTAGATTTTCGTGTATGTTTGACTCCTGGGGTTTATTATTTGAGAAGTTAACTTTAGTATTTTGTGGTTTTACGTGCCTGAAATCATGAATTAGAATAGTTAATTACCTGTTGGGTTTTCAGACCTAGTTTTTTAGATTTTCGTGGGCGTTAGGTTCCGGGGATTTATTATTTGAGAAGTTAACTTTAGTATTTCGTATTTGGCGTGCCTGAAATCATGAATTAGAATATTTAATTGGCTGTTTGGGAATTTTCAGACCTAGGTTTTTTAGGTTTTCGTGTGTGTTTGACTCCTGGGGTTTATTATTTGAGAAGTTAACTTTAGTATTTTGTGGTTTTCCGTGCCTGAAATCATAAATTAGAATATTTAATTAGCTGTTTAGGGTTTTCGGACCTAGGTTTTTTAGATTTTCGTGTATGTTTGACTCCTGGGGTTTATTATTTGAGAAGTTAACTTTAGTATTTTGTGGTTTTACGTGCCTGAAATCATGAATTAGAATAGTTAATTACCTGTTTAGGGTTTTCAGACCTAGGTTTTTTAGATTTTCGTTGGTGTTTGTTTCCTGTCGTGGGTGATTGTTTCCTGGGATTTATTATTTGAGAAGTTAACTTTAGTATTTTGTGGTTTTACGTGCCTGAAATTATGAATTAGAATAGTTAATTAGCTGTTTAGGGTTTTCGGACCTAGGTTTTTTAGATTTTCGTGGGTGTTTTTTTCCTGGGGTTTATTATTTGAGAAGTTAACTTTAGTATTTCGGGGTTTGACGTGCATGAAATCATGAATTAGAATAGATAATTAACTGTTTGGGTTTTCAGACCTACGTTTTTTAGATTTTCATGGGCGTATCTGATGAAATAATTTAGGTCGTATGATCAATTTAATTTATTTTTTAATGCACTAGTTTTTCAGTAAGGACATTCGATATCCTAAAAGTGTTTAATTCAAACTTTTACCTTGACCATCGATGTTGTTTGCAGAATTTCAAAAGGATCATTTATGAATGCTGGCGTATCTGATGAAATAATTTAGATCGTATGATCAATTTAATTTATTTTTTAATGCAGTGATTTCACCTCTTGGATATACAGTACAGATACTTCACTCAAGAAATTATGAAAAAATCGCAAGTAAGTAACAAACTCTTTATTGTTTTCACCTCTTGGATATACAATGCGGATATTTCATTCAATAAATTATGAAAAAATTGTAAGCAAGTAACAAACTCTTTCCTGAAGTCACATCTTGGACACACAATACAGAAACTTCATTTAAGAAACTATGAAAAAATTGTAAATAAGTAAGTAACAAATTCTTTCTTGAAGTCACCTCTTGGACACACAATGCAGAAATTTCATTTAAGAAATTATGAAAAAATTGTAACTAAGTAGCAAATTCTTTCTTGAATTCACCTGCTGGATAAACAAAAAGACATTTCGTTCAAGAAATTATGACAAAATTCTAAGTAAGTAACAAACTCTTTCTTGAAGTTACCTCTTGGATACACAATACAGAAATTTCATTTAAGAAATTATGAAAAAATTGTAAGCAAGTAACAAACTCTTTCCTGAAGTCACCTCTTGGATACACAGTGCAGAAACTTCATTTAAGAAACTATGAAAAAAATTGTAAGTAAGTAAGTAACAAATTCTTTCTTGAAGTCACTTCTTGGATACACAATACAGAAATTTCATTAAAGAAACTATGAAAAAATTGTAAGTAAGTAGCAAATTCTTTCTTGAATTCACCTGCTGGATAAACAAAAAGACATTTCGTTCAAGAAATTATGACAAAATTCTAAGTAAGTAACAAACTCTTTATTGTTTTCACGACTTAGATACACGATGTAGAAAATTAATTCAAGAAATTATGAAAAAATTCTCAGTAAGTAACAATTTCTTTCTTGAAGTCAACTCTTGGATACACAATACGGAAATTTCATTCAAGAAATTATGAAAATATTTGTAAGTAAGTAACAAACTCTTTATTGATTTCACCTCTTGGATATACAGTACAGATACTTCATTCAATAAACTATGAAAAAATCGCAAGTAAGTAACAAACTCTTTATTGTTTTCACCTCTTGGATATACAATGCGGATATTTCATTCAATAAATTATGAAAAAATTGTAAGAAAGTAACAAACTCTTTCCTGAAGTCACCTCTTGAATACACAATGCAGAAACTTCATTTAAGAAACTATGAAAAAATTGTAAGTAAGTAAGTAACAAATTCTTTCTTGAAGTCTCCTCTTGGATACACAATACAGAAATTTCATAAAAGAAATTATGAAAAAAATTGTAAGTAAGTAGCAAATTCTTTCTTGAATTCACCTGCTGGATAAACAAAAAGACATTTCGTTCAAGAAATTATGACAAAATTCTAAGTAAGTAACAAACTCTTTATTGTTTTCACGACTTAGATACACGATGTAGAAATTTAATTCAAGAAATTATGAAAAAATTCTCAGTAAGTAACAATTTCTTTCTTGAAGTCAACTCTTGGATACACAATAAGGAAATTTCATTCAAGAAATTATGAAAATATTTGTAAGTAAGTAACAAACTCTTTATTGATTTCACCTCTTGGATATACAGTACAGATACTTCATTCAATAAATTACGAAAAAATCACAAGTAAGTAACAAACTCTTTATTGTTTTCACCTCTTGGATATACAATACGGAACTTTCATTCAATAAATTATGAAAATTTGTAAGCAAGTAACAAACTCTTTGAAGTCACCTCTTGGATACACAATACAGAAATTTCATAAAAGAAATTATGAAAAAAAATTGTAAGTAAGTAGCAAATTCTTTCTTGAATTCACCTGCTGGATAAACAAAAAGACGTTTCGTTCAAGAAATTAAGACGAAATTCTAAGTAAGTAACAAACTCTTTATTGTTTTCACGACTTAGATACACGATGTAGAAATTTAATTCAAGAAATTATGAAAAAATTCTCAGTAAGTAACAATTTCTTTCTTGAAGTCAACTCTTGGATACACAATACGGAAATTTCATTCAAGAAATTATGAAAATATTTGTAAGTAAGTAACAAACTCTTTATTGATTTCACCTCTTGGATATACAATACAGATACTTAATTCAATAGATTATAAAAAAATCGCCAGTTTGGATACACAATGCAGAAACTTCATTTAAGAAACTATGAAAAAATTGTAAGTAAGTAGCAAATTCTTTCTTGAATTCACCTGCTGGATAAACAAAAAGACATTTCGTTCAAGAAATTATGACAAAATTGTAAGTAAGTTACAAACTCTATTGTTTTCACGACTTAGATACACGATGTAGAAATTTAATTCAAGAAATTATGAAAAAATTCTCAGTAAGTAACAATTTCTTTCTTGAAGTCAACTCTTGGATACACAATACGGAAATTTCATTCAAGAAATTATGAAAATATTTGTAAGTAAGTGACAAACTCCTTATTGATTTCACCTCTTGGATATACAGTACAGATACTTCATTCAATAAATTACGAAAAAATCGCAAGTAAGTAACAAACTCTTTATTGTTTTCACCTCTTGGATATACAATACGGAAATTTCATTCAATAAATTATGAAAATTTGTAAGCAAGTAACAAACTCTTTGAAGTCACCTCTTGGATACACAATACAGAAATTTCATAAAAGAAATTATGAAAAAAATTGTAAGTAAGTAGCAAATTCTTTCTTGAATTCACCTGCTGGATAAACAAAAAGACATTTCGTTCAAGAAATTATGACAAAATTCTAAGTAAGTAACAAACTCTTTATTGTTTTCACGACTTAGATACACGATGTAGAAATTTAATTCAAGAAATTATGAAAAAATTCTCAGTAAATAAAAATTTCTTTCTTGAAGTCAACTCTTGGATACACAATACGGAAATTTCATTCAAGAAATTATGAAAATATTTTTAAGTAAGTAACAAACTCTTTATTGATTTCACCTCTTGGATATACAGTACAGATACTTCATTCAATAAATTATGAAAAAATCGCCAGTAAGTAACAAACTCTTTATTGTTTTCACCTCTTGGATATACAATACGGAAATTTCATTCAATAAATTATGACAATTTGTAAGCAAGTAACAAACTCTTTCCTGAAGTCACCTCTTGGATACACAATGCAGAAACTTCATTTAAGAAAGTATGAAAAAATTGTAAGTAAGTAAGTAAGTAACAAATTCTTTCTTGAATTCGCCTCTTGGATAAACAAAAAAAAGTCATTTCATTCAAGAAATTATGACAAAATTCTAAATAAGTAACAAACCCCTTCTTGAATTCGCAATTGGGTTGCACAATACAGAAATTTAATTCAGGAAACTATGAAAACCATTGCAAACAAACTCTTTCTCGAACTCGGTTCCTGGACATACAATACAGCAATTTCACTCAAGAAATTATGAAAAAATTGTAAGTAAGTAGCAAACTGTTTCTTGAATTCTCCTCTTGGATGCACAATACAGATATTTCATAACAAGAATTTGCTACTTACTTACAATTTTTTTCATAATTTCTTTTATGAAATTTCTGTATTGTGTATCCAAGAGGTGACTTCAAAGAGTTTGTTACTTGCTTACAAATTTTCATAATTTAATTAATGAAATTTGCGTATTGTATATCCAAGAGGTGAAAACAATAAAGAGGTTGTTACTTACTTGCGATTTCTTTGTAATTTATTGAATGAAGTATCTGTACTGTATATCCAAGAGGTGAAATCAATAAAGAGTTTGTTACTTACTTACAAATGTTTTCACAATTTCTTGAATGAAATTTCCGTATTGTGTATCCAAGAGTTGACTTCAAGAAAGAAATTGTTACTTACTGAGAATTTTTTCATAATTTCTTGAATTAAATTTCTACATCGTGTATCTAAGTCGTGAAAACAATGAAGAGTTTGTTACTTACTTAGAATTTTGTCATAATTTCTTGAACGAAATGTCTTTTTGTTTATCCAGCAGGTGAATTCAAGAAAGAATTTGCTACTTACTTACAATTTTTTCATAATTTCTTTTATGAAATTTCTGTATTGTGTATCCAAGAGGAGACTTCAAGAAAGAATTTGTTACTTACTTACTTACAATTTTTTCATAGTTTCTTAAATGAAGTTTCTGCATTGTGTATCCAAACTGGCGATTTTTTCATAATTTATTGAATGAAGTATCTGTACTGTATATCCAAGAGGTGAAATCAATAAAGAGTTTGTTACTTACTTACAAATATTTTCATAATTTCTTGAATGAAATTTCCGTATTGTGTATCCAAGAGTTGACTTCAAGAAAGAAATTGTTACTTACTGAGAATTTTTTCATAATTTCTTGAATTAAATTTCTACATCGTGTATCTAAGTCGTGAAAACAATAAAGAGTTTGTTACTTACTTAGAATTTTGTCATAATTTCTTGAACGAAATGTCTTTTTGTTTATCCAGCACGTGAATTCAAGAAAGAATTTGCTACTTACTTACAATTTTTTTCATAATTTCTTTTATGAAATTTCTGTATTGTGTATCCAAGAGGAGACTTCAAGAAAGAATTTGTTACTTACTTACTTACAATTTTTTCATAGTTTCTTAAATAAAGTTTCTGCCTTGTGTATCCAAGAGGTGACTTCAGGAAATTGTTTGTTACTTGCTTACAATTTTTTCATAATTTATTGAATGAAATATCCGTACTGTATATCCAAGAGGTGAAAACAATAAAGAGTTTGTTACTTACTTGCGATTTTTTCATAATTTATTGAATGAAGTATCTGTACTGTATATCCAAGAGGTGAAATCAATAAAGAGTTTGTTACTTACTTACAAATATTTTCATAATTTCTTGAATGAAATTTCCGTATTGTGTATCCAAGAGTTGACTTCAAGAAAGAAATTGTTACTTACTGAGAATTTTTTCATAATTTCTTGAATTAAATTTCTACATCGTGTATCTAACTCGTGAAAACAATAAAGAGTTTGTTACTTACTTAGAATTTTGTCATAATTTCTTGAACGAAATGTCTTTTTGTTTATCCAGCAGGTGAATTCAAGAAAGAATTTGCTACTTACTTACAATTTTTTCATAGTTTCTTTAATGAAATTTCTGTAATGTGTATCCAAGAAGTGACTTCAAGAAAGAATTTGTTACTTACTTACTTACAATTTTTTTCATAGTTTCTTAAATGAAGTTTCTGCATTGTGTATCCAAGAGGTGACTTCAGGAAAGAGTTTGTTACTTGCTTACAATTTTTTCATAATTTATTAAATGAAATTTCTGCATTGTGTATCCATGAGGTAACTTCAAGAAAGAGTTTGTTACTTACTTAGAATTTTGTTATAATTTCTTGAACGAAACGTCTTTTTGTTTATCCAGCAGGTGAATTCAAGAAAGAATTTGCTACTTACTTACAATTTTTTTATAATTTCTTAAATGAAATTTCTGCATTGTGTATCCAAGAGGTGACTTCAAGAAAGAATTTGTTAATTACTTATTTACAATTTTTCATAGTTTCTTAAATGAAGTTTCTGTATTGTGTGTCCAAGATGTGACTTCAGGAAAGAGTTTGTTACTTGCTTACAATTTTTTCATAATTTACTGAATGAAATATCCGCATTGTATTTCCAAGAGGTGAAAACAATAAAGAGTTTGTTACTTACTTGCGATTTTTTCATAATTTCTTGAATGAAGTATCTGTACTGTATATCCAAGAGGTGAAATCACTGCATTAAAAAATAAATTAAATTGATCATACGATCTAAATTATTTCATCAGATACGCCAGCATTCATAAATGATCCTTTTGAAAGTCTGCTAACAACATCGATGGTCAAGGTAAAAGTTTGAATTAAACACTTTTAGGATATCGAATGTCCTTACTGAAAAACTAGTGCATTAAAAAATAAATTAAATTGATCATACGACCTAAATTATTTCATCAGATACCTCCACGAAAATCTAAAAAACGTAGGTCTGAAAACCCAAACAGTTAATTAACTATTCTAATTCATGATTTCAGGCACGTCAAACCCGAAATACTAAAGTTAACTTCTCAAATAATAAACCCCAGGAAACAAACACCCACGAAAATCTAAAAAACCTAGGTCTGAAACCCCTAAACAGCTAATTAACTATTCTAATTCACGATTTCAGGCACGTAAAACCACAAAATACTAAAGTTAACTTCTCAAATAATAAATCCCAGGAAACAAACACCCACGACAGAAAACAAACACCAACGAAAATCTAAAAAACCTAGGTCTGAAAACCCTAAACAGCTAATTAACTATTCTAATTCATGATTTCAGGCACGTAAAACCACAAAATACTAAAGTTAACTTCTCAAATAATAAACCCCAGGAGTCAAACATCCACGAAAATCTAAAAAACCTAGGTCTGAAAACCCTAAACAGCTAATTAAATAGTCTAATTTATGATTTCAGGCACGTAAAACCACAAAATACTAAAGTTAACTTCTCAAATAATAAACCCCAGGAGTCAAACACAAACGAAAACCTAAAAAACCTAGTTCTGAAAATCCCCAAACAGCCAATTAAATATTTTAATTCAAGATTTCAGGCACGTCAAATACGAAATACTAAAGTTAACTTCTCAAATAATAAATCCCCGGAACCTAACGCCCACGAAAATCTAAAAAACTAGGTCTGAAAACCCAAACAGCTAATTAACTATTCTAATTCATGATTTCAGGCACGTAAAACCACAAAATACTAAAGTTAACTTCTCAAATAATAAACCCCAGGAGTCAAACACACACGAAAATCTAAAAAGCCTAGGTCTGAAAATTCCCAAACAACCAATTAAATATTCTAATTAATGATTTCAGGCAAGTCAAACTATGAAATACTAAAGTTAACTTCTCAAATAATAAATCCCAGGAACCTAACACCCACGAAAATGTAAAAAACTAGGTCTGAAAACCCAAACAGCTAATTAACTATTCTAATTCATGATTTCAGGCACGTTAAATCATGAAATACTAAAGTTAACTTCTCAAATAATAAACCCCGGCAACCAAACACGCACGAAAATCTAAAAAAACGTAGGTCTGAAAACCCAGCTTGAACTTGCAAACACCAACCCGGACATGCAAACAAAAAGAATCAGACATGTACACAGAGAAAGACAGGCACTTTAGACATTCAAACCAACAAAGACAAATTCTTCGACTTGCAAACATCAGCCCAGGCCTTCCCCTTGAGGTAGATCCTGTTTATTTTCGATTCTGAGTATTTTTGGTTTTCCCTCCAAAATTGACCCCCTCCCTCTCGTGCCCCTCAGAAATGGAGGAACGAAGGACATCTGAGCCTTGCCCATGAGACTGATCCCGTTTATTTTCGATTCTGAGTATTTTTGGTTTTCCCTCTGAAATTGACTCCCCCTTCCCCTCCCCTGCCCTCAGAAATGTGGGAACGAAGGGCCTCTCAGCCTTCCCCTTGAGGCAGATCTCGTTTATTTTCGATTCTGAGTATTTTTGGTTTTCCCTCCAAAATTGACCTCCCCCCTCCCCTGCCCTCAGAAATGGGGGAACGAAGGGTCTCTGAGCCTTCCCCTTGAGGCACATCCCGTTTATTTTCGATTCTGAGTATTTTTGGTTTTCCCTCCAAAATTGACTCCCCCTCCCCCCTGCCCTCAGAAATGGAGGAAGGAGGGGCCTCTGAGCCTTCCCCTTGAGGCAGATCCCGTTTATTTTCGATTCTGAGTATTTTTGGTTTTCCCTCCAAAATTGACTCCCCCTCTCCCCTGCCCTCAGAAATGGAGGAAGGAGGGGCCTCTGAGCCTTCCCCTTGAGGCAGATCCCATTTATTTTCGATTTCGAGCATTTTTGGTTTTCCCTCCAAAATTGACCCTCCCCCCCTCCCCTGCCCTCAGAAATTCGGGAACGAAGGGCCTCTGAGCCTTGCCCTTGAGGCAGATCCCATTTATTTTCGATTCTGAGCATTTTTGGTTTTCCCTCCGAAATTGACCCTCCCCCCTCCCCTGCCCTCAGAAATTGGGGAACGAAGGGCCTCTGAGCCTTGCCCTTGAGGTAGATCCCATTTATTTTCGATTCTGAGCATTTTTGGTTTTCCCTCCAAAATTGACCCTCCCCCCCTCCCCTGCCCTCAGAAATGGGGGAACGAAGGGCCTCTTAGCCTTCCTTTTGAGGCAGATCCCATTTATTTTCGATTCTGAGTATTTTTGATTTTCCCTCCAAAATTGACACATCGGAGAGGTAAAGCTAGGTCAACTGACAATGTCATTCTATCGTCGTTAGTCATTTTCATAGACTGATGTTGTTTCAAATTTATAACAAATTACCTGAGTTAACAACCCCTTCGGGGTTACCTTAACTGTTAATCAGTTTAATCCTTTTTTTTCTCCACCGTCATACAATCCAATCACTAATTAGAGTCATTCACACTCCTATTATTCAAAACATTAATTAATATCGTTCATAGTGTCCAATTTGCGATTTCCTTATCCCTTTTTACAAAAATGTCAAGTACTCACTCTCTTTGAAAAGGTGTAGAGGGGCATCAGAATTCCATATGGCTATTAGAATTCCTTGCTATAGGGGCATCAGAATTCCTTGCTATAGGGGCATCAGAATCCAGACGACGCATACTACTATTGACACCATTTTCAAGGTCGATTTATTTGTTGTTTCTAAGTGTAATGACTCCGGGACAAAGTTTGCACATGCGCACTGAATTCTAACGGGAACAGATCTATTGATCCACTAGAGGGGGACAGATTTCTGAGAAATTGATTGCGTAATCGACTAGGACAAGAGGGGAAGTAGATTTCTGGGAAATAGATTACATAATCGGTGGTGAATCATTGATTCACGAAAGGGGAATTAAGAAACATTATGGCTTCTTTGATCTTTAGGTCTGAGAGATATCAGGTCTTTAGTGACAGAGATAAATTGATATTCTATTTTTAAATATGGCTTCTCTGATCTTTAGGCTTAGTGATAAATTCGGGAATTCTATCGAAGCCATAATAGTGTAACCAAGTACACCTTAGAGATGAAGAGATTAACGCGGGAAATGGTTTCCTAGGAATTTCAAATGTGACAGTGCAGGGATGAGGAAACAAAGGAACACGCAGAAATTACTTTTAGGGGATTATTTGGGCGAGTCAGTTTGAGACATTTTAGAAGTTGATTTAGGCGAAACAGTTTGAGACATTTTAGAAGATGATTTGGGGTGAAATTCTGTGGTCGTTATAATACACAAGTTCCATTTGAACAATGTTGTGGTCCCCTACCCAAACCCCAAAGGGCCCTCCGGGCCCCAAAGGGCCCCCCGGTGCCCTCAAAGAACTCCCAGTGCCACCAAAGGCCCTCCGGGCCCCCAAAGGGACCCCGGCACCACCAAAGGGCACTCAGTGCCCCCAAAGGGCCCCATGGACCCCCAAAGGCCCTCGGGGCCCCCAAAGAGCCCCCCTCTATAGTTCAGAGTATTAGTTTGATATTAGCTTACAGTTTTAGTTAGAGTTATAGTTTAGTTTAGTTTAAGTTCAGAGTCTAGAGTTTTAAGTTAGACTCTCAGCACTTAGAGTTTTAGTTTAGAGTTGTAGTTTAGTTTTAGTTAAGAATTTTAGTTTAGACTTTAGAGTTATAGCTTAGAGTCTTAGATAGAGTTTTAGTTTAGAGTTTCGAGTTTTCGTTGCACTTTTAGTTTAGTTTAGTTTTAGATAAGAGTTTTGGTTTAAAGTTTCAGTTTAGTATTAGCATACAGTTTTTGTTTAGAGTTTAGAGTCTTAGATAAGAGTTTTAGAGAGGAGTTTAGAGTTTTCGTTGCACTTTTAGTTTAGTTTAGTTTTAGGTAAGAGTTTTAGTTTAAAATTTCAGTTTGGTATTAGCTTACGGTTTTTGTTTAGAGTTTAGAGTCTTAGCTTAGAGTTTTCGTTAGAGTTTAGAGTTTTAGTTTAGTCTTAGCTTACAGTTTTAGTTCAATTTTTAGTTTAGTTTAGTTTTAGTTAGGAGCTTTAGTTTAGATCTCTAGTTTAGTTATACTTAAGAGTTTGAGTTTAGAGTTTATTGTTTTAGTTTACAGTTTTACTTTAGAGTTTTAGTTAGAGTTATAGTTTAGTTTAGTTTTAATTCGGAGTTATAGTTTAGAGTCTTAGCTTAGAGTTTTTCTTAGAGTTATAGTTGTTGTTTAGTTTTAGATATGAGTTTTTAGTTTAGAGTTTTAGTTTGATATTAGCTTACAGTTTTAGTTAGAGTTATAGTTTAGTTTAGTTATAGTTCAGAGTCTAGAGTTTCAAGTTAGACTCTCAAAACTTAGAGTTCTAGTTAGAGTTATATTTTATTTTAGTTTTAGTTAAGTGTTTTTGGACTTGTAGTTTAGTTTTAACTAAACGTTTTAGCTTGGAGTTTTAGACTAGAGTCATAGCTTAGACTTTTAGTTAGAGTTGAAGTTTAGTTTAGTTTTAGTTAAGAGTTTAGAGTTTTAGCTTAGAGTCTTAGCTTAGAGTTTTTTTGTTAGAGTTATAGTTTAGTTTAGTTTAGATATTGGAGTTTTAGTTTTGAGTCTTAGCTTAGAGTTTTAGTTAGAGGTATAGTTTAGTTTAGTTTTAATTCAGAGTTTTAGTTTAGACTTCAGAGTTTTAGTTTAGAGTTTAGAGTTTTAATTAGAGTTATAGTTTAGTTTAATTTTTGTTAAGAGTTTTAGTTTAGAGTTGTAGTATAGTTTTAGTTAAGAGTTTTAGTTTAGAGTTGTAGTTTAGTTTTAGTTAAGAGTTTTAGTTTAGAGTTGTTGTTTATTTTTAGATATGAGCTTTAGTTTAGAGTTTTAGTTTGATATTAGCTTATAGTTTTAGTTAGAGTTATAGTTTAGTTTAGTTGTAGTTCAGAGTCTAGATTTTCAAGTTAGACTCTCAGCACTTAGAGTTTTAGTTAGAGTTATATTTTATTTTAGTTTTAGTTAAGTGTTTCTGGACTTGCAGTTTAGTTTTAGCTAAACGTTTTAGTTTACAGTTTTAGCCTACCGCCATAGCTTAGAGTTTTTCCATGCACTTTTAGTTTAGTTTAGTTTTAGATAAGAGTTTTAGTTTAGAGTTTCAGTTTGGTATTAGCTTACAGTTTTAGTTAGAATTATAGTAGTTAAGAGTTTTAGTTTAGAGTTTAGAGTTTTAGTTTAGAGTCTTTGCTTAGAGTTTTAGTTAGAGTTATAGTTTAGTTTAGTTTTAATTCAGAGTTTTAGTTTAGAGTCTTAGCTTAGAGTTTTAGTTAGAGTTATAGTTTAATTTAGTTTTAGTTAAGAATTTTAGTTTAGAGGTGTTGTTTAGTTTTAGATAAGAGTTTTAGTTTAGAGTTTAGAGTTTTAGTTTGAGTTTAGTTTTAGTTTAGAGTCTAGAGTTTTAATTTAGAGTGTTAGCTTAGAGTTTTAGTTAGAGTTATAGTTTACTTTAGTTTTAGTTTTGAGTTATAGTTTAGTTTAGTTTTAGTTAGAGGAATTAGTTTAGATCTCTAGTTTAGTTTTAATTAAGAGTTTTAGTTTAGAGTTTATAGTTTACAGTTTTACTTTAGAGTTATATTTAGAGTTATAGTTTTAGTTTAGTTTTAGTTAAGAGTTTTAGTTTAGATATTGGATTTTTAGTTTTCAGTCTTAACTTAGAGTTTTAGTTAGAGTTATAGTTTAGTTTTAATTCAGAGTTTTAGTTTAGAGTGTTAGCTTAGAGTTTTAGTTAGAGTTATAGTTTAGTTTAGTTAAAAATTTTAGTTTAGAGGTATTGTTTAGTTTTAGATAAAAGTTTTAGTTTAGGGTTTAGAGTTTTAGTTAGAGTTATAGTTTAGTTTAGTTCCAGTTTAGAGTCTAGAGTTTTAATTTAGAGTGTTAGTTTAGAGTTTTAGTTAGAGTTATAGTTTAGTTTAGTTTTAGTTAAGAGTTTTAGTTTAGACTTATAGTTTAGTTTTTGTTAAGAGTTTTAGTTTAGAGTTGTAGTTTAGTTTTAGTAAAGAGTTTTAGTTTAGAGTTATAGTTTAGTTTTAGTTAAGAGTTTTAGTTTAGAGTTTAGAGTTTTAGCTTAGAGTCTTAGCTTAGAGTTTTAGTTAGAGTTATAGTTTAGTTTAATTTTAGTTAAGAGTTTTAGTTTAGACTTCAGAGTTTTAGTTTAGAGTTTAGAGTTTTAATTAAAGTTATAGTTTAGTTTAATTTTGGCTTAGATTTTTAGTTAGAGTTATAGTAGTTCAGAGTTTTAGTTTACACTTCAGAGTCTTAGTTTAGAGTTTAGAGTTTTAGTTAAAGTTATAGTTTAGTTTAATTTTGGTTAATAATTTTAGTTTAGAGTTATAGTTTAGTTTAGTTGTAGTTCAGAGTCTAGAGTTTCAAGTTAGACTCTCAGCACTTAGAGTTTTAGTTATATTTTATTTTAGTTTTAGTTAAGTGTTTTTGGACTTGTAGTTTAGTTTTAGCTAAACGTTTTAGTTTAGACTTTTAGCCTAGAGTCATAGCTTAGTGTTTTTCATTGCACTTTTAGTTTAGTTTAGTTTTAGATATAAGTTTTAGTTTAGAGTTTCAGTTTGGTATTAGCTTAAAGTTTTAGTTATACTTGTAGTAGTTAAGAGTTTTAGTTTAGAGTTTAGAGTTTTGGTTAAGAGTCTCAGCTTAGAGTTTTAGTTAGAGGTATAGTTTAGTATAGCTCTAGTTAAGAGTGATAGTTTAGAGTTTAGAGTTTTAATTTAGAGTCTTAGCTTAGAGTTTTAGTTAGAGTTATAATTTAGTTTAGATTTAGTTAAGAATCTTAGTTCAGAGGTGTTGTTTAGTTTTAGATAAGAGTTTTAGTTTAGAGTTTTAGTTATAGTTATAGTTTAGTTTACTTCCAGTTTAGAGTCTAAAGTTTTAATTCAGAGTGTTAGTTTAGAGTTTTAGTTAGAGTTATAGTTTAGTTTAGTTTTATTTAAGAGTTTTAGTTTTGACGTATAGTATGGTTTTAGTTAAGAGTTTTAGTTTAGAGTTGTAGTTTAGTTTTAGTAAAGAGTTTTAGTTTAGAGTTGTAGTTTAGTTTTCGTTAAGAAATTTAGTTTAGAGTTTAGAGTTTTAGCTTAGTGTCTTAGCTTAGAGTTTTAGTTATAGTTATATTTTAGTTTAATTTTAGCAGAGTTCTAGTTTAGACTTCAGAGTTTTAGTTTAGAGTTTTTGTTAAGTTATAGTTTAGTTTAATTTTGGCTTAGAGTTTTAGTTAGAGTTAGAGTTTAGTTTAGTTATAGTTCAGAGAGTTTTAGTTTAGATTTCAGAGTTTTAGTTTGTAGTTTAGAGTTTTAGTTAAAGTTATAGTTTAGTTTAATTTTGGTTAAGAATTTTAGTTTAGAGTTATAATTTAGTTTAGTTGTAGTTCAGAGTCTGGAGTTTCAAGTTAGACTCTCAGCATTTAGACTTTTAGTTAGAGTTATAATTTATTTTAGTTTTAGCTAAGTGTTTTTAGACTTGTAATTTAGTCTTAGCTAAACGTTTTAGTTTACAGTTTTAGCCTAGAGTCATAGCTTAGAGTTTTTCATTGCACTTTTAGTTTAGTTTAGTTTTATATATGAGTTTTAGTTTAGAGTTTCAGTTTGGTATTAGCTTACAGTTTTAGTTAGAGTTATAGTAGTTAAGAGTTTCAGTTTAGAGTTTAGAGTTTACAGTTTTAGTTAAGAGTCTTAGCTTAGAGTTTAAGTTAGAGTTATAGTTTAGCATAGCTCTAGTCAAGAGTTTTAGATTAGAGTCTTAGCTTAGAGTTTTAGTTAGAGTTATAGTTTTAGTTTAGTTTTAGTTAAGAGTTTTAGTTTAGAGATATAGTTTAGTTAAGAGTTTTAGTTTAGAGTTTAGAGTTTTAGTTTAGTGTCTTAGGTTTCTCCACGTTTAAGTTAGGTTAGGTTAGGTTATCATGAGTGTTCATGATAACCTAACCTAACTAAACGTGGAGAAACCTAAGAAACCTGAGACTAAGAGTTTTAGTCTAAACTCTAAACTAAAACTCTTGACTAAACTATAGCTCGAAACTAAAACTCTTAACTAAAACTAAAACTATAACTCTAACTAAAACTCTAAGCTAAGACTCTAAACTAAAACTCTAAAATCTAAGCTAAAACCCTAAACTAGAACTCTTAACTAGAGCTATACTAAACTATACCTCTAACTAAAACTCTAAACTAAAAAACTCTAAACTAAAACTAAACTAAGCTATAACTCTAACTAAAACTCTAAACTCTAAATTAAATTTCTTATCTAAAAATAAACAGCAACTCTAAACTAAAATTCTAAACTAAAACTAAACTAAACTATAACTCTAAGAAAAACTCTAAGCTAAGACTTTAAACTAAAACTCTGAATAAAAACTAAACTATAACTCTAACTAAAACTCTAAGCTAAGACTCAAAACTAAAACTCCAATATCTAAACTAAACTAAATTATAACTCTAACAAAAAAAACTCTAAGCTAAGACTCTAAACTAAAACTCTAAAATCTAAGCTAAAACCCTAAACTAGAACTCTTAACTAGAGCTATACTAAACTATACCTCTAACTAAAACTCTAAGCTAAGACTCTTAACTAAAGCTCTAAACTCTAAACTAAAACTCATATCTAAAACTAAAACTAAACTAAAAGTGAAATGAAAAACTCTAAGCTATGACTCTAGGCTAAAACTCTAAACTAAAACGTTTAGGTAAAACTAAAAAACAAGTCCAAAAACACTTAACTAAAACTAAAATAAAATATAACTCTAACTAAAAGTCTAAGTGCTGAGAGTCTAACTTGAAACTCTAGACTCTGAACTACAACTGAACTAAATTATAACTCTAAACTAAAATTCTTAACCAAAATTAAACTAACTATAACTTTAACTAAAACTCTAAACTCTAAACTAAAACTCTGAAGTCTAAAATAAAACCCTGAACTATAACTAAACTAAACTATAACTCTAACTAAAACTCTAAGCCAAAACTAAACTAAACTACAACTTTAACTAAAACTCTAAACTAAAACTCTGAAGTCTAAACTAAAACGCTTAACTAAAACTAAACTAAACTATAACTCTAACTAAAACTCTAAGCTAAGACTCTAAGCTAAAACTCTAGACTCTAAACTAAAACTACTAACTAAAACTAAACTACAACTCTAAACTAAAACTCTTTACTAAAACTAAACTACAATTCTAAACTAAAACTCTTAACTAAAACTAAGTCTAAACTAAAACTAAACTATAAGTCTAAACTAAAACTCTTGGCTCAAACTGAAGTAAACTATAACTCTAACTAAAACTCTAAACTAAAACTCTAAGCTATGGCTCTAGGCTAAAACTCTAAACTAAAACGTTTAGCTAAAACTAAACTACAAGTCCAGAAACACTTAACTAAAACTAAAATAAAATATAACTCTAACTAAAACTCTAAGTGCTGAGAGTCTAACTTGAAACTCTAGACTCTGAACTACAACTAAACTAAACTATAACTAAAACTATAAGCTAATATCAAACTAAAACTCTAAACTAAAGCTCATATCTAAAACTAAACAACAACTCTAAACTAAAACTCTTAACTAAAACTAAACTAAATTACAACTCTAAACTAAAACTCTTAACTAAAACTAAACTATAACTCTAAGTAAAACTCTAAGCTAAGACTCTAAACAAAACTCTGAATTAAAACTAAACTAAACTGTACCTCTAACTAAAACTCTAAGCTAAGACTCTAAACTAAAACTCTGAATTAAAACTAAACTAAACTATACCTCTAACTAAAACTTTAAGCTAAGACTCAAAACTAAAACTCCAATATCTAAACTAAACTAAACTATAACTCTAACAAAAAAAACTCTAAGCTAAGACTCTAAACTAAAACTCTAAACTCTAAGCTAAAACCCTAAACTAGAACTCTTAACTAGAGCTATACTAAACTATACCTCTAACTAAAACTCTAAGCTAAGACTCTTAACTAAAGCTCTAAACTCTAAACTAAAACTCATATCTAAAACTAAAACTAAACTAAAAGTGAAATGAAAAACTCTAAGCTATGACTCTAGGCTAAAACTCTAAACTAAAACGTTTAGGTAAAACTAAAAAACAAGTCCAAAAACACTTAACTAAAACTAAAATAAAATATAACTCTAACTAAAAGTCTAAGTGCTGAGAGTCTAACTTGAAACTCTAGACTCTGAACTACAACTGAACTAAACTATAACTCTAAACTAAAATTCTTAACCAAAATTAAACTAAACTATAACTTTAACTAAAACTCTAAACTCTAAACTAAAACTCTGAAGTCTAAAATAAAACCCTGAACTATAACTAAACTAAACTATAACTCTAACTAAAACTCTAAGCCAAAATTAAACTAAACTACAACTTTAACTAAAACTCTAAACTAAAACTCTGAAGTCTAAACTAAAACGCTTAACTAAAACTAAACTAAACTATAACTCTAACTAAAACTCTAAGCTAAGACTCTAAGCTAAAACTCTAAACTCTAAACTAAAACTACTAACTAAAACTAAACTACAACTCTAAACTAAAACTCTTTACTAAAACTAAACTACAATTCTAAACTAAAACTCTTAACTAAAACTAAACTATAAGTCTAAACTAAAACTCTTGGCTAAAACTGAAGTAAACTATAACTCTAACTAAAACTCTAAACTAAAACTCTAAGCTATGGCTCTAGGCTAAAACTCTAAACTAAAACGTTTAGCTAAAACTAAACTACAAGTCCAGAAACACTTAACTAAAACTAAAATAAAATATAACTCTAACTAAAACTCTAAGTGCTGAGAGTCTAACTTGAAACTCTAGACTCTGAACTACAACTAAACTAAACTACTAAAACTATAAGCTAATATCAAACTAAAACTCTAAACTAAAGCTCATATCTAAAACTAAACAACAACTCTAAACTAAAACTCTTAACTAAAACTAAACTAAACTACAACTCTAAACTAAAACTCTTAACTAAAACTAAACTATAACTCTAAGTAAAACTCTAAGCTAAGACTCTAAACTAAAACTCTGAATTAAAACTAAACTAAACTGTACCTCTAACTAAAACTCTAAGCTAAGACTCAAAACTAAAACTCCAATATCTAAACTAAACTAAATTATAACTCTAACAAAAACTCTAAGCTAACACTCAAAACTAACACTCCAATATCTAAACTAAACTAAACTATAACTCTAACAAAAAAACTCTAAGCTAAGACTCTAAACTAAACTAAAACTCTAAGCTAAGACTCTAAACTCTAAACAAAACTCTTAACTAAAAGTAAACTAAACTATAACTCTAACTAAAACTCTAAGCTAAGACTCTAAACTAAAACTCTAAACTCTAAACTAAGACTCTTAACTATTATAACTCTAACTAAAACTAAGCTAAATCAAACTAAAACTGTAAACTAAAACTCTTATCTAAAATTAAACTAAACTAAAAGTGCAATGAAAAAACTCTAAGATATGACTCTAGTCTAGATTAAAACGTTTAGTTTAAAACTAAACTACAAGTCCAAAAACACTTAACTAAAACTAAAATAAAATATAACTCTAACTAAAACTCTAAGTGCTGAGAGTCTAACTTGAAACTCTAGACTCTGAACTACAACTAAACTAAACTATAACTCTAACTAAAACTGTAAGCTAATATCAAACTAAAACTCTAAACTAAAGCTCATATCTAAAACTAAACATTAACTGTAAACTAAAACTCTTAACTAAAACTAAACTAAACTACTACTCTAAACTAAAACTCTTAACTAAAACTAAACAAAACTCTAAACTAAAACTCTTAACTAAAACTATAGTAACTATAACTCTAACTAAAACTCTAAGCTAAAACTCTAAATTAAAACTCTAGACTCTAAACTAAAACTAAACTAAACTATAACTCTAAACTAAAACTCTAAACTCTAAATTGAAACTCTTATCTAAAAATAAACAGCAACTCTAAACTAAAATTCTAAACTAAAACTAAACTAAACTTTAACTCTAAGAAAAACTCTAAGCTAAGACTTTAAACTAAAACTCCGAATTAAAAATAAAGTAAACTATAACTCTAACTAAAACTCTAAGCTAAGACTCAAAACTAAAACTCCAATGTCTAAACTAAACTAAACTATAACTCTAACAAAAAAACTCTAAGCTAAAACTCTAAACTAAAACTCTAAACTCTAACTAAAACTCTAAGCTAAGACTCTAAACTCTAAACAAAAAATCTTAACTAAAAGTAAACTAAACTATAACTCTCAACTTAAACTCTAAGCTAAGACTCTAAACTAAAACTCTAAACTAAAAACTCTTAACTACTATAACTCTAACTAAAACTGTAAGCTAATACCAAACTGAAACTCTAAACTAAAGCTCTTATCTAAAACTAAACTAAAATGAAAGTGCAACGATAAAACTCTAAGCTATGACTCTAGTCTAAAACTCTAAGCTAAAACGTTTAGTTAAAACTAAACTACAAGTCCAAAAACACTTAACTAAAAGTAAAATAAAATATAACTCCAACTAGAACTCTAAGTTTTGAGAGTCTATCTTGAAACTCTAGACTCTGAACTATAACTAAACTAAACTATAACTCTAACTAAAACTGTAAGCTAATATCAAACTAAAACGCTAAACTAAAACTCATATCTAAAACTAAACAACAACTATAACTCTAAGAAAAGCTCTAAGCTAAGACTCTAAACTATCACTCTGAATTAAAACTAAACTTAACTATAACTCTAACTAAAACTCTAAGTTAAGACTCAAAAATAAAACTCTAATATCGAAACTAAAACTCTTAAGTATAACTAAACTAGAGATCTAAACTAAAGCTCCTAACTAAAACTAAACTAAACTATAACTGTAACAAAAACTCTAAGCTAAGACTCTAAACTAAAACTCTAAATTCTCAACTAAAACTAAACTAAACTAAAAATTGAACTAAAACTCTAAGCTAAGACTAAACTAAAACTCTAAGCTCTAACTAAAACTCTAAGCTGAGACTCTAAACTCTAAACAAAAACTGTAAGCTAATATCAAACTGAAACTTTAAACTAAAACTCTTATCTTAAAACTAAACTAAACTAAAAGTGTAACGAAAACTCTAAACTCTAAACTAAAACTCTTGTCTAAGACTCTAAACTCTAAACAAAAACTGTATGCTAATACCAAACCTAAACTTTAAACTAAAACTCCTATCTAAAACTAAACTAAACTAAAATTGCAACGAAAACTCTAAACTCTAAACTAAAACTCTTATCTAAGACTCTAAGCTAAAACTCTAAACTCAAAAACTCTTAACTAAAATAAACTACAACTCTAAACTAAAACCCTAAGTGCTGAGAGTCTAACTTGAAACTCTAGACTCTGAACTACAACTAAACTAACTATAACTCTAAATGAAACTGTAAGCTAATATCAAACTAAAACTCCAAACTATGGAGGGGGGCTCTTTGGGGGCCCAGGGGTCTTGGGGGCCCGGGGGACTTTAGGGGCCCGGGGGCATTTGCGGGACCGGGGGCCCTTTGGGAGCCCAGGGGGCCCTGTGGGGGCGTTGGGGGCCCTTTGGGGCGCTGGGGGCCCTTTGGGGCAACGGGGGGTTCCTTTGGGGGCACCGGGGGGCCCTTTTAGGGCACCTGGGGTTCCTTTGGGGTACCAGGAGGCCTCTGGGGCCCGAGGGGCCCTTAGGGGTCGGGGTAGGGACCTCACAACATTGTTCAAATGGAACTTGTGTATTATAAAGACCACAGAGTTTCACCCCAAATCATCTTCTAAAATGTATAAAACTGTTTCGCCTAAATCAGCTTCTAAAATTTCTCAAACTGTTTCGCCCAAATAATCCCCTAAAAGTAATTTCTGCGTGTTCCTTTGTTTCGGCATCCCTGTGCTGTCACATTTGAAATTCCTAGGAAACCATTTCCCGCGTTAATCTCTTTATCTCTAAGGCGTTCTTGGTTACACTATTATGGCTTCAATAGAATTCCCGAATCTATCACTAAGCCTAAAGATCAGAGAAGCCATATTTAAAAATGGAATATCAATTTATCTCTGTCACTAAAGACCTGATATCTCTCAGACTTAAAGATCAAAGAAGCCATAATGTTTCTTAATTCCCCATTCGTGAATCAATAATTCACCGCCGATTACGTAATCAATTTCCCAGAATTCTACTTCCCCTCTTGTCCTAGTCGATTATGCAATCAATTTCTCAAAAATCTGTCCCCCTCTAGTGGATCAATACATTGTTCCCGTTAGAATTCAGTGCGCATGTGCAAACTTTGTCCCGGAGTCATTACACTTAGAAACAACAAATAAATCGACCTTGAAAATGGTGTCAATGACCCGTTAGTGGAGATACATTCTTTTGATAACCGAAATTTGTACTGATAGGAGTCGTTAGGGCTTCCCTACTTTTGTGGTAGTTTTACGCCTGGTAGATTATTTGGTTTTATTTTTGCTCATTTTTTGTTTAATGGAGTTCTTTACTTTTCTTTGAAAAACCTATTTTGTAGGAAAAGTTTTTTAATTAATTTCTGTTCGTTTTATATTGACATAGTCTTTTCAGGAAAAAGAAACTAATACTTTAAATCTTTTCATTTTTTAAAACTTTACAGTTTGGCCTGCTATTTGTATGCTGGAGAAAAATTTTCAGCAATTTTTAACATCATACTCCCTTTTAAAAATCTGGACACAAATAGTACTGTTTAATTTAGTTTCATACCTCCTCTAGTTGACCTGAAATGGAAAACTTGATACCATTCGCAAAAAAAACTGTTTATTTTCTTTGATAGCTTGGATACACTTACACTTTTGTGATTTGGTTAAATTTTAAGAGCAGAAATGGGAGGGTTGGCGTGGGAGGGGTGGGAGTGGAAGGGGGATTAGTTGCCTTCAAATCACTTTCGACTATTAAAAAGGCATCAGCTCTTTCTATTTTCAATCGAATGAGCCCTTTTCGAAGTTCCCACGACAACAGTAGTAATAGTGTATAAGGTACGAGTAGTGCTTGCGTAATTTGTCTTATCTCTAGCATGTATAAGAATGTACAATACAGTTTCACGTGCACATTGTAAAAAGCTGGCAGTACGAATGGGGATTCCCCACTGGTTCCTGAAGTCTAGCTTGTTACACAAGTTTTCTTCAACTCCACGTTTTCATGGATGCTACAATCAGAATTGTTTGATTGATATTTGTAAAAAGGGATAAGGGATTCGAGAATTGGACTGTACGAACGATCTTATTTAAAAAAAACAGAGCTAGATAACATTTGCGAATTGGATCGTATGAAGATGGAGAAAAAGGGTTAAAGTGATTAGCAGTTAAGGTAACCTCAATGGCGTTTGAACAGTGTTGTAAGTTTAAAATAGAGTCTAACGTTATAGTATACTAAAAAGTTGATACCAAGAGAGATGTAGATGGCAAGAAAAGAATTTTAATAATGGATAGCTTTACTTCTTCGATGTGTTCTGTATAATACACAAGTGGCGTTTGAACAGTGTTGTAAGTTTAAAATAAAGTCTAACGTTATAGTATACTAAAAAGTTGATACTAAGAGAAATGTAGATGGCAAGAAAATAATTTTAATAATGAAATTCAGAACCAACCTTAGAAATCCTTGCAAATCAAGTAGTAAGGTGTATGTGAGTACGAGCCATCAAGGATCATAAGCACCAATGACCCTAACCAGCAGAGACATCAACCCCCCAAAGGTCGCCTATCCCCAAACGCGAAGGGTGCCCCCCCTCCCCTTCAACTTTTTGGCCTCCTCCCCCCATTTTTTTGGATTTTTTTTAATTTTTTTTTTAATTTTTTGTATTATTTTTTTTAACATGGTATATTTTTTCAACTTTTTTTTTACATGTCTTCGAATGAGATGAAACATACTTAAAACAAAACAAAAAAAAATCATAGTTACATTCTATTGATTTTTCAAAGTTCATTTTGAATTTCTTTCGTTGAAATGCAAGAGTTGGAATATTTCAGTAGTGTTTTGTCGTGGTTTACCTTGTCACACTTACATTCTCATGATTTTTCAAAGTTCATTTCGGATTTCTTTCGTTGAAATGCAAGAGTTGGAATATTTCAGTAGTGTTTTGTTATGGTTTACCTTGTCACACTTACATTCTCTTGATTTTTCAAAGTTCATTTTGGATTTCTTTCGTTGAAATGCAAGAGTTGGAATATTTCAGTAGTGTTTTGTTATGGATTACCTTGTCACAGTTACATTCTCTTGATTTTTAAAATTCATTTTGGATTTGTTTCGTTGAAATGCAAGAGTTTGAATATTTCAGTAGTGTTTTGTTATGGTTTACATTGTCACAGTTACATTCTATTGATTTTTCAAAGTTCATTTTTGAATTTCTTTCGTTGAAATGCGAGAGTTGGAATATTTCAGCAGTGTTTTGTCGTGGTTTACCTTGTCACACTTACATTCTCTTGATTTTTCAAAGGTCATTTTGGATTTCTTTCATTGAAATGCAAGAGTTGGAATATTTCAGTAGTGTTTTGTTATGGTTTACCATGTCACAGTTACATTCTCTTGATTTTCAAAGTTCATTTTGGATTTCTTTCATTGAAATGCAAGAGTTGGAATATTTCAGTAGTGTTTTGTTATGGATTACCTTGTCACAGTTACATTCTCTTGATTTTTAAAAGTTCATTTTGGATTTGTTTCGTTGAAATGCAAGAGTTTGAATATTTCAGTAGTGTTTTGTTCTGGTTTACATTGTCACAGTTACATTCTATTGATTTTTCAAAGTTCATTTTTGAATTTCTTTCGTTGAAATGCGAGAGTTGGAATATTTCAGCAGTGTTTTGTCGTGGTTTACCTTGTCAAACTTACATTCTCTTGGTTTTTCAAAGGTCATTTTGGATTTCTTTCATTGAAATACAAGAGTTGGAATATTTCAGTAGTGTTTTGCTATGGTTTACCTTGTCACAGTTACATTCTCTTGATTTTTCAAAGATCATTTTGGATTTATTTCGTTGAAATGCAAGAGTTTGAATATTTCAGTAGTGTTTTGTTCTGGTTTACATTGTCACAGTTACATTCTATTGATTTTTCAAAGTTCATTTTTGAATTTCTTTCGTTGAAATGCAAGAGTTGGAATATTTCAGTAGTGTTTTGTTATGGTTTACCTTGTCACACTTACATTCTCTTGATTTTTCAAAGTTCATTTTGGATTTATTTCGTTGAAATGCAAGAGTTGGAATATTTCAGTAGTGTTTTGTCATGGTTTACCTTGTCACACTTACATTCTCTTGATTTTTCAGAGTTCATTTTGGATTTCTTTCGTTGAAATGCAAGAGTTGGAATATTTCAGTAGTGTATTGTCGTGGTTTACCTTGTCACACTTACATTCTATTGATTTTTCAAAGTTCATTTTTGGATTTCTTTCGTTGAAATGCATGAGTTGGAATATTTCAGTAGAGTTTTGTTATGGTTTACCTTGTCAAAGTTACATTCTTTTGATTTTTCAAAGTTCATTTTGGATTTCTTTCGTTGAAATGCAAGAGTTGGAATATTTCAGTAGTGTTTTGTTATGGTTTACCTTGTCACAGTTACATTCTATTGATTTTTCAAAGTTCATTTTGAATTTATTTCGTTGAAATGCAAGAGTTGGAATATTTCAGTAGTGTTTTGTTGTGGTTTACCTTGTCACAGTTACATTCTCTTGATTTTTCAACGTTCATTTTGGATTTCTTTCGTTGGAATGCAAGAGTTGGAATATTTCAGTAGTGTTTTGTTGTGCTTTACCTTGTCACACTTACTTCTCTTGATTTTTCAAATTTCATTTTGGATTTCTTTCGTTGAAATGCAAGAGTTTGAATATTTCAGTAGTGTTTTGTTATGGTTTAAATTGTCACAGTTACATTCTATTGATTTTTCAAAGATCATTTTGGATTTATTTCGTTGAAATGCAAGAGTTTGAATATTTCAGTAGTGTTTTGTTATGGTTTACATTGTCACAGTTACATTCTATTGATTTTTCAAAGTTCATTTTTGAATTTCTTTCGTTGAAATGCGAGAGTTGGAATATTTCAGTAGTGTTTTGTTATGGTTTACCTTGTCACACTTACATTCTCTTGATTTTTCAAAGTTCATTTTGGATTTATTTCGTTGAAATGCAAGAGTTGGAATATTTCAGTAGTGTTTTGTCATGGTTTACCTTGTCACACTTACATTCTCTTGATTTTTCAGAGTTCATTTTGGATTTCTTTCGTTGAAATGCAAGAGTTGGAATATTTCAGTAGTGTATTGTCGTGGTTTACCTTGTCACACTTACATTCTATTGATTTTTCAAAGTTCATTTTTGGATTTCTTTCGTTGAAATGCATGAGTTGGAATATTTCAGTAGAGTTTTGTTATGGTTTACCTTGTCACAGTTACATTCTTTTGATTTTTCAAAGTTCATTTTGGATTTCTTTCGTTGAAATGCAAGAGTTGGAATATTTCAGTAGTGTTTTGTTATGGTTTACATTGTCACAGTTACATTCTATTGATTTTTCAAAGTTCATTTTGGATTTATTTCGTTGAAATGCAAGAGTTGGAATATTTCAGTAGTGTTTTGTTGTGCTTTACCTTGTCACACTTACTTTCTCTTGATTTTTCAAAGTTCATTTTGGATTTCTTTCGTTGAAATGCAAGAGTTTGGAATATTTCAGTAGTGTTTTGTTATGGTTTACCTTGTCACAGTTACATTCTATTGATTTTTCAAAGTTCATTTTTGATTTCTTTCGTTGAAGTGCGAGAGTTGGGATATTTCAGTAGTGTTTTGTCGTGGTTTACCTTGTCACAGTTACATTCTCTTGATTTTTCATTCAGTAGTGTTTTGTTGTAGTTTACCTTGTCACAGTTACATTCTCTTGATTTTTCAACGTTCATTTTGGATTTCTTTCGTTGGAATGCAAGAGCTGGAATATTTCAGTAGTGTTTTGTTGTGCTTTACCTTGTCACACTTACTTTCTCTTGATTTTTCAAATTTCATTTGGATTTCTTTCGTTGAAATGCAAGAGTTGGAATATTTCAGTAGTGTTTTGTTATGGTTTACATTGTCACAGTTACATTCTATTGATTTTTCAAAGTTCATTTTTGAATTTCTTTCGTTGAAGTGCGAGAGTTGGGATATTTCAGTAGTGTTTTGTCGTGGTTTACCTTGTCACAGTTACATTCTCTTGATTTTTCATTTCAGTAGTGTTTTGTTGTGGTTTACCTTGTCACAGTTACATTCTCTTGATTTTTCAAAGTTCATTTTGGATTTCTTTTGTTGAAATGCAAGAGTTGGAATATTTCAGTAGTGTTTTGTTGTGCTTTACCTTGTCACACTTACTTTTTTCTTGATTCTTCAAAGTTCATTTTTGATTTCTTTCGTTGAAATGCAAGAGTTGGAATATTTCAGTAGTGTTTTGTTGTGGTTTACCTAGTCACAGTTACATTCTCTTGATTTTTCAAAGTTCATTTTGGATTTCTTTCATTGAAATGCAAGAGTTGGAATATTTCAGTAGTGTTTTGTTGTGCTTTACCTTGTCACACTTACATTCTCTTGATTTTTCAAAGTTCATTTTGGATTTCCTTCGTTGAAATGCAAGAGTTGGAATATTTCAGTAGTGTTTTGTTGTGGTTTAACTTGTCACAGTTACATTCTCTTGATTTTTCAAAGTTCATTTTGGATTTCTTTCGTTGAAATGCATGACTTGGAATATTTCAGTAGTGGTTTGTCGTGGTTTAACTTGTCACAGTTACATTCTCTTGATTTTTCAAAGTTCATTTTGGATTTCTTTCGTTGAAATGCATGAGTTGGAATATTTCAGTAGTGTTTTGTCGTGGTTTACCTTGTCACAGTAACATTCTATTGATTTTTTAAAATTCATTTTGGATTTCTTTCGTTGAAATGCATGAGTTGGAAACATCATTTGTGGGATATGTCTGACAAAATTTTTTATCAAGGAAATATCTGATTGCGTTTAAGGTATAGTACGAATGGCTTGCAAAAAACACGAAAATACTATCAGAATGAATAAATACTCTATCAACATCCGTTGTTGGATATGTCATTATGAAAAAAATTGTAAGTAAGTAAAAAAGTAAGTAAGTAAAAACTCTTTCTTGAATTCACCTCTTGGGTACACAATACAGAAATTTAATTCAGGAAATTATAAAAACAAAATTGAACAAATTCTTTATTAACATTCAATATCGATTGATGTCTCTTCCTAGACAGACAATACAGCAATTTCACAAAATCTAAAGATAGGAGTGATTAAATTCTATATCAACATTCATTTCTCGGATACATAGGAAAAAGTTGACAAAATCTAAGTGTTAGAGTGAATAAATTTTTTTATCAAGATCTTTTGTCAGATACATCGGATAAAATTGACAAAATCTAAGTTTTAGAGTAAATATTATTTTTTATCAACATCCTTTCTCAGATACACAAAAAAAAATTGACAAAATCTAAATGTCAGAATGAATAAATGCTTTAACAATATCATTTATCGAATATGTCGGATAAAATTGACAAAATCTAAGTATCAGAGTGATTAATTTCTATATCAACAACCCTTTCTCGAATACATGGGATAAAATTGAAAAAATCTAAAAGTCAGAGTGAATAAATTTTTTATACCAATATCTATTGTCAGATACATCGAATATAATTGACAAAATCTAAGTATCAGAGTGATTAAATACTTTATCAGTATTCTTTGTCGAATATATCGGATAAAAGTGACAAAATCTAAGTACCAGAGTGAATAAATGCATTATCAACATCATTTGTCGGATACGTCAGTTAAAATTGACATGTCGGATAAAATTGACAAAATCTAAGGGTCAGAGTGAATATTTTTTTTCTCAATATCTTTTGTCAGATACTTCGAAAATAATTGACAAAATCTAAGTGTTAGAGTGAATAATTTTTTATCAACATCCTCTGTCAGATACATCTGATAAAATTGACGAAATCTAAGTATCAGACTGAATAAATGCTTTATCAACATCATTTGTCGGATATGTCGGACAAAATTTTTTTTATCAAGGAAATATCTGAATGCGTTTAAAGTATAGTACGAATGGCTTGCAAAAACACGAAAATACTATCAGAATGAATAAATTCTTTATCAACATCCGTTGTTGGATATGTCATTATGAAGAAAAAAAATATAAGTAAGTAAAAAAGTAAGTAGGTAACATACTCTTTCTTGAATTCACCTCTTGGATACACAATACAGAAATATAATTCAGGTTATTATGAAAAAATTGAACAAATTCTTTATTAACATTCATTATCGATTGATGTCGCTTCCTAGACAGACAATACAGCAATTTCACAAAATCAAAGTATAGGAGTGATTAAATTATATGTCAACATTCATTTCTAGGATACATAGGAAAAAGTTGACAAAATCTAAGTGCTAGTGAATAAATTTTTTTCAAAGTTTTTATCGGATACATCAGATAACAGTCATAAAATCCAAGTTCTATTCGTTTTGGCTTCATACCGTGTTATCGAAGAAGTGCATAATGTTCAAGTTCTCTTCTGAATTTTCTTAAAGAAGAGAAAAAAATTAGCTCAATTCTGAAATTTACCAATGAAAATGAAAAAAGCTTCCATTTCAGTTCTTAATTTCTCAAAGACATAAAAAATTTAAAGTTCAGTTCTTAATTTTTCTGTAGAAGATAGGAAAAGTTATACTATCATTGTGATTATTTTCCATGAAGATAAAAAGTTTCACTTTAATTCTAAATTTTCCTAAATTCAGTTCCGATTTTTCTCAAAGAGATGAAAAAATTTCAAGTTTTGTTCCAAATTTTTCATAGAAGATAGAAAAAGTTATACTATGATTGTGATTATTTTCCATGAAGATAAAAAGTTTCACTTTAATTCTAAATTTTCTTAAATTCAGTTCCGATTTTTCTCAAAGAGATGAAAAATTTAAAGTTCTGTTCCAAATATTTCCGTAGCAGATAGGAAAAGTTATACTATGATTGTGATTATTTTCCATGAAGATAAAAAGTTTCACTTTAATTCTGAGTTTTCTCGACGAAGCGTAAAATGTTCAAGTTCTCTTCTGAATTTTCTTAAAGAAGAGAAAAAAGTTAGCTCAATTCTGAAATTTACCAATGAAAATGTAAAAAGCTTCCATTTCAGTTCTTAATTTCTCAGAGACATAAAAAATTTAAAGTTCAGTTCTAAATTTTTAGGTAGAAGATAGGAAAAGATATACTATGATTGTGATTATTTTCCATGAAGATAAAAAGTTTCACTTTAATTCTAAGTTTTCTCGACGAAGCGTAAAATGTTCAAGTGCTATTCTGAATTTTCTTAAAGAAGAGAAAAAAGTTAGCTCAATTCTGAATTTTACCAATGAAAATGAAAAAAGCTTCCATTTCAGTTCTTAATTTCTCAAAGACATAAAAATTTAAATTTTTGTTCTAAATTTTTCCGTAGAATATAGGAATAGTTATACTATGATTCTGATTAATTTCAATGAAGATAAAAAGTTTCACTTTAATTCTAAATTTCTTAAATTCAGTTCCGATTTTTCTCAAAGAGATGAAAAATATAAAGTTCTGTTCAAAATTTTTCATAGCGGATAGAAAGAGTTATACTTTGATCGTGAATATTTGCCATGAAGATAAGGAGCTCCACTTTAATTCTGAGTTTTCTCGAAGAAGCGTAAAATGTTCAAATTCTATTCTGAATTTTCTTAAAGAAGAGAAAAAAAGTTAGCTCAATTCTGAATTTTACCGAAAAAAATGAAAAAAGCTTCCACTTCAGTTCTTAATTTCCCAAAGACATAAAAAATTTAAAGTTCTGTTCTAAATTTTTCGTAGAAGATAGAAAAAGTTATGATTGTGATTATTTTCCATGAAGATAAAAAGTTTCACTTTAATTCTTTCCGATTTCTTTCAAAGAGATGAAAAAATTTAAAGTTCTGTTCCAAATTTTTCCGTAGAAGATAGAAAAAGTTATACTATGATTGTGATTATTTTTCCTGAAGATAAAAAGTTTCACTTTAATTCTGAGTTTTCTCGAAGAAGTGGAAAATGTTCAAGTTCTCTTCTGAATTTTCTTAAAGAAGAGAAAAAAGTTAGCTCAATTCTGAATTTTACCAATGAAAATGAAAAAAACTTCCATTTCAGTTCTTAATTTCTCAAAGACATAAAAAATTTAAATTTCAGTTCTAAATTTTTCCGTAGAAGATAGAAAAAGTTATACTATGATTGTGATTATTTTCCACGAAGATAAAAAGTTTCAATTTAATTCTGAGTTTTCTCGAAGAAGTGCAAAATGTTCGAGTTCCTTTCTGAATTTTCTTAAAGAAAAGAAAAAAAGTTACCTCAATTCTGAATTTTACCAATGAAAATGAAAAAAACTTCCATTTCAGTTCTTAATTTCTCAAAGAAATAAAAATGTAAAGTTCAAATCTAAATTTTTTCGTAGAAGATAGGAAAAGTTATGACTATGATTGTGATTATTTTCCATGAAGATAAAAAGTTTCACTTTAATTCTAAATTTTCTTTAATTCAGTTCCGATTTTTCTCAAAGAGATGAAAAAATTTAAAGTTTTGTTCCAAATTGTTCATAGAAGATAGAAAAAGTTATACTATGATTGTGATTATTTTCCATGAAGATAAAAAGTTTCACTTTAATTCTAAATTTTCTTAAATTCAGTTCCGATTTTTCTCAAAGAGATGAAAAAATTTAAAGTTCTGTTCCAAATATTTCCGTAGCAGATAGGAAAAGTTATACTATGATTGTGATTATTTTCCATGAAGATAAAAAGTTTCACTTTAATTCTGAGTTTTCTCGACGAAGCGTAAAATGTTCAAGTTCTCTTCTGAATTTTCTTAAAGAAGAGAAAAAAAGTTAGCTCAATTCTGAATTTTACCAATGAAAATGTAAAAAGCTTCCATTTCAGTTCTTAATTTCTCAGAGACATAAAAAATTTAAAGTTCAGTTCTAAATTTTTAGGTAGAAGATAGGAAAAGATATACTATGATTGTGATTATTTTCCATGAAGATAAAAAGTTTCACTTTAATTCTAAATTTTCTCGAAGAAGTGCAAAATGTTCAAGTGCTATTCTGAATTTTCTTAAAGAAGAGAAAAAAGTTAGCTCAATTCTGAATTTTACCAATGAAAATGAAAAAAAGCTTCCATTTCAGTTCTTAATTTTTCAAAGACATAAAAATTTAAATTTTTGTTCTAAATTTTTCCGTAGAAGATAGGAATAGTTATACTATGATTGTGATTAATTTCAATGAAGATAAAAAGTTTCACTTTAATTCTAAATTTCTTAAATTCAGTTCCGATTTTTCTCAAAGAGATGAAAAATATAAAGTTCTGTTCAAAATTTTTCATAGAGGATAGAAAGAGTTATACTTTGATCGTGAATATTTGCCATGAAGATAAGGAGCTCCACTTTAATTCTGAGTTTTCTCGAAGAAGTGTAAAATGTTCAAATTCTCTTCTGAATTTTCTTAAAGAAGAGAAAAAAAGTTAGCTCAATTCTGAATTTTACCGAAAAAAATGAAAAAAGCTTCCACTTCAGTTCTTAATTTCTCAAAGACATAAAAAATTTAAAGTTCAGTTCTAAATTTTTAGGTAGAAGATAGGAAAAGATATACTATGATTGTGATTATTTTCCATGAAGATAAAAAGTTTCACTTTAATTCTTTCCGATTTCTTTCAAAGAGATGAAAAAATTTAAAGTTCTGTTCCAAATTTTTCCGTAGAAGATAGAAAAAGTTATACTATGATTGTGATTATTTTCCCTGAAGATAAAAAGTTTCAATTTAATTCTGAGTTTTCTCGAAGAAGTGCAAAATGTTCAAGTTCTCTTCTGAATTTTCTTAAAGAAGAGAAAAAAAGTTAGCTCAATTCTGAATTTTACCAATAAAAATGAAAAAACTTCCATTTCAGTTCTTAATTTCTCAAAGACATAAAAAATTTAAATTTTAGTTCTAAATTTTTCCGTAGAAGATAGAAAAAGTTATACTATGATTGTGATTATTTTCCACGAAGATAAAAAGTTTCAATTTAATTCTGAGTTTTCTCGAAGAAGTGCAAAATGTTCGAGTTCTTTTCTGAATTTTCTTAAAGAAAAGAAAAAAAGTTACCTCAATTCTGAATTTTACCAATAAAAATGAAAAAAACTTCCATTTCAGTTCTTAATTTCTCAAAGAAATAAAAATGTAAAGTTCAAATCTAAATTTTTTCGTAGAAGATAGGAAAAGTTATAACTATGATTGTGATTATTTTCCATGAAGATAAAAAGTTTCACTTTAATTCTAAATTTTCTTAAATTCAGTTCCGATTTTTCTCAAAGAGATGAAAAAATTTAAATTTTAGTTCCAAATTTTTCCGTAGAAGATAGGAAAAGTTATAAACAAAAAAAAAATTTTTAAACAAGAAAAACGGGTTTTAATTTTCTATAAAGCAGTGAAATACAAAACAATTAATTATGCACAAAGGCTCCGAATATTTCGGCCCCACATCCGGGAGCCTTTCTCAACGGAAAAAAAATAAAATAAAATAAATAAATAAATAAAAAAAACAAAAAACTTAACTTACATCACAATACTAAACACATAAAGAGAAAGAAAAAAAAAACAAAAGAAAAATATAAATAAATAAGAAACAAAACTCACATATTAAATAAACACTTCCATGCACTGAATGTCTATAATGATTCAACTCGCCTCCTCCCAGTGTATAAATGGAAATATATTAAATAAACGCTTCCATGCACTTCCATGCACAAGTGCATGGAAGTGTTTATTTAATATATTTCCATTTATACACTGGGAGGAGGCGAGTTGAATCATTATAGACATTCAGTGCATGGAAGTGTTTATTTAATATGTGAGTTTTGTTTCTTATTTATTTATATTTTTTCTTTTGTTTTTTTTTTCTTTCTCTTTATGTGTTTAGTATTGTGATGTAAGTTAATTTTTTTGTTTTTTTTATTTATTTATTTATTTTATTTTATTTTTTTTTCCGTTGAGAAAGGCTCCCGGATGTGGGGCCGAAATATTCGGAGCTTTTGTGCATAATTAATTGTTTTGTATTTCACTGCTTTATAGAAAATTAAAACCCGTTTTTCTTGTTTAAAATTTTTTTTTTGTTTTTAATGGAAAGCAGTGTGGTCTAAGAAATTATTTAGGAAAAGTTATACTATGATTGTGATTATTTTCCATGAAGATAAAAAGTTTACTTTAATTCTGAGTTTTCCCGAAGAAGCACAAAATGTTCAAGCGCTCTTCTGAATTTTCTTAAAGAAGAGAAAAAAAGTTAGCTCAATTCTGAATTTTACCAATGAAAATGAAAAAAGCTTCCATTTCAGTTATTAATTTCTCAAAGACATAAAAAATTTAAAGTTCTGTTCTAAATTTTACCGTAGAAGATAGGAAAAGTTATACTATGATTGTAGTTAATTTCCGTGAAGATAAAAAGTTTCACTTTAATTCTAAGTTTTCTTAAATTCAGTTCCAATTTTTCTCAAAGAGATGAAACATTTAAAGTTCTGTTCAAATTTTTCATAGAAGATAGAAATAGTTATACTTTGATCGTGAATGTTTGCCATCAAGATAAGGAGCTCCACTTTAATTCTGAGTTTTCTCGACGAAGTGTAAAATGTTCAAGTTCTCTTCTGAATTTTCTTAAAGAAGAGAAAAAAAGTTAGCTCAATTCTGAATTTTACCAATGAAAATGAAAAAAGCTTCCACTTCAGTTCTTAATTTCTCAAAGACATAAAAATTTAAAGTTCTGTTCTAAATTTTTCCGTAGAAGATAGGAAAAGTTATACTATGATTGTGATTATTTCCCATGAAGATAAAAAGTTTCACTTTAATTCTAAATTTTCTCAAAGAAGTGCAAAATGTTCAAGTGCTCTTCTGAATTTTCTTAAAGAAGAGAAAAAAAGTTAGCTCAATTCTGAATTTTACCAATGAAAATGAAATAAGCTTCCATTTCAGTTCTTAATTTTTCAAAGACATAAAAATTTAAATTTCTGTTCTAAATTTTTCCGTAGAAGATAGGAAAAGTTATACCATGATTGTGATTAATTTCAATGAAGATAAAAAGTTTCACTTTAATTCTAAATTTTCTTAAATTCAGTTCCGATTTTTCTCAAAGAGATGAAACATATAAAGTTCTGTTCAAAATTTTCATAGAAGATAGAAAAAGTTATACTTTGATCGTGAATATTTGCCATGAAGATAAAGAGCTCCACTTTAATTCTGAGTTTTCTCGAAGAAGTGTAAAATGTTCAAATTCTCTTCT
Source organism: Artemia sinica (assembly GCA_027921565.1). Classification (NCBI taxonomy): domain Eukaryota; kingdom Metazoa; phylum Arthropoda; class Branchiopoda; order Anostraca; family Artemiidae; genus Artemia; species Artemia sinica. The sequence continues at coordinate 235,232 of JAPEVW010000065.1, forward strand.
GAATTTTCTTAAAGAAGAGAAAACAAGTTAGCTCAATTCTGAATTTTACCGAAAAAATGAAAAAAGCTTCCACTTCAGTTCTTAATTTCCCAAAGACATAAAAAATTTAAAGTTCTGTTCTAAATTTTTCCGTAGAAGATAGGAAAAGTTATACTATGATTGTGATTATTTTCCATGAAGATAAAAAGTTTCACTTTAATTCTAAATTTTCTTAAATTCAGTTCCCATTTTCTCAAAGAGATGAAAAAATTTAAAGTTCTGTTCCAAATTTTTCATAGAAGATAGAAAAAGTTATACATTGATCGTGAACATTCGCCATGAAGATAAGGAGCTCAATTTTAATTCTGAGTTTTCCCGAAGAAGTGCAAAATGTTCAGGTTCTCTTCGGAATTTTCGTAAAGTAGAGAAAAAAAGTTAGATCAATTCTGAAATTTACCAATGAAAATGAAAATAGCTTCCATTTCAGTTCTTAATTCCTCAGAGACATAAAAAATTTAAAGTTCAGTTCTAAATTTTTCCGTAGAAGATAGGAAAACTTATACTATGATTGTGATTATTTTCCATGAAGATAAAAAGTTTCACTTTAATTCTAAAATTTCTTAAATTCAGTTCCGAATTTTCTTAAAGAGATGAAAAAATTTAAAGTTCTGTTCCAAATTTTTCATAGAAGATAGGAAAAGTTATACTTTTATGGTGAATATTCACCATGAAGATAAGGATCTCCACTTTAATTCTGGGTTTTCTCAAAGAAGTGCAAAATGTTCAAGTTCTCTTCTGAATTTTCTTAAAGAAGAGAAAAAAGTTAGCTCAATTCTGAAATCTACCAATGAAAATGAAAAAAGCTTCCATTTCAGTTCTTAATTTCTCAAAGAAATAAAAAATTTAAAGTTCTGTTCTAAATTTTTCCGTAGAAGATAGGTAAAGTTATACTATGATTGTGATTATTTTCCATGAAGATAAAAAGTTTCACTTTATTTCTAATTTTTCAAAAATTCAGTTCCGATTTTTCTCAAAGAGATGAAAAAATTTTAAGTTCTGTTCCAAATTTTTCATAGAAGATAGAAAAGTTATACATTGATCGTGAATATTCGCCACGAAGATAAGGAGCTCCAATTTAATTCTGAGTTTTCTAGAAGAAGTGCAAAATGTTCAAGTTCTCTTCTGAATTTTCTTAAATAAGAGAAAAATGTTAGCTCAATTCTGAATTTTACCCATGAAAATGAAAAAAGCTTCAACTTCAGTTCTTAATTTCTCAGAGACATAAAAAATTTAAAGTTCTGTTCTAAATTTTTCCGTAGAAGATAGGAAAAGTTATACTATGATTGTGATTATTTTCCATGAAGATAAAAAGTTTCTCTTTAATTCTAAATTTTCTTAAATTAAGCTCCAATTTTTCTCAAAAAGATGAAAAAATTTAAAGTTCTGTTCCAAATTTTTCATAGAAGATAGAAAAAGTTATACTTTGATGGTGAATATTCACCATGAAGATAAGGAGCTCCACTTTAATTCTGAGTTTTCTCGAAGAATTGCAAAATGTTCAAGTTCTCTTCTGAATTTTCGTAAAGAAGAGAAAAAAGTTAGCTCAATTCTGAAATTTACCAATGAAAATGAAAAAAGCTTCCATTTCAGTTCTTAATTTCTCAGAGGCATAAAAAATTTAAAGTTCTGTTCTAAATTTTTCCGTAGAAGATAGGAAAAGTTATACTATGATTGTTATTATTTTCCATGAAGATAAAAAGTTCCACTTTAATTCTAAATTTCCTCAATGAAGTGCAAAAAGTTCAAGTTCTCTTCTAAATTTTCCAAGAAAATAAAAAGGTTCCACTTCAGTTCTGGTTTTTTTCTCAAAGAGATGAAAAATTTAAAGTTCTGTTCTAATTTTAAATTAAATTTTAGCTCCTTTGTCTTATGGATTTACCCCTCAAATTTTTAAATTAGAAAATGAGTGCGTCGTTCTATTATTAAAGACAATCTTTCAAGCTCGTTCATCTAACCTCCAAAACTATAGGTTAGGTTAGGTCAGGTACAAGTAAATATTAATAAATAAATAGAAACATTTCTCCATGTTTAAGTTTGGTTTAGGTTAGGTTAGCTTATCATGAGCGCTCATGATAACTCATGATAACGCTCATGATATCAAAATTCATAACTTGCAGCCCTTCCCCGGGAACTGAAGGAGGATTAAGTCATCCTCAAAGAGATAGTTATTGGATTTTTCGACTCTCTTGAGCAAAATGGCTATCTGAAAATTTTGATCCGGTGACTTTGGGTGTGATTGATCAAATTCCGCTGAATTTGAAGTGTGATTTTCATTAAGATCCTATGACTTTTAGGGGGTGTTTCCCCCCTTTTTTCGAAAATAAGGCAAATTTTCTCAGGCTCGTGACTTTTGATAGGTAAAATTAAACTTGATGAAACTTATTTATTTGAAATCAACACAAAAATAAGATTCTTTTGATGTATCTATTGGTATCAAAATTCCGTTTTTTAGAGTTTTGGTTACTGTTGAGCCAGGTTGCTCCTTACTTACAGTTCCCTGCCACGAACTGTTTGATAGAATGTAATTAAATTTAGTTATTTAATTACAAAGAAAGTTTAAAGTTTCACTGCTCCTGGATATGCTTTTGTACTCGGGAAATGTTAGCAAGTCAAGGAGGTTGTGTGAAAGCAATGTTTGAAAGCAATTAGTTAAATCATTTCTTAATAAATTTATTTCATTCCTGACTCTTATAAATTAGAAAGAAAAATATTCTAACACGTATTTGTTGTAAAAAAGCAAAACATCAATAAAATATTTAAGACAAAAAATATTTTGTGTATTCTGTTGCTATAATAATCCCATTTAAGTGAAAGCCAAGGATTACCTCAGAAAATTTTCGAAAGGAGGCAAGCTTACAAAAGTATATCTGAACACAAGAGGTTTTGGAACCGAAATCTGAAAAAAATCGTAGGTTTTTCGAAGTTCTACAAAACGATATATTTTTAGTATATTGCTGGTTTTCTATAAGGGCAGGGACTGAAACTCGTCTGTTTTTTTCTGCTTAAGCTTAATGCTGCATGCTTACAACAATTGGTCATTCAAGGCAATAGAACCAAGTGTTTTGGACAGGTCCCATAACACTTGTTTTCGTTACATAAATTCCGAATGAGCAGGGGATCTAGAATTTTCGATAGCGAAACGAAAATTCGTTGCGAACAGTCTGAAAAGCTATCTCTCGTCATCGAAATACGTCGGCCCAAACTTCTTGTGATTCACCGGAGGTACGATATATCACGATTATCTCCCTAACCAGCACCCTTCTGAAGGGAACAACCGGGAAAAAAAATGAACATTTGGCAGAATTTCAAAGAAAAAGACCATAGGGAGACTCCAAGAGGTATGGCGGAGATGGAACAAGAGCTAATTGAAGTTCACCGTAGAAGCTAAAGCTGACAGATCGAAGTGGTCGACAGATTGATTCCAAGCACAACACAGGTATATACAGTAATGAGCGTTTCTAGCTCCTTTATTAATGAGTTTTGGGACACAGCATGTCTCGCTCATTTTATCTTGAACCGTGCTTTCAGGCTCAGCAAGCTCGTACACGGGTTGTTCTCGTCCAGTTTCAAGTTTCTAGTTTTCCGTCTAGTTTCAGCGGGTTCGAAGTTTCAATCGCGTGTTTGATGCACTAGATGCACTGATAGACTAGACGAGAACAACTCGTGTTCGAACCCGCTGAGCCTGAAAACGTGGCTTCGGCGTCTCCTTGGTGTGTGCGTAATGACGGACTGTTAGCGATCGCTGGTATATACGCAACGGATAAATATTACTCCAACGCTTGTTCCCCGGCGGACCATTGTCCGCCTGTGGCACTGTGATGTATCCCATTTCTGAAACAAACGTTCATGACTACATACCTAGGCTGTGGTTTCAAAGATCCATTGATGCCGGGCAGGACAATTCATCATCTGGTTCCCGCCAAAAGAAATAAAAGTAAGTAAACCCTTGATCTTCGCTAGCACTATTCTAAGATTCAGCAAGCTTAAGTAATCCCTAAACCCAACTAATTTATTGCCATATTTAGATAGATTCACTAGTTTTTCCTGTATTGTGCATCACATTAAAAAGCTAATGCTACAAACGTGTAATTCTGGGAAGTTGTTACTAAATTCCAACGTTGTCCGTAGATATTTTTATAGGAACCCAGCTTGCGGGGACTTTTGAAAGGAACAGGAAAAACCCTTAAAAACGATTTTAGTTAGAAAAGCTTACACTTGGGTGACACTGTAGGTTTTTGCATGTTTTCGGTATGGCTATACGGAGTTTAGGTGCGCTGTCTAAGGGCTGCCCTTGCTGGCAATGATCCAAAAACTTAATGTTGCTGCTATTGTAGAAACGACACAGAATCTTTCAAAGATATTAAGAAAAATAGATACAAAAATAAATTTATTGTGAAAAAATAAAATTTACATAAGCAGGCAGGTAATAAAAAAAACTGACGCAATAAATTATAAAACTCCCATTTGTCTGTTGGGTGGTAGAATTTATCAACCTTGTTGTACTTGATTAAACCCTAATGGCACTACCAGATGTGGATGGACTCCATGGGAGTAAGAATCAACAAGTTTGTTTGCGTAGTAACCGTATTGTTTTTGGAAATAAGGAGCTAATCTTTGGCCTTCGTGTGGGTCAAAAGGTAAAGCTACTTCAGTTTTGACGTACTCTGAACCTCCCACTAAATTCCTAACTATCTCTGGTGGTAAAGCACTAATTGTGACGGTAGTGACAGCAATCTGAAATTAAAATGAACTACATATAGACAAATCAAGGACAGATTAAGACCTTTTATGGCTTATAGGCTTAAAAATAAAAAATACACTAAAAATATATTACCGAAAAAATTGAAGAAAATGTTGCTCTCCTTTGAATGTTTAGTTGCCCTTAGGATCCAACAGAGAGGTATTTCTTGAATTTTTATGGAAAAAAGGTGTTGCTAAATTTGACCAATTAGCGTTGCTTATTTATTTTTACGGTCCAACTTGGCAACACTGATAACAATGTGACACTGTCCCAGGAACCAACTAGTTTTTAAAAGAATAAATAACAATTTAAGGCAATGGAGTAACAAGGTATGAATAGACCTAAAAATGGTCTCAGGGAAAAAATGTTTTCGTTTTGATGTCTTTGGTACTTTTCTTCGCCCTTTTCAGAAAAAAAAAATCAGAGGAAAATTTAGAACCAATAGGTATATAAGGTCGAGAGAGTGTTTATTTGAACGGAAATCAAAAGTTCTAATGCCCTTTTTAAGTATCCAAAAAGATTGTACGGGGATTAGCCACCCAACCACGCCATTGCTCCCCCACAGATTTCCAATAAAAATGTTGAAATAGCCATTTTGGTCACCATAGTTGAAATGTCCAATAACTCCCTTTGAGAATGACGTGGCCCCCTGTAGCCATTGGAGAAAGAGCTATAAGTTATGGAATTTGCTTACTGTTTGCATATAGTATTTACTATTGAGAAATATACGGATATTTGTCAGGGGAGGGGCTAATTTTACGGGTAAAATTTTCTAAGGAAGGGGAGGGTATTTCCCGAATTTATTTAAAAATGATCGGAAATTCAATTGAAACAACAAGTTTGTTCAACTGAAAGTAAATAGTAATATTAAAACTTAAAACGAACATAAATTATTACATATATGAGGGAGGCTGCCCTCTCCTCAACCCTCGCTCTTTTCGTGAAACCATGAGCTTTTTGTCTCAATATCGTAAGAAGGACTGCTGAAACACAAGGGCCGTTGATTTGGATAAGAATCTTTTCTAAAGCACCTAAAAAACTTCAGTGTAGTGATTGAGGGATTGAAGAGGGAGGGACCCGCTTTATGAGGAATAATTTCTGTTCGCTCTAAGTTTTAATCTTGCTACTTACTTTCAGATCAAAAACTTGTCTTTTTTACTTAATTAGTCCAATCTAATTAGTCCCTGATTAGGGACTAATTGGCCCCTAACTACTAGTTTTAGTCTTTGTGCACCAATCATCTTGTGAACAGAATCCAGATTCTTCGACATAGTCAGATAAGCTTCTAAAAAACTGCTGAGTGTTCAAATACAGAAATAAATTATGATATTTTTGAATTTTATGGATGTTCTTGTGACTGTATAAAATTAGTTTTAAGAAACAGTTTTCCTCGTGGAAGTAAAGAGTGAAGTTAAATCTTAAAACGAACAAAATTCTGCTTCTCAGTTTATGCAACATATATCTAAAAAACTGTTTAAAAAACGCTGGCTCTCGATATTTCCTTATGTTTGTAAAATTCTGAAAAACAAGAAGTTTATTGAAAAGATGAAACCGACGCAAAGAAACAAGATGACAAAAACCGACACAAAGGAAGAAAAACTCTGGAAAAAATAAAAGACTAGCCAATTTATAATTTTATTAATAGTCTCAATAAATTTGAACTCTGCGCTAAATAAATGGAAGCAAGCTTAGTTTTTAGTTTTTTGTTTTTTTTTAATTTAAGAAATGTACACAACAAACCGTAAAAAAAAAATCTTTGTCCAACTTAGTCAAAGAAACTATAAACATTTACATTGGCTTTTGTTAAGGTAGGGCATTGAAAGGTCTAACTTCGTATCTCTCTTTCCCTTAAAAATATGAAATGTTGTCAACTGAATAGTCCCAGGGGTGTATTATCCTTGGCGTCTTTGAGGAGTTGCGGGCAAAAAATTCAATTACTTATGAAATATTGTTCTATATGAAATATGTATAGATTTTTAGAAAACCAAAGGATATTGAAAGAAGTTAAGATGTGTAGTTAATTTAATTTATAGAAATTTGTATTATTATCGTCACAATTAGTCGGTTACAATGCTCCAAAGAATTTTGCTCTTCTCATAAAGAAGTACTTTCATTATTTTGCTTTTTGAGATTTAAGATTTTCGGGAACTGGTCACTATAAATAGAATTTGCACCGTCTGAATCCCCATGGTCGAAAGCACTATACAGGATAATGTAGTCACCGCACTTTGAACAATAAAGAAAATCTCTTTCTTGTATTGGAATTATTGAAATAGTTCCTTCTTTCTCCTTCATTTGTTATTCGCCGCAATTAGGAAACTAGAATTTGAGCAACTATTTCAAAACAAATTCTCATAAAGAGAATTCAAAACCAGATTACCACAGCCACACCGTCACGTCCTAAGCGCTAGACTATCTTACCCCTTTTAAAGTTTTGTATTATATTTTTTCTGTTCCCAATCACTTGATCAGTACCTGAAAGAAACTTGTGACAATTAAGACAGAACTCAAATTGTCTTTTTTGTGCTCTTTTCAAACTTGAATCAACAAAAACCACTTTGATATTTCTGATATGGTGATTTAGTCTCACTGGCCAGTTTATTTTTTCCAAACTATTTTTTTAAGTTCACTTTATTTTGACTTTAGTTCGAACTTTATTAGGTTGCAGCTAATGCTGCAGCCATGATAAAGAGTAAATTAAATGTTTTGGGGCTAAAACCTTCAAAATTTAAAAAGGGCGCATGGCCTGATTGACTTCTGAAAAGCTCATGTTTTGATGCCTATGCTTAGCTTGGCTATAATTTTTTTTTCTTTCCAAACATAGCATGAAGATTTTCACGTTCAAGATAATAAAATAGTATCGTATAATAAGGACTCTAACGTTTTACTTTAAATGCGATAACGCTGTTTATCAAACGTGTGAAGATCTAAAAGCTAGGTTTCTGTGGGAAAAAAAGCGACTACCATACAAACGAGACGCACTAAATATACCAAATATATACAAACGTATAAGTGTTAACCATCCAATGACACCTTTTTGGCATTAGTTTCATCCTAGCACTGCCAATTATTTCTTTTCAGTATTGCAGGAATGGAATAATAATATTAATATAACCATTGGGGGGGGGGGGTTAGGCACTCTGTCCCTTCTAATGTCTATATTTTTTCTTACTACTTCTTATACTTTGCAAAAATTCACCACTTTTTCACATCAAAGAATATCCTAAATTAAGTGTAAGAAAAGGCAAAGATAAAGTCACCGCCCTTCTCATTTCTCATTTATTAAGTATTTTTATCATTGGTGGTCGTTTAGTCCCCAAAATGGCTTTTACTATTTAAAAAATAAAGCTCACAATAAGAAAAGGCCAGATTCTGAAAATAAAAATGAAGATTATTGTTCACAACGATATCTATTAAACGTCAATACTACTATTACTGCTAACAACAACTCACCGCTGCACCAAGCCGCCTGAGGCCAACATAGCTACGCAAGCTCCTTTTCCATCCAAATCTATTTAAAGCCTCTCTCTTTACACCCTCCCAGGAAGTTCCCATTTCCTTCAAATCTTTCTTTGTGACATTCTCTCACCCCCAACCGCGGACGACCTACTTTCCGTTTAGCCCTAGACAGTTGGCCGAAAAGGACAAGCTTTGGCAATCTGTCATCCTTCATCCGCAGAACATGCCCTTGCCATCTCGACCTTTCTCTCATTGTAGCCCTATAAAGCGGGATTGAACCACACTTTTCATACAGCCTACTGCTTGAAATACAATATGTCAGCCGGGTACCCAGAAAATTCCGTAGGCAATTTCTCTGGAAAACATCTAGCAAAATCTTCATCTGCTTTTCGGAGCGCCCATGCTTCAAAGCCATACTTGACAACTGTCATCACTGTAGCTTCCAATATTCTAATCTTGGTTTGTACACTTATCTTTCTATTCTTCCAAACTTTTTTTAGCTGTGAAAAAACACCCTGAGCCTTGGCTATTCTACTTTTAACATCTTCACTGCTCCCACCGTCTTTACTAATAATACTACCAAGGTAAGTGATGCTGTCAACTGATAAATCATTTCGTTGCCCAACATTACCTTTTCATTTTCACTTATTCCTAGCCTTAGTTACTTAGTCTTCTTAAAATTTATTTTCAAATCTATTCTAGTACCCTGAACTCGCAAAACCTTTAAAAGTTCATTCATTTTGCTCAAACTTTCATCTAGGATGCTTAAATCGTCAGCGTAATCTAAGTCCAGGAGAGTTTTTCCTCCCCATTTGATTCCGTGGACTCCCATTGCCTTTCTTGCGCTTCTTAAGACAAAACCCATCAAAATGATCCATATAAAGGGCGATAAAACACAACCCTGCTTAACTCCTGATGTAATACTAAATCAGCAGCTGACCTCATTTCCTACCTTAACCACAGCAATGTTATTCTCGTACATAGCACTAATCCCTTTAATATATTTGTCTGGTATACCATACAAGGATAAAACCTTTGCTAAAGCTCTTCTATCAAAAGAATCGAACGCTTGCTCATAATGAATAAAACTGAGGACCAAAGGTATTTGATAACTCAGGCACTTCTCAATTATTAGCCTAAGAGTGAACATTTGGTCAACACATCCTCTACCTTTTCTAAAATCGCACTGTTCTTTTCTTAAAACTGCATCTACAGCATCTCTCATTCTAAGAAGTAACATATTACTAAGTAATTTGCTACCTACAGAGACCAGAATAATGCCTCAATAATTACCACACTCACTCTTATCACCTTTCTTATACAGTGGTTGGATTAATGTTTTTGTAAAATCGCTAGGTACTTTTTCTTTTTCAAAAATCATGTTCATAATCTTCAGTAGCTTATTTCTAACCTCTGAGCCACCATATTTAACAAACTGATTTACTGCACTATCAGCATCTGAAGCTTTATTATTTTTTAATCCTTTTAGTAACATCAATAGCGTAGAGATTTTAGCTAACAGCGGACCCATTCACGGGAAGATTTAATTAAAATTTGTATTTAGGTGGAGCAACCACCAAAATTCACTTTATTTAAAATTTTTTTTGTAATTTAGCAGGAAAACCAATTAAAGAGCAAAGAGCATTGACCATAGAGCCTAATTGTCAATTTTTGGCTGTATAGTAAGAATTGTACGGAAATCTAAACATGAGTGACATCTCTGCTTGGCAATACAGGACCCGGAGTTCGAACTCAGCTGCAGCAACCCCCTGCAGGATCAGAAATTTGATTCCAGTAATGAGATTATCCAAAATTTTCTACATAACATTGAAAACAAGAAGAAGAAGAAGAAGCAGAAGAGCATGGGTGACGCCGTCTTATAGTGCTGCAGTCGAATTGGTCTGTGTTTGGTAATAGGAAACTCGGAGTTTAAACTCAACTGAAGCAACCCACCACAGAGCCCAGAAGTTGATTCCGCTGATGACACTATGTGAAAGCGTCTCCATAAGAATCTAAACAAGTAAAAGAAGACTATCGGGGAAACCCTGGGGTAGAGCAATGGTTGGATAGATCTCCACTGACTATGGGATGAAAAGACCATGGGGTGAATATTTTCTGTTTTGCATAGCCTGAGCTTGCCAATCAAATACATCTTGATTTGACTGAGTCTGGCGTTTGATGAGTTCTGGTGTTACCTAAACATCATTGTGGCTTAGCAATATTCATTCACTTCCTCTAAAATAAGAAATATTAATGTTTAAAGACTTATTGGTAATGACATTTTACTAACACCGAGACTTTGCTACCGGTAAATTTTTGTACAAGCTAGTTCTAAACTCAGTTATAGTGAAAACTTGGCAATATCCAGAGCTAGTTAAGCCCTATTGTTAATTGTGGCTTTGTCATGCAAAGCCAGCCAAGTAAAACAACAATCCTTTCACCAATTTTAATTACGCTGAAAACAACACTTTAAATGCGCGTGATTTGCCTTTTCCGCCTTAAAAGTCCAATGGAGACAGGAGCTGCCAGGAAAAGTTGAAAGAACGGGTAATATCACCTGACGAGTCATAAAGAAGACACGACTTTAGAACGACAAAACTAGTCCGATTTATTTAAAATCTGTTACAGATTTAATTTAAATCTTTACTTGATGGTCAAAGACTTCTTCTTGTTTAGTTTAATAGGAAGATGTTTTTGCATGATCTCATCATCGTAATCAAATTCCTGTCCCTGTGATGAAGCTGAAAACTATGTATTTTGACATTTTTACTGACGAATTCAAAAGTTTGAAACTAGGCTTGTTAGGAGTTTCAAAACTCATCTCCCAGGAGTCAAAAACATAAAATTGGGTAATGTGTTATGGTTGATGACTGTTAGGATCATCTAAGGACACTGGGGTATATAGGATTACTTTTTCTGATGCCAAAAGTAAAGATTCCCATCTAGTAGTCTTTAGAGACCTTCTGTGTCGTCATGACTTTGATAGGCTCCAGGATCAGAAAATGACCGGAACTTTCAAAGAACATTTGATGTGAAAATGACAGTCTTAGGATTGAGAAATACATAAGAAGGATGCAATATTTTTGGGAAAATATGTTGTGAAATAGTAGAAGATGTCTTAAGGAGGGAATTTAAAAGTCTGGCTAGGAATGTTACCAAAAATGCTTTAAGCTTGGTAGATACGAGAAGGGATTTGGACAAGAAGTTTCCAAGTGATTGATCTTGCGAGAATAAGAGAAAAGTAAGGGAAGTAGAGAAAGGGAAGTTTGCTTTTCCGGATTTTCTTTCGCTCCGGAGGCTTCCCACAATCATGGAAGTCCGCCCATGTTATATCTACCCCAAAGCCAGAGGGTGATCCAGAGGGGGAGAACCTTCTGCGAAAAAAGCTGGGAGTTGCTCTTCGCTGCAAAAACTCTCTTTCTTCCAGCTTGATTATCGAACTTTACAAGCCCTGCATCAGACCCATAGCTGAATATGGATGCCTGCTATATGCTGTACTCCAAAATCGTAGTTAGCACCACACCAGAAGATCCAGAATAGAGCGAATAGGGCGGGCTGCGCCTCTGCACATGACTCGCTCCAGCCTCTAAATGAAAGGTTTGGTCCCTCAGACGAGCTCTCTCGTATTGTATCCCTTTTGTTCATCCATCAAGGTAGACACGAAGGCACAGAGCTCGCTCTAATGATCAAAAGGAAGAAGCGCCAAGAACCAAGTACTTGAGATGCACCTTCATCTGGCGGTGCACTTCTATCTGGAACGATGTACCTGGGGATATTATTCCTGCAAATCCCTCTGTTTACTCCTTCAAAAGAAGGTTCAATAGACATTTAAAACCCAGAGACTTCGGAAGAAGGTAAATGAATTGTGGCATATTGAAAACCTTTGCGTACCGGGCACCGTGAACATAGGAATTAAAAAAAAAAAAGAAAAATCAATCATGTCTGAATATAGGAGATACGAAATGGATACTTGAAGATTGTCGTTCGATTTACTTCAGCCAATTCTAAGCTCTCAAAAATGAAAGGGGGTGGGCAGTGGGCTTGCAACCAACTCCTGAAAAAACTTCAATCATAAGTGAAGTATCAATAATCAGTATACCTCTAACTGGAGACTCCGTGTCGATGCCCTAGACCCTATAATACCCTTTGAGGGTGTTTTACCTTTGTCAAAAAAAGAACAAATTTTCACGTGTTTTTAGCTTTTGATGGGTTTGTGTAAAATTTAAGAGTTTTTCATATTCGGAATTTATATTTGGAATTACCTCTTAAACATAATATATATATATATATATATATATATATATATATATATATATATATATATATATATATATATATATATATATATATATATATAATATATATATATATATATATATATATATATATATATATATATATATATATATATATATATATATATATATATACATATATATATATAATAGATATACCATCAAAATTGACTTTTTGGGATTTGGTTAATATTAGCACGATTAACTCTTTACCTAAATTTCTCTACCACAGACGCGTCTAATTTGCATGTCAAGTAGTTTAAAAACGGAAGAAATATATGTCCTTTCATGAGTGATACGTTAATTAGAACTTTCTGTGAAATTTTAATTTTGAAGTTGTAATAATTACGAAATTCAAATGAAAGGAAAAATAGCACTAGTTCTACTTTATTGCTTATAAATCACATGGAAATCTGATTATCAATAAGCTCAGAGTGAAAACAAGATTATTATTAGTTACGGTTCAGTTTTTCGTATATGATTATATAAAAAAAAACAAGTTTCATCAACTTAAAGTAAGCAGCAATATCAAATTTAAAACGAACAGAAATTATTACGCATGTGAAAGGGGTTACCGCCTCCTCAAGACTTAGCTCTTTACGCTAAATTTTGTATAGAATTAAAAAAAAAACTTATTATTCTAATAAAGCAGCCCTTATGTTTACGGAGTCGTTCTCAAAGACTTTGGACAAAAAGTCAAAGTTTAGTGTAATTGTCCTGTCTCTTGTTTCTTCAATTTTAAATATTTAACAGGGTTTCATTTAAGATCCTTAATCAATCAGAGAATAGAGAGCCAGAGCAGCGTAAGCAAAGTTTTTCACAATAAAAGAGGAAGTATAATAACTAATAAGGGTTTGATTTGAAACAAGATAAAAAAAAGTGCTCTTTTTTTCTTAAAAAAGTGGCATTTCTAGGCCCTGGAGTCTAACAGTGGCATCCAAGCTGAGGAATTTTAAAAACACCACTAAGTATTCATTTGACAACCCTAATTATACTTCCAAAGTACCCAATAATGAGCTTATAATTTCATTATAATTTATATATTATAATTATATTTATTATAAGTTATATTTATTATATTTATAAAATAAATTATATTCTATATAATTTATATTATATTATATATATTATTTTATATTATATATTTTATATTATAAATTATATTATATTACAAAATAAATTATATTTGTTGTAATTTCAATGTACCCAATAATGAGCTAATAAAATAAAAGATGGCGTTGTACGGGATGCCAAGTTAAAAATCAAGGTATCATAGCATGGAAAATTGATCATTTCTAAAATACCTTTTTAAAGGTTTGCTTGAATTAGTCGAGCACAAGAAACCACCCAACCAGAGTGGGATTATGCAGAGGCTTGAGCTCCCTTTTCCTTTTCTAATTAACCAAAAAAAGCAAGTTTTTTTCAACTGAAAGTAATGAGCAACATTTAAAGATTATTACGCATTTGAGCGGGGTTGCCCCTATTTTATTATCTTGCTCTCCACGCTAAAGTTATTAGTAATTTTAAGAAAGATTCTTATTGTTCTAATTAATCGACTCTTGTGTTTCAGGAGTCATTCTTAAAGAATCGGGGAAAAAAATGTCAAACTTTAGCGCAAAGAGCGAGGTATTTAAAAGGGGGCAACCCCCTCATATAAGTAATGATTGCTGTTTGTTTTAAGTTTTAATGTTGCTTCTTACTTTCAGTTGAAAAAACTTGTTTTTTTATTATTTAATTTCAGATCGTTTGTTTAAATAATGCCAGAAAATCCAGCTACCCCTCCATGAAAACATCCTTTAGACAACTCGATCCCGGAGAAAAATTACCCCAGACAATTATTATTCATATCTTCCCACGTAAAATTGATTCGGTAAAGAGAAATTAAGACAAATAAAAAGAATTTCGTATAAAAATTCTGGCAAATTCCTTAAGTTTTAAACTTCCCATGAAAAGTTCACCCCAGAAAACTTCCCTTCCCACGGAAAATTCTCCCCATTAAAAATCCCCCAGCAGAACCCCCCCCCCCCTCTCCCAACCAGAAAATGTATTCATACTTCCCAATAAAAAATACTATGGCCTCCGTAAAAAATGGACAAATTTCATAACTTAAAAACCTTTCTTCAGGGGCTGTGGGGGCCATGTTATCTCGCAAGACATAGATATTGGACCTTTCAACTAGGCTGAACAATATTGCTTTTGGCTCAAAATTTTGGTTGAATGACTTTAGTGAAAAGAGAGACTTGAGAGGGGAATACATACCCTCCAGCCTTTTTGTTCACTTAAAAGGGCACTAGACCTTTTAATTTTTGCTTGAAGACGATACGGTTCGACACGTTGACCCCTGGGGAAAAAAAAACTAATAAAATATGTTTAATTGGACTGCGACTAACAGAATACACAGTAGCATTTTGACATTGCTTGAAAGTTGCATTTGGCAATAGCGTTACTACAGAGACGGGAACTTTAATCCTCCTAATCTAGAAGAGAGTCCCATAGCCAACTGTACTGTAGTAACTGATAATTATAGATGTATTATCATGTTTGACGTTATAATCTGTCTGGTGTGACCCACGCGGGTTATTTTTTTCTATTGTATCTTATAGTAAAACCATTTAACCTTAAAAATAATCTAAAAATAGTTAACAATCCTGAATCAACTCAAAGGGTGACTCTCAGTCACTTGAGTTTTTTTTTTTTTTTTTACGTGTTAGTCAATTTTTGGTTACTATGGGCTAGAGTTCGTTCTTCACTACTTTGCAGTGGACACTGCAATGAATGATCAGTGCCTACCTATCCCTTTTCGTCAGCCACACCCAAAATTACTCCTTAATAAAAATTCAAAATTTCCATAAATTGTTTTTTTCCAAACATTTTACTATTTACTGTTTGATTTAAAAAATCTACTGGCTGTTTTAATATAGCTTAACTTATAACCTGTAATTTTCTATAGAATAGAATAAAATTTATTTGCGCTAAAAGCTCATAGGCCATGGCAAAAAATATAAACAAAGAACCATTACAAAGAAATTGCATATAACCTAACATAATCCTACAGAAATCTACTTCTATGATTCATCGCGAGACGAAGGAATCGTGCCAAGCTTCTGATACCCATTAAACACTCATCCGCACACACATTCACCAAACACTCAAAATCGTAAACCCCCTACCAAACACTTCCAGTCTCCAATCACTCAGTTCCTCACATTCACACATCAAGTGATACACGCTCTCATCTAAACCTCCACACGTAGGACAAAAATAAGGGCCAGCCTTTGACTTTTCCCTCCCGATAAACTTTCTTCTTTGGCCCAGGGGCAAACTATCAGCCCTCATTTCAATTAATAACTTTATTTCATTTTTATTCAAACCCACATTAAAAAATAAAACTTCAACCCAAATCTTTTATATGGGGTTCTTTTATTGCCAGATTTGTGGAGTTCTGCATCGTCTGATCCCTGAATCAACTACAAATGGTAATTTTTTCTCAATGGCCATTTTTTAGCGCGTTTTTTTTTTTATCTTTGATTACCATGGGTGGTTCGTTTTGTTCTAGTTTACAAATACCGCTGCAAACACGATCCTAGAACGCAACATTATTCTTGTTTGTCGATACGTCCTTTATGCTTGTTTTTGTGCATAAAGCTACTGCTGAACTTGCAATGAAACAACCGTGACAGCATATCACACACAGGGAAAAGGCTTTGGCTTTTCCTTAACTGAATATAGTAAAGAACGAACCCCAGTTGCAACCGACGTCTTCTTATAGTTTTACTATAACGCCATTTATGGTTGTAACTCACGAACATGACGTCATGCTATAACTTGTATATGAAGATGCAGTTTAATATTGACGATACCCATGTTATTGCTGTGTGATAAAGAGAACGAATAAAGATTATTATTATTATAATATCAAAGAATGGATTTCATTTTAAATATCATGTTTGTATTACAAAAATAAGTGTTTTTGTAATATTTGTTTTTGAAACCTACAGTTCAGGGCGTCAATTAGGAAGTGGAGGGGAGAGGTTGGGGTGAATGCCCCTCTAGACTTAAAAAATTCTCTTTTTTATTTTCATTTAAAAACATTATATAAAAAAACACACCCGCTCAAAATTTAAAAAAAAATATCTTTATTTTATTTCAATTAAATAGTCGAAAATAACTAAATCCTTCCCTTTAGATTGCCGAGACATATTCTAGTTTTTGTCTTCATTATAAAAAACGATATAAAGTTTTGTGTCCCCTCTACACTATCATGAATTACCATCAGTGTAACAGTTAGTTAAACTTAGCAGTTGGTAAGCTGTATTTTCTCTGTTCCGTGAAAGATGTTCAGAAGTGAAAAGGATGAGAAAAAAGTAGAAAAACTTTTCTTGAAGAATGTTGCTTGAATCAAATGTCAAGTAACAGATGCAAGTTTTGTAGCTAAATATTTACGGTGAAATTTAGATACACTTGTGCTTGTTCAAGCAAGGTTGTGCAAGAATCTGAAGAGACAGTTTTTTGCGGAGTTGTTAACGATACCCCTTGGAATTAGAATAGAGAAATGATACGCTGTGTCTGAAATATGGACATCCAAGGGCCTAAATACATATGGCATTTTTGCCGAGCGTTTGAATTACCGAGTGTTTTTTTTTTTTTTTTTTTTTTTGCCGTTGCTACACATTCGTGGGTAAACATTCTACCAACGCAACATCAGTCGATCAGAAATCTGACCTAACAATCAAATTTAACTAATAGTTAATTTGCATTTTTTTTTTTTTGAATAGCCTGTCGTTATACTGATTTTCTTTTCATAAATAAAACTATAACCGACAATTTTTTGAAATAGTTCAGGGTTATGTTTGGCGCATTAGAGGGGGACTGGGATGCAATTAGAATGGTAATAGTTTATGACACACTTCTTTTTTCTATCTGGTTTCTATCCTATGTCAAAGATGAACCCAATATGGTTTATCCCTTATTCTGAAGTAAACTGTATGATATTAAATTTCTTATTTTATCACATTCGAGGAATTTCTTTTTAAAGTGATTTCAGAATGACTTCCAGTTCAACAAACACCAAAAGCTACGTACGAAGCATCGCTTGTTTGTGGGTTTATGTTTTGTTTGCTGGTTTCAAAAATAGGTAGAAAATTCAAAACAAAATCAATCCCAAAACAAGAAAACAACATCAGCAACCTTGTTGACACAGCCTAGGATTAGATCTGGAGTTATATTTTCAGGAAAAAATAACAACTTTAGGCAAACTTTTAATTTAGCTTAAGCTTATATTTTGCACCATCAGGTAGGGGAGGACGGTCGTAATATGCAAATTCGACTGGAATTGGTAAATAGTATGAGTGTCTGAGTGGTATATGGAATTTCACACTTTTGGTCCAGCCTCTGATATTGATTGCTCCAGTACCATTTTTAGGCCACTTCTGACATAATTTATCGATACTTTTGTTCCATCTTTGAAATGGTCGTATTCTGTTGACCAAGTTCTCCATTTTGGTATTGCAGATGCTTTTTTACACTATCTTATATCTATTCGCGTAATAAACTTAAAACTAATACTTACTAGGGATAGCAAGACTAACAGTTTCATTCTGGCCCAGACCTGGAATAAAAAGAAGATTAGGCTATAAATAATTTACATGTCTATAACTAGTTTTACTCATGAACAAGGAATATAGAGAGACTACAAGGAACGTCGAGGGGATGGGAAGATATTGCTTATGTTCAGAAGCAGGCACCCACATAGGAAGGTTTTCCAGGGGGGGGGGCAAAATGGAAAGTAGTCTAATGGTATTTTGAATAAGAAGTGCCCAGACATTGAAAACATTTAATATTCCAAGCGAGGGGTGTCTACCCCTCCCTACGAGCGTATCTACTTGAATTCCCCTCAGATGTGAACTATCTGGGGGGGGGGAGTGTCAGGAACAATTGATCCTAAGCACGAGGTATAAAAAGTGGGAAAAAACTTCTTTGAAATATATAGCTACAATTTAGAAATATATAGTTAATATATATATTGCTAGATTATAGACATAGAAAAGAGGGTTTTAAATGGAGGGGACAATCTAGGGATATTTTTCCCCCAAGATTTCGGAAAAATAGTCTTTTTATTTTCATTGGAAAATAACATTTCCTCGTATTTTCACCAGAAAATGTATGTTCACATACGTAATATTTTCACCAGAAAACCTGGTATTTTGAAATATTTTGTCTTGATTTTTTCAGTTTATCTTTTAGCAACATTTTTAATATTTCTAATCAGTTTTCTATTTTTCCTGTTCCTATATGTTCTTTTTTTACAGCAAAAATTACTAATGGCACCTAGGTTTTGTTGGTGCCCCCCCCTCAAATAACATCTTTGCCCGCCCCTCGATAGAAACTGAACCCGCGGATCTTTTTGACAGTGGCATTCCCTGTGACTTGTGACAACATCTACCTTTGTAAAGAGTAGGCTCATGGTATCACATCTAAGTAGCGGAACAATAGGAATATCCCAGATGGCATAACTATGGAGAGGTTGACTTAAATTACATGATGAAGATGCTGTTGAAATTATCAGCTTTCTGATTGTGCCGTGAGAGTAGGGTCAAAATAACAATGACAAACAAAGTAGCAGAGATATTGGTCAATGCAATTCCAGTAAAGGTGAAATGATGAAAGTGAAGAATTTGTCAAAACATGGGATAGCCAACATTATTTCAAGAAGAAGACAAGACCCCAAACACTAGCTGCTCTAATATGCGTTCAATAGAGAACCCTACAACACAAACTTTTATGGGTGGAGAATTTAATCGTTATGACTTTGACACTCATTTGTTCTGGAATCTAAACTGAGTGACTCCATGGTGTTTACCATTAACAATCCAAACAAGCTAAACGCACATATTGGAATGAAGTCATACAAAGTAATACACCCCTTGGATCTGCTGCAAAAGGAACAAGCATGCCTGTGGCACACGAGTCATTATGTTTACCAAGTGCAACATCATCTTTCCAGCAACTGCCACTTGTAAAAAAATATTGTCATTCCTGCACTTGAAGGTCAAGGGGCAGAAAGAACCAATCACAGATTGACTTCCTATTACCTTTCTATTCCTTTTACCATCCTATTACTTCCTATTCCAAGAAGATAAAAATTCATTCAGGGCTAAAAAGCTTATCGGAGTATTGACAGAGGTACAAAAATATATCTGATCATATTCCACTCAAGACAAAATCAAAGCTTTGTCTTAGTTCTAAAATGACAGTGAAGCCCATTAAAAGTCTTGACACAGTGAAACATTGTCTCCATAAAGTGAGAACAAAATTGCGCAGAAAGCTGACATATCATTTAATCCTCCTCAAGGTGACAGAGACCCATAACCACTGTATATAAATAATATAGCAGTAAGATCAAGACTTAGTGGTTTTTGGCACTATATCCTTCACGCGTACAAACAGCTCCTCCCATTTACTCTGTCATTAGCGGTTCAGTGTATATTTGTCAGTCACTGAATAATGGTGGGAATTTGTATTATTCGTAATTGCAAAAGCAGAAAGAAACGTGGTGAGCTGGCGAAGTGGTTTGCTACTGTCCCATCTTACAGATATGACTTAACTGACTGGCTTATGTAGGATTTCTAAGAAGGGGGACAGGGGGTTGATTAAATTTGTGAAAATAAGGAAATTTCTAGTGCTAACTTCTAATCAATACTGCAACAGGGAAATAGCTGGGATTTCATATTGGAGAGGGATCTACGAAGCGGTGGGAGTATTTGAAATTTGCAGCAAAATGTTTTACCACAAAGGGGCAACCTAACAGTTTTAGCACAGAATATCTATTAGGTTTCACAATAGTCTGCGATTTCATATAGTAATATTGAGCCAGGGAGCGTTAAAAATTTTTATTATTGTTTTTTTTTTATTGGTAAGGAAAAATGTTCCCTTTAATTCCCATTTTATGTTATTTATTTTATATATCAAACTTTATAATCAAATGTCATCACGTTATGGCATTGTTCAAATAAAACTTATCTTCAACTTGATTATCGTTGTAGGTTCATTCTTTGTTTTTCTTGTCATTCTTAAACCAATGTTATATTTACCTTTTGCATCATTATAGCCCACTGTGCATACATTTATATAAATTTATATGCATTGTTGCAGCCATACCAATTATTCTCCTTTCCTTTTTTAATTCTTTAATTATAATTTCTGGTCGTTTTGAGTTTGAGTCATTGTAGGCTTCTATTTCTACTGATCTTAAGTTTATATATATATATATATATATATATATATATATATATATATATATATATATATATATATATATATATATATATATATATTATATATATATATATATATATATATATATATATATATATATATATATATATATATTATATATATATATATATATATATATATATATATATATATATATATATATATATTATATATATATATATATATATATATATATATATATATATATATATATCGGCGCGTACAAACAGCTCCTCTCATTTGATCTGCCATCAGCGGTCCAATTACCCTGGAACACGTATTTTCTCAGAAATTTTCTCAAAATGCCTTTGAAACCAACTCGAGACTTCGAAACCTACTTGTAATTCCTAAAAACATCTAATAATAACATTGCACTACTAATTACCGATTTTCATATATGTATTGAAATAAATTGATTTAAAATTAGATGGTTTAAAATTTATTGTTACAAAGTTGAAGTTAAGTTTCGCGTTCAAGAGAAATCCGACTTGTCTACCCGTGAAAAAATCGAATGTCGCTTATGTTTATAGTTGTTTAAATATTCTCCGGAGCACTTGCATCTCGATCCGGGTTTTTATAATGGCTGAGATGGGGAATAATCATACTGCCTATTATTTATATACAGTGCCCATAACCAATCAAAACATCATCAGGAAGTCACTGTGGAAAAGTGGATTAAATATACTCCGAATTTAATGCTGCAGCAGGTGAAGTAGTAGCTTTGTGGAATTTCGATCAAACAGGTGATTACCAGGTGAAACCTATGAAACTATTGAATCTGAAAAGAGCTTATACTAATTGAAATTCCATCCGATTAAACAAATTAAAGAAAAAACACCGTAAGTCCATGAAGGCTGACAGAAAAAGGTTCTGGGGTGATATCGCCAAAAAACCATGAGAAAACGACAAGGCAATAATATACTCGAAAGCTGTATTACACGCTGGTAGAGGGCAATAGAAAGAAAATCTCAAAGAAGTTACAAATTGTTCAATTTGTGGATTGTCAAACACTGAAAAGACCAAAAGTGAAGGTCATGAGATGACGTGAGCATTTTTAACTGTTGCTCAGCTCTACTGACGATCTAAAAATCATCCACATCCCTCCCCTTGCCTCCAGCCCACTGAGGAGGCTAAAGTATGCGCTATGCAAGGGAGCAGTGTTGGATCCAAAGGGAGGGCGAGGCCCCCCCCTAACGTAGTCAAAAGTAGTGAAATTTACTTAATTAACGCAAGTTTGCGTTAATTAAACTTACTCCTAACGCAAGTTTATCGCATCAACCTATTTTGCCCCCCCCCTAAAAAATCCTGGTCCGCCCCTGCAAGGGAGGCATTCCATACGCTTGGAAACTTCTTGAAAAAAATCTTGAGCCTGGGGTGTGACTCCACAGCAGCCAAAACCCTAGAAGTCCTATCCGAGTCAGCTATTGCCGACTGATGTTCTATAATACATAATATTTGGCAGAATGAATAGTTCCCCGATGAATGAAGAACATTTAGTTTCGTTCCTGGATTTAGAAAAAAGGTGACCTGCAAAACTGTAAAAATCATCTTAGTGCTTTGATAATTTCAACTCTTTTATACTATCCTCATGAGTCGTTAAAGAACGTATAGAGCAGCAGAGTAAGACCTATCAAGCCACATTTCAGACCAGGTAAATAGTGTTACGACACTCTTTTTTTGGCATTTTCTAGCTTACACTCAAAATTAAAACCGCAATTTAAGAGCAAGAACCAGATTGTCGTTGATTTTGTAAGGCCATCTGTTTAGTTTTATTTTTGTTCTAAGCCACCTGGTTTTTAATCTACCGGTGCAAAATTTTATTAAAGAATCAGTACGTTCTACATAGTAAAAGAAATGTTTCTTTTGCTAATTTTTACTACATAGTAAAAGAAAGAAAAGAAAAGTTGGATTTAAATAGCTAAAACGAAGTTTGAAAAAAAATCTGTGTTCTTTATATTCTGCTGCACTGATATTGAAAGTATTTTCGCTTTTTCAAACTATTTGTTAAGCATTATTGCAGATATTGGACTCTTTCTAAACTTCATGCTTCACTTTCAATTTTGGAAAAGATTCCTATCAGGATTTGGTTTGCGGTTTCCAGAGTCCAATAACAGCAAGTTCCGATTCTACTCGGTAAGTGAGTTTTTGCGTTTAGTATCACTCTGTTACAATATTTTGTTATTTTCCAACTGCGAATCTTGACGTCTCTATTAGGATATTTGGTAAGACACCTATTTACTTTTGAACAAATCTGTCGTAGTTTCATATCTAAGAACGAAATCTTTTTGTTGATTTGAGATACATCGTTCACTGAACGATAGACCTGCCACTGCTTCGATCTTTAGGTGGTCTAGAAGAATTTTTGGTACTTCCTTCTTAGCTAGTACACACTCGAAAATTTATATCGCGAACAAGAGACAGTAACCGTCTTTCAATGTCTTTATACCAGACAATTAGCTTCGGCTCGGTGGGAGACTAAATTGTAGCTACATTTTAATTAAATATTTAGTTGGTATTTTGGTTAGGTATTACCTAACATTTTCATTATAATATTATTTATTATATTTATAAATCATAAATGCTTTTACATTATATACATCACATTTACATTATATTGCCTATACATTTATTATAATATGGTCTGGGCTGCGCCCTTCCATAATTCCTTTGTTGTAGTTTCCATAATTTTGTTACTAAAACTATTATATTTTCATCATATTTTGGTATATTTCATTGTGATTAACCTAACTTCAATTCTTGAGTGTGTACTAGCTAACAAGGAAGCACCAGAATTTTCTTAGGAGGAGGACCTAAACAGGGGCAACGCGAAGGAGGTAAGGAGTATACCCCTAGAAAACAAGAAGAGATGTGAAAAATGCATCTACAATACTTTCGTTTAAATTCTGGTCAATTATAATCCTCTCCCCGGAAAAAAAATTCCGATGGTGCTCTTGAGCCTGAACGAAGTAAAATGTATATTTTTTTTTTCTGAAGGGACCCTCTGGAGCGTTCTAGGGGTATTTGCCAGCATGAGTAACACCCAAGGAGGAAAGAACTGCTAAAGAAGGCTTAAATCTGTGTTACAGACTCTGTAACCTTCCTCTTCCTTCTCATATTAACCATTTCAAGGTTTTCTTTTCATCCTAGAAATTCAATGGGGCTGCTACCTATTTCCTATCTAAGTATTGTGCATAAGACTTTCCCCCCTTTTTTTTAAA
Source organism: Artemia sinica (assembly GCA_027921565.1). Lineage (NCBI taxonomy): Eukaryota > Metazoa > Arthropoda > Branchiopoda > Anostraca > Artemiidae > Artemia > Artemia sinica. The sequence continues at coordinate 259,258 of JAPEVW010000065.1, forward strand.
CGACTGCAATGACTTTCAAAAATCCTTTGACTATTGCATCACTACTTAAAAGTATAATTATTTGTTCTTATGCAGGAAATTCTACTCGCCAGCAAAACCAGTTCTTCATAAATGTTTCAATGTCAAGGTTAACCAGTCAGTTAACTTGGTATAAGATAGCTGATGTTTTTTTTCCTCTAATGACATCCTAGACCAATAGTTAAGATTAAAAGGCAAAATGTTTGCTAAAATACCTTGTTAATCATGTTTGAAATTATAGTTAGGTGTAATCATGACTGACCACTAACAAAGAAGGGGAGGGGGATCAAACAAGTGCATTTCAAATCTGAATACATGAATTTGAGAATTTTGCGTATGCTATCCAGATTCCCTGTGGGATGGGCACAGGATTTTGGGGAGGGAACAAAAGTCTATGGTTGTGTAAAACTCCGAAGGCCTTCGGTGTTGAAACTTGGGCAACTTCTTTTTTTATACAATATTCTATGAGAAACATGAAAGATTTGAATTTATTTAAGAAATTTTGAAATTTTGTAAAAAACGAGCTGCCTAAGTTCTGATGCATAATGCACCTAATAAGTAAAATCTAAGTTGATCTTCCTTTCATAATTGCTGATACCAACATTCAATATCATAATGACATATTGGCCAATTAGACTAACTGCCTACACAGAGCTTCAAAATTAGTCAAGCTCTAATAATTGGGTTATGATAGATAAATGTAATTCTATTGCATATTTAAATTTGTTACTTCAGATTTCCATCTTTGGATCATTTTTATTTTTAAGATTCTTTCCCTTTAACTTTTCGTTGTTCATATTTTATTTACTGGATTTTCCCTTTTTTAAGTTTCAAATGTTTTTATAGGCCTTCATTTCACATTACACTAGTTTTACGCGTTCGGCTTGTGTTCAAATCTTCTTTTATAACTTCAATTGCTTAAAGTCCTGTTTAAGTTGTTTAGCTTGTTTTTATCATCATTATTGTTATTATAATTCTGAGTCATTAATATATGAAGTTTGGTGATTATAATTTTTGTAAAGAGGTGTGGAATAATACTGAGCACTTTGTTACGGTTTTTGACGACGGGCACCCACTTTCCACCATCTGGTGCACATTTCAGAACACCACGTGTGTTGCAAAGCTCTGTGGCGATGGTGTTTCTGTTAAAAAGGTGTTCGTGGTTTCTGACAGTTGGTGTTCCCTCAGTTACACTTTTCCTTTCTTTTTTTGTTAGTTGAAACATGTTATTTTTAGATCTCACATCAGTTGATTAAACTAATGAGGATCATAATTTGTCACGAATTGTTCCAATTCTTCGACGAATGGTTCCAATTTCACTGTCCTTGGTACTTTAATAGCCTGTAATTTAACAACATTAAGGATTGAGTAATACAGCTGTTTATCTGAACTTTCTTTACTGTTGATATAATACTTTTCTTGGCAATCATCTAATTAAAACACTGACTGGCTGAATTCTGTTGTTATTCCACGGTGATTACTGGTGCCACTGATCTCTAAAGGTGGGTTACCCCTCGGTTATTGAGTAACTAAATGGTGAAGTAACATGGGTGCCCTCGGGGGATGATACCCCCGGGAAAACATTTTCAAAATATACTCTACCACTTCATATACTTCACTCAATGCCATATCCAGGGGTGTTTGAACAACCCCCATCCGAAATGTTCATCTGACTCGTGAATACGTAACGAAATGCATATAAACAAATGTTTGGTATATTTTTAAAGTTTTCTTTTGTACCCCGTCCCCCCTGAACAAAATCCTGGATACGGCCCACTTCACTTAATGTAGTGGAAAAAAATTAAGACATCCAAGGATTAGGAAAAAGGAAAGAAGAATGAAAAGCTTACGAGGCTCAACTAAAATCCTCAACAAAGATGTGTTTACTGAATATACGGGTAGATAACTAACTTTAGTTGAATCATATTCTATTCCTTAAATTCCCGTAATCTCGGGTTCTGTAACCTTCAAAAGGGCCGCCTTGTAAATGGTTGACATAGTAATGCGTAACCTCGAAAACGAAAGTATTTTGCATATTTATTGCAAAATTCAAACATATATTAAAATACTGCAAGTTTACAATTCTAAACTTTAGTTTATACCATAGAAAATGGTTCGTACACTCTGCCAAAAAAAAGGGAAAAAGAAGATTAGGGTGGGACCGCAGACACAAATTATATGAAATTAAATAGATTTTACTGTGAGTGGGACGGAAATAAGAGGATTTTTAGATGATAGAATCAAAGACAACAAGTCGGCTGTTAAAAGTGCGGCATATACTATTTTTGTAACTTTTTAGGAGAGCCAAAAAACAAAACAAAATTGTCGGCTGTGGTCGCTGAGAAGGATAAGGCTAATGGAGATAAAGGGAACATATTCTTCACCAACTTTTGACGCTCTTTTCAGTGGTATAAATTAAATTCAAGTATTCTGAGCGAATTCAAATTATTTTACTTTATTGCATATGTCTCCTTTTCCCAAGGTAAATAAAAGGAGACAAACGCCAGGTCCCCATGTTACATCTCCATAAGATAATCTTCTTCTGTCAGTCTGAATTGCAAAACGACCTGAAGGAATCTGGTCATTTCGTTCGCACTTTCAGATAGAGCTGCCTCCAAGATTCATTTTAATATGTAATTTTCCTTCGACCATCGTTTGGTTAAGTGCAAGAGACTTTATCCAGTCCTACTTTTTTGCACTAGCTTTCTTTTTTCTTCCCCTTGTTTCACTCCAAAATCAATTACAAGAGCCTGCCAGAATATGGCCATTTTTGTTAATTCTATTGGAATGGGCGTATCCTTATGGCATCGAATTTCCTTGAGACCGTCGTCCTTGAGACCATCTTTCCTTGAGATCCCTCTACTGACTCTATCTATTCGTAGCCTCTCTTCTTTCTCTTTTTGTACTCAAGGATTTCAGATAGTATATTTGTTTTAATTCAAATAATGCAAAAGTAAAAATTTAGGGACTCGTTATTGGCACAACTTCTTGAAAGGACTTAAAATAATACAAAAGTAATATATAATGAACAAAATAAGTATAACAATCTGTATGGGACACTGAATAATTTACCTGAATACGATACACCTGAGTAATGATATTTAACTAGTGACTAAACAAGTTTACGCTTCGTCGTATTTCAGAACGAAAAAAAAATAATTCTGATTAGCACAAAATTCTATTTATGCTACTTTTACTCGAATCTACAAGGAGAAATGAATAATAAAGTTGGTAATTTGGTCGTTGTTTAAATATAATCACTTTGGCACCCTTCAAACCACTTGGTTAGATCAGGTGACCCTTCATTCACTGGCAATTCAAGCCAGAAATGTTTTTTTCCGCTCATCGGAGACGTGTGGGAATAGTTTCAGAAGTCCTAGTTTCTTTTCTTTTGAAATCCCTCTTGGACCCTTGGCGTTCCCTTGCAAACCTTTTATTCGTTTTGCTTTCTATTTGAGGAGATCAAAACATTGTAAAGTGTCGTAGAAATCGTATTTGCAGTTGTAGAGCGTGTCTTTCAAACCCTTTTGATAAGTAGCCTGCACAATTCTCTTCAGTATGACCAAATCCTTTTTGCTGCCCTTTTTAGTTGACTTCGCACTTCTCAAAAAAAAACGTTGTGTCCAGAACCTTCACACGAGTGTTTTTTCCTGCAATTTTGCATAAGGGTTACTAGATCCCTCAAATCCACGACACCATCATGACTTCTCATCTTCTTTTCAATGCAACCACGGATATCGTCCGCCGTCATATGTATGTGACTTTTGATAAGGTACTTCAAACTGTCAACTGATGGTCCCCAACTCAGATTCACTTTGCAAACAAGAGCACTAAATTTTTGTTTTGGGCCAAGCAATTGTCACACCAGAAAACAAATTCTTCGAATTCTGGCAACTCACTATGACCACACTATCAGCAGTTCTGTAGTAGATTAAATATAAAAAAACGAAGTTTTTTAAACTGAAAGTAAGGAGCGACATTAAAACTTAAAACGAGCAGAAATTAATCCGTATATGAAAGGGGCTGTCTCTTCCACAAAGCCTCGCTATTTACGCTAAAGTTTGACTCTTTCTCACGGCTCTATCTTTTAAAACAATAAAAACTTTAGCGTAAAGAGCGAGGCATTGAGGAGGGGACAGCCACTTTCATATACGGAATAATTTCTGTTCGTTTTAAGTTTTAATGTCGCTCCTTACTTTCAGTTAAAAAAAACTTTTTTTTATTTATTTAATTTCTGATCGTTTTTTAAATAATGCTGGGAAATCCGGCGCTTTCTTTACAGCAATGTCCCTTCCCAAGTTAAAACTTCCTCCATAGAAAGATCCTCCAACGTAACCCCAAACCCCCCTCCCACTACCAGAAAAAATCCCCCTAAAAACGTCTGTATACTTCCCAATGACCAATACTATTTGTAAACATTGGGCAAGGTCCATAACTTGCAGCCCTTCTCAGAGGGACTGTGGGGGATTAAGTCATCCTCAAAGACATAGTTATTATATTTTTCGACCATGCTGAACAAAATGAATATCTCAAAATTTTGATCGGGTGACTTTGGGAAAAAATTAGCGTGGGAAGGGGCCTAGTTGACCACTAATTTTTGATCACTTATAAAGGCACTAGAACTTTTGATTTCCGTTAGAATGAGCCCTCCAGCGATATTATAGGGCCACAAGGTCAATACGTTGAGCCATGGGAAAAAAAACACGCATCCGTGGTCTTTCTTCTGGGGAAAAAAAATTACAAAATTCCATATTTTTGCAGATAGGAGCTTGAAACCACTGTAGTAGGGTTCTCTGATACGCTGAGTCTGATGGTGTGATTTTCATTAAGGTTCTATGACTTTTAGGGGGTGTTTCCCTCTTTTTTAGAAAATAATGCAAATTTCCTCAGGCACGTAACTTTTGATGGGTACGACTAAACTTGATGAAACTTATATATTTGAAATCAGCATAGAAATTTAATTCTTTTGATGTATCTATGGTTATCAAAATTCCGTTTTTTAGAATTTCGGTTACTATTGAACCGGGTCGCTCCTTACTTACATTTCATCACCACGAACTTTTTGGTGGCTTAACTATGCTTTAAAATATAAAACTGTTTCCATAGAACTGGGCTTTAAAAACATGGAGTGCTATAAAACTATATCATAGGCAGCGCGCTAGCGCTGCCTAAGTAAAGAACGATGTGCGCATGATGTGTGTTTTTTTTTTGGTTCTCCATACCTGGGCACTTCGTATCGAAGGAGTTGTCGTAGAAACTTCGAAAAGGGCTCATTCGAGTGGAAATTGGAGTGGCTAGTGCCCTTTTTAAAAGTCAAAAGTGATTGGAGGGCAACTAGCGCCCCCCCCCCCCACGCCTATCATTCCAGCAAACACATCCAATCAAAATTTTGAGATAGCCATTTTGTTCAGCGTAGTTGATTTCCAGATAGAAAATATGTTTTTGAGGAGGACACTCCCCCACAACCCTCAGGGCAGAGGGTTTTAAGTTGTGCCCTGGGGGCATATAAGGTTTTTATAGAAGGCGTTGTCGTAGAAACTTCAAAAAAGGCTCATTCGATTGGAAATTCAAAGGGCTAGTACCCTTTTAAATAGTCGAAAGTGATTGGAGGGCAACTAGCTCCCCCCCCACGCCCATCATTACCCCAAACACATCCAATCAAAATTTTAAGATAGCCATTTTGTTCACCGTAGTTGATTTCCAGATAGAAAATATGTTTTTGAGGAGAACACTCCCCCACAACCCTCAGGGCAAGGGTTTTAAGTTATGCCCTGAGGGCATATAAGGTTTTTAAAGAAGGTGTTTTCGTAGAAACTTCAAAAAAAGCTCATTCGATTGGAAATTCAATGGGCTAGTGCCCTTTTTAATAGTCGAAAGTGATTTGAGGGCAACTAGCCCCCCCCCCCCCAAACCCATCATTCCCCCAAAAACATCCAATAAAAATTTTGAGATAGCCATTTTGTTCAGCTCAGTTGCTTTCCAGATAGAAAACATAGTTTTGAGGAGGACACTCCCCCACAACCTTCAGGGCAAGGATTATAAGTTATGCCCAGGGGGTGTATAAGGTTTTTATTGAAATCTTTGTCGTAAAAACTTGAAAAAGGGCTCATTCTATTTAAAATTCAAAATTCCTGTACCCATTTTGATAGTCGAAAGTGATTTGAGGGCAACTAACCCCCCTCTCACGCCCACCTTTTCCCCAAACACATCCAATCAAAATTTTTACATAGCCATTTTATTCAATGTAGTTGAAAGTTCTGGAAATTAGGTCTTTTAGGATGATAACCCTTCCCCCTCAGAGTCCTCAGTGCAAGGGTTGTAAGTTATGCCCTGGGGGCATATAAAGTTTTTATTGAAAGCGCTGTGGTAGAAACTTCAAAAGAGCTCATTCAATTGAAAATTGAAAGGGCTAGTGCCTTTTTAATAGTTAAAAGTGATTGGATACTAACGCCCATCTCACAACGACCATTTTCCCAACACATCGACTTAAAATTTTGAGATATCTATTTTGTTCAACGTAGTTGAAAGTTCTGGAAATTAGGTCTTTTAGGATGATAACCCTCTCAGAGTCCTCAGTGCAAGGGTTGTAAGTTATGCCCTGGGGGCATATAAAGTTTTTATTGAAAGCGTTGTCGTAGAAACTTCAAAAGGGATCATTCAATTGGAAATGGAAAGGGCTAGTGCCTTTTTAATAGTTAAAAGTGATTGGATAGCGACTAACGCCCCTCTCACGCCCACCATTTTCCAAACCACATCCAATCAAAATTTTGAGATATCCATTTTGTTCAACGTATTTGAACGCTCTGGAAATTAGGTCTTTTAGGATGATAACCCCCTCAGAACCCTCAGTGCAAGGGTTTTAAGTTATGCCCTTGGGGCATATAAGGTTTATATAGAAAGTTGTTGCATAAATCATAGGCAGCGCGATCGCGCTGAGAACGGGGACATTCGAGAACGAGACAAGAAACAGGGACTAAGTAAAGCGGAAGACACTCCCCAAAGTCCTCAGGGCAAGGGTTTTAAGTTATATCCTGGGGGCATATAAGAACGATGTTGGCACAATGTATTATTTATTAATTTTTTCCTTTAGAGCAGGGCACTTCGTATCGAAGAAGTTGTCGTAGAAACCTCGAAAAGCGCTCATTCAATTGGAAATTGGAGTGGCTTGTGCCCTTTTTAATAGTCGAAAGTGATTGGAAGCTGACTAACACCCCTTCCACGCCCACCATTTCCCAAAACATATCCAATCAAAATTTTGAGATAGCCATTTTGTTCAGCGTAGTTGATTTCCAGATAGAAATTATGTTTTTGAGGACAGTCCCCCCTAGGGCAAGCCCTTGTGGCAATGTTTGTAAGTTATGCCCTGGGGGCATATAAAGTTTCTTATAGAAGGCTTTGTAGTAGAAACTTTAAAAAAGGCTCATTGGACTGGAAATTCAAAGGGCTAGTGCCCTTTCAAATAGTCGAAAGAGATAAGAGGGCAAATAACCCGCCTTTCACGCCCACCTTTTCCCCAAACACATCTAATCAAAACTTTGAGATAGCCATTTTATTCAACGTAGTTTTAAGTTCTGGAAATTAGGTCTTTGAGGATGACAGCCCCCCCCCCCCCCCACAGACCTCAGGGCAAGGGTTGTAAATTATGCCCAGGGGGTATATAAGGTTTTTATATAACGCGTTGTCGTAGAAGCACCAAAAAGGGCTCATTCGATCGGAAATTGAAATGGCTAGTGCCCTTTTTAATAGTCGAAAGTGATTGGAAAGCAACCAACACCCCTGTCACGCCCACCATTTCCTCAAACACACCCAATAAAGATTTTGAGATAGCCATTTTGTTCCAAGCAGTTCAAAGTTCAGGAAATTATACCTTTGGCAGGACACTCCCCCCACAGTCTTCAGGGCAAGGGTTAAAAGTTATGCCCTGGGGTTATATAAGGTTTTTATTGAAATCTTTGTCGTAGAAACTTGAAAAAGGGCTCATTCGATTGGAAATTCAAAGGGCTAGTGCCCTTTTTATTAATCGAAAGTGATTTGAAGGCAACTAACCCCCCTCTCATGCCCATCTTTTCTCCAAACACATCCAATCAATATTTTAGATAGCCATTTTGTTCAGCGTAGTTGATCCCCAGATAGAAAATATATTTTTGAGGAGGACACTCCCCCACAACCCTCAGGGCAAGGGTTTTAAGTTATGCCCTGAGGGCATATAAAGTTTTTATAGAAGGCGTTGTCGTAGAAACTTCAAAACAGGCTCATTCGATTGGAAATTCAAAGGGCTGGTGCCCTTTTTAATGGTCGAAAGTGATTTGAAGGCAACTAAAACCCCCTCCCGCCCATCTTTTCTCCAAACAACATCAAATCAATCATAGGCAGCGCGCTAGCGCTGCCTAAGTAAAGAACGATGTGGGCACATTGTGTTTTTGGTTTTTTCTCCATACCCTGGCACTTCGTATCGAAGGAGTTGTCGTAGAAACTTCGAAAAGGGCTCATTCGATTGGAAATTGGAGTGGCTAGTGCCCTTTTTAATAGTCGAAAGTGATTGGAGGGCAACTAGGCCCCCCCCACGAACATCATTTCCCCAAACACATCCAATCAAAATTTTGAGATAGCCATTTTGTTCAACGTAGTTGATTTCCACATAGAATATACGTTTTTTAGGAGGACACTCCCCCACAACCCTCGGGGCAAGGGTTTTAAGTTATGCCCTTGGGGCCTATAAGGTCTTTATAGAAGGCGTTGTCGTAAAAACCTCAAAAAAGGCTCATTTGATTGGAAATTCAAAGGGCTAGTGCCCTTTTTAATATTCGAAAATGATTGGAGGGCAACTAGCCCCGCCATGCCCATCATTCCCCCAAACACATCCAATTAAAATTTTGAGATAGCCATTTTATTCAGCGTAGTTGATTTCCATATAGAAAATATATTATGAGGAGGACAGTCCCCTACAACCCTCGGGGCAAGGGTTTTAAGTTATGCCCTTGGGGCCTATAAGGTCTTTATAGAAGGCGTTGTCGTAAAAACCTCAAAAAAGGTTCATTCGATTGGAAATTCAAACGACTAGTGACCTTTTTAATAGTCGAAAGTGATTGAAGGGCAACTAGACCTCCCCACACCCATCATTCCCTCAAACCGCCCTTCATTCCGCCTATCATTCCACCGATCATTGTCGCTGATGACACACAGTATTCAGTGGCAGCTGTGACTGAGGCAGATTTATTTCAGCTATTAAATACAGGAATGAGTTGTATTGAAAGATGGATGCGTGTAAATAAATTATGTTTGAATCATAGTAAAAGTAATTTCATTCTATATGGAAGAAGTGCTAATTATTATCCTTGGATCAATGATATTCAACTAGAAAGTGGATATCTCCAGAGACATAGTTATGCCTAACATCCTGGTGTCCAAGTTGACGAGTTTCTTATGTTTAAACCTCATATTGAATCACGGTGTACAAAAATCGCCAGGAATGTTGGAATGCTGCGGAAACTGAAACATTTTTTCCCTCCTAAAATTTTAAGAATGCTGTATTTCTCGCTGGTTCATCCGTATTTGTTATATTGTGTAAGTGTTTGGTCAGCGACATTTACTACTTATCTACTGCCACTGAGGGTTTTACAAAATAAAGCTGTTCGTGTTTTATCTAGAATGCGAGGTTCTGACTCGGTTTTACGGCAATACGACGGTATCAAGATTCTGCCACTGTTCGGCCTAGTTAAGTTTTACACGGTATTATTCATGTTTAAAAGTTTTAATAACCTGCTACCTGCATGTTTCTCGATTACATTTAATGAAGCTCAACACAGGTATGAGACAAGAAATGCCCATTCAATGCGAACCCCGTTCCCTGTAGCAACAAGGTCTACATTTTCTATCCGTTTTTTTGGCTCGGCTGTCCGGAACAAACTTGTTGGAAGGGGTGGTAGAGGGAGGCGAGAGAAGATATTTATTTGTTTTTGGGTTTGGTTTTATTAGGGTCCAAGGAAATACAAGCTAATAAAAGAAAATATTATATATATATATATATAAATATATACATATATATATATATATATATATATATATATATATATATATATATATATATATAATATATATATATATATATATATATATATATATATATTATATATATATATATATATATATATATATATATATAAATATATATATATATATATGTACATATATATATATATATATATATATATATATATATATATATATATATATATATATATATATATATATATATATATATATATATATATATATATATTATATATATATATATATATATATATATATATATATATATATATATATATATATATATATGTACATATATATATATATATATTTATATATATATATATATATATATATATATATATATATATATATATATATATATATATATATATATATATATATTTATATATATATATATATATATATATATATATATATATATATATATATATATATATATATATATATATATATATATATATATATACATATATATATATATATATATATATATATATATATATATATATATATATATATATATATATATATATATATATATATATATATATATATATATATATATATATATATATATTTTTAAGTGTTTTTCTTTTTTTTCGGGTTTTTGTCCGGCATGCATTAATGCATTGGATTGTGTTTTTTAAATGTGAAGTTTGCTTATTTATTTATTGTAACCCGTTTGTAAATAATAAAAAAAACACATCCAATCAAAATTTTGAGATAGTCATTTTGTTCAGCATAGTTGATTTTCAGATAGAAAATATGTTTTTGAGGAGGACACTCCCCCACAACCCTCGGGGTAAGGGTTGTAAGTTATGCCCTGGGGGACTATAAGGTTTTAATAGAAAGCGTCGTCGTAGAAACTTCAAAAAAGGCTCATTCAATTGGAAATTCAAAGGGCTAGTGCCCTTTTTAATAGTTGAAAGTGATTGGACGATAACTAACCCCTCTCTCACGCCCATCTTTTCCCCAAACACATCCAATCAAAATTTTGAGATAGCCATTTTTTTCAACGTAGTTTTAAGTTCTGGAAATTTGGTCTTTGAGGATGACAACCCCCTCACAGCCCTCAGGACAAGGGTTGTAAGTTATGCCCTGGGGCCATATAAAGTTTTTATAGAACGCGTTGTCGTAAAAACTTCAAAAAGGGCTCATTCGATTAGAAATTGAAATGGCTTGTGCCCTTTTAATAGTCGAAAGTAATTGGAAGGCAACTAACACCCCTTCCACGCCCACCATTTCTCCAAACACATCCAATCAAAATTTTGTGATAGCCATTTTGTTCCACACAGCTAAAGTTCAGGAAATTATACCTTTGAGCAGGGCACTCCCCCCACAGTCTTCAGGGCAAGGGTTATAAGTTATACCCTGGGGCATATAAGGTTTGTTTTGAAATGTTTGTCGTAGAAACTTGAGAAAGGGCTCATTCGATTGGAAATTCAAAGGGCTAGTGCCCTTTTTAACGGTCGAAAGTTATTTTGGGGCAACTAACCCACCTCTCACGCCCACCTTTTCCCCAAACACATCCAATCAAAATTTTTAGATAGCCATTTTATTCAACGCAGTTGACAGTTTTGGAAATGAGGTCTTTAAGGATAACAAACCATCCTCCCCACAACCCTCAGGGTAAGGGTTTTAAGTTATGCCCTGGGAGCATGTAAGGTTTTTATTGAAAGCGATGTTGTAAAAACATCCAAAAGCGCTCATTCAATTGAAAATTGAAAGGGTTAGTGCCCTTTTAATAGTCGAAAGTGATTGAAGGGCAATTAACCCCCCTCTTACGCCCCCCATTTCCCTAAACACATCCAATCAAAATTTTGAGACATCCATTTCGTCTTTTAGGGTGAGAACCCCATCAGAGCTTTCAGTGCAAGGGTTGTAAGTTATGCCCTGGGGGCATATAAGGTTTATATAGAAAGTTGTTGTAGAAATTTCAAAAGGGGCTCATTTGATTGGAAATTGAAATTGCCCTTTTTAATAGTCGAAAGTAAGTGGAGAGTAACGCCCCTCTCACGCCCACCATAGTAGAAAGGCCTCATGAGGTCCGAGCGGGAGTCCATATATGGGCATAGAGTCCCTAGGGAGATGGTTTTCTCACTGAGAATAAAAAAACAGAATTTTTCTCACTTGAAAAAACAGGAATTTTCTCACTTTTATGGATGTTTTCTTGGACGGTTATGAGTGTTGGTCAATTTATTTGATGTTTTTCATGGATGTCAACATCAATTTATGTCTGTTTTATGGTTTTTGTCAGTGAGAATGGAAAAACAGTATTTTTCCCACTTTGATGGATGTTTTCTGGATTATTGAGTCTAACGGGGACCGGAGTCAATGACACTTCTTACGAATGTTATGATCCATGAATTAGGAAACATGATCACGTGTTTCCTTCTCAGCCAATCAGCGAGTCGGTTTACATATTAGCGGCGGAAGGTATATGAGGAAAGGATTTTTGCTATAGTTTTTATTAGTCTGTGAATAGAATTCAAAGGAGTGAGAAGAACAGTTTTGACTTTACTCATTTGGATATGTATTTGTGTGTTGATGATGACGAGTGGAATGTTTACCCTCTTAGAAGTTGATGGTAATAATACAAGAGCACCAAACATTGCGGTGGAAATCACGAGAGGATCACGGCTTTGTCTGGAATGGGATGAAGTATATGCAAGATATGTGATATCCTTGAGCAAATTTAAAATGGAGGATCAATTATGTTTCGCTGCAAAAGTTGATATAGCACATGTGAATAGACTTCAATGTGCTTTAAGTACATTAGTGAAACATATCGAAGACAATAAACTCTATCGCTAATTGTACATGCATAGTATTATTGTTGTTGTTGTAATTATTCAATAAAATTGTTTCGAAATCGAAAATGTTCCCTTTCTTTTCTGGTTAGGGGCTAACGAATCAGGGTCAGTCTAGAGTCAGCAGTCAGAGTGAAAGGATTGAAAAATGAATAAATTTGAGAAAGAGAGAATTAGATCAAATCTAGTGTTTATGGAAAAACATTTGATTTTGGATGATGATTTTCTCGAGTTATCTCTTCAACGCAGGATATTCTCTCGTCAGGGAACACTTGACAATATAATGAGGAGTGGTTCTCCCCCATTGGACTATTGTATGGAACTTTTAAAATGGGATTCAAATGCTTATAGTCAATTTATTGATATATTAATTGGAACAAAGCAGAATCATATCGTGGATATACTTTTGAAAACATTGCCAATGGATTCAATGTAGATGGCTCCTCCTTCGAAAGAGGTAACGTCACAGAGTTACTCCTCTCCCCATTCCTCCACCTTGAATTTATCCGTCAGCAGGAACGATCAGTTTCGTTTTAGCTGTGAGAGAGTTGACATCGGAAACCAAAAAAAATGTTCTATACATGTCCATTGTGCATGTACACTCTTGGCAGTTGGACTCAATGTGAGAATTGTACAATTATTGATGACTACAGTGAAAAGTGCAAATTATGTAATCCTTGTAAATTACATAGAGGCTATGCAGTACAAATTAAAGGATGTAATTCATGTCTTGAGGAGGTGTGTGACTCTCATCCTAGAGGGCACCTGTGCTCCAATTGTCACTATGATAAATGTGATCAGTGGGAGAATACTTACCCCGCTATGATTGGAAAGAATCCCAAACGTGATTTTAGTTTATTTCTACGAGATTGGTATCGTCGTGGATTTAAATTATTCTGGGAAGAGGAATCTGGTCTACGATTCAACTGTTGGGGTAACAAGACAATTTGGTTTCTACGTCATCGTTGTGACGACACTGCCTACTATGACTATAAACCAAGTGATTTTTATTTGGCAGTTACCGAATGTGATTCACCATTTGAAAACACTGTATGTGATATTGCTTCAAATAGACAGATTGAAACTCGTGAATTTCATAATATGAATGCAAATAGTATCATTGACTATACAACGAGATATGACAAGAGTGAAATTACATTGTACTGTAGAAAATGTGACCCTGACTTTGCAGTCAATCAAGATCAATATACAGTGAATCCAAATGATTTACCAGCATTAGTGGTTCACGACAGTTACCTATACATCGAAGAAGAAGAAGAAATCTAAAGTGAAGATTTAAAGACATTGTTGTATATATATATATATATATATATATATATATATATATATATATATATATGCATTTTATTAATAAACAAATTCACAAACATTTTTTAAGCACTTTACTCTTAGGGCACTTAAATCAATACTGTATAGGTCTGAGAGGATATTTTCCACTAGAAAGTCGTTCAGACGTGGATTGTCACTATAAATGTGGAGAAACTGCTTGTAAGTATAGCCGCGACATCGGAACACAAAATATAGTAGTGCATGGAAGCCACAGCTTTTAGTCGTTAGATCCTGAACCCTCTTCCGATTTTGAATAATAGTTTTCCCACTGCTCTCAATATAGTTGCTGATGTGAGGTGTGTAAAATGTATAGGGTAGACCAAGAGGGTCAAAAAATTCAATCGTCTTCATTGTTTGAAAGATGCACAGCTAATGACCCGTCAGCACAGTCGACGGACTGCTATTAACAATAATCAAGGTATTGTTGACACTTTGAATTTTTCCGAGAAAGTCCGAGGGTAGACAATAGGATTCGTACTGAGACATGTAGGGGTCCATATTAAACACATTGATTATTTGACTGGTGTTCATGGCGCCAAGTCTAGTAGAACACTGCCTTCGGGAGTGATTTCCCAATAGGTTTCATATTTATTTAGTGAGATTAGTGCAATACTCTCAGCCAATGGGTCTGCAAATGTACACTCTAAACGCACACTCCCCGTACGTACTATACTCATATCCTGTGTGCCAGACAAATCCAGTACAATGATACCATGTGTTTTAGCAAACATATCTTCGGTTATACCATTTTCAAATAGTTGTGAATCATGATCTAGGGTTTGCATGGTCAACTCATACAATGTTCTATAGGATTTATCAAAAGATAGATTGTAGAGTGGGATACCGTTTACTTTGCACACAAGAGATGAAAGTCCAAACATCTCGAATTTATGTGGGCATTCAGTCCACGATCCTATTGCACTGGCGCTTTTTACAAATGCCAAAGCGAGTTTTGACGGAATTTCACCATTGATAAAGGATAAATCGGTGAAGATGCGTGAGCCCATGGCAATATGACGTTGATTGGTGATTGTATGAGGAACAAGTAGTTTAATATTATTTCCATTGGCTCTCAGTTTTTCCACTGCCAAAGCAACAGAACTCATGACCTGTTGTTTGCGTACATGAAGTATTGCCGAGGTGAGGGAGAAACTTACATCAGGATTGGCAGCAAGTTCTTTTCTCAATATGAAATTGGATGGTGCAAGCGTCAGTTTTATATCCACTTTAACATTGGGCGGCAGCCATTGGGGTATATTAAATATTTCATGATATATTTTTCCAACTAGATGTAATTCACTAGTTGTAGCATTTTTAAGTGCATCTGTACTATCAGTATTAGTAACATATTCATATCCATTGGAGGTGCCTCTCAATTCCTTGTATGACTTGGGTGTCATCAGCATGAATTGCATATAGCTTGTATAATTTGAGAGATTGTTGCTTGTGCTCACCAGCGTGCCATTGATGTAGACACTAATTTGACGAAATAGATTATGTAATATACAATTTTCATAGGATATTCCATCGGCCCGAATTGTCATTGTATTATCGGATTTCCGGACTTTCATTTGTAAATCTATAAATGTTGAAGACATGTCCATAAAGTAGTCTTCATTGGAATAAATTTGAAAGTGGATATTATCGGAGAGGGGTTGTTGTGGATAAAATTGTTCATAGTATCCATGCTTGACACTCACATCAACATTTTCAGCATTGAATAGATTCAATGAGGCGGTGATTGAAGGTTGAGAATCCTTATGCGGTAGGTAGGACATCTTAGGAGAAGAAATCTAGTTTCGATCTAACAATTTTCTTCCTGGGGCTTCTTCTTCTGTTTACACTACGTGTCGGCTTTTTCCTTCTTTTCTTTGACAAGAGGGATGATGTCTTTCGTTTCCGACCTGAGTGGAGACTGATGAGTGATGCATTGTTTCTTGACCTTTTTAAGCCTTTACCATTTTGTTTTAATCTCTCGCCAAGGGTTCGCGCACTGGACCTAAGATTTTCCGTAGCACTTTTTTTAAAATCCTTGCCAGAGCCCCAATCGTATAGTGTAGAGGATGCAAAATCTGTCGCAGCCGGTACAAGATATTTTCTAGCCAGTGGTAGTGAAGAGCGAAACAGCTTAGCAAACCAACTGCCAAGACCGTAGCCAGACATTGACGAGCGACCTCCGCAATAGTCCATTCCATTGCCCTGTTGTCTTGGGCCAAGAGTATTAACATAGCAGTCAATATCAGGACAAGTGAATACCACTTTTTTATTAGACATCTTGCTGTTGAACGATGGGACGAAAATGGCATGTAATCACAGCCAAACCTTTTGAAATTGCTATGGGATCACCCAATTCAGTTCTTAGTGTTAACTGACAGAGTTCCAAATAGGAAGTGTTTACGGGAATATACTGAAGATGCTTTATATTGTAGTGGTGAATATGCTCTTGATTGGTTTTTCGTTCAAGAACTCGTAGGAGGGGAACATTTGAATTACCAACCCGAGGGTAAGTTAACCCTAAACGGTTAAAAAATTTCTCTGAAATCACACTTTCAGGTTAGGTTAGGTAGGACTCCGACCCCCCTACCCCAACACCGAAGTAACCCCCCGGCCTCAAAAGGCCCCCGGGCCCCCAAAGACCCTCCGGACCCCGCAATACTTTTCAAAAGGCATTATTATATCTTTTCAGAACAAGTTCTTTTCTTAATATCCTTCTTAAACCAATTTTACAAATTCTAAATTCTTCCTTAGTAGATAGAAAAAGCTATATCATAGTTGTGAATATTTTCTCGGGAGATAAGCAGTTCTATTTCAATTTTAAATTTTCTTAATGAAGTGAAGAAAAGTTCAAGTTCTCTTCTGAATTTTCTCAATGAAAAAGGAATTATTTATTAATCAATTCTATTTTTCCAAATAATATAAAAATTTTCCACTTCGGTTCAGATTTTTCTCAAAGGGATGAAAAAATTTTAAATACTGTTCCAAATTTTTCATAGAAGATGGAAAAGTTCAAGCTCTCTTCTGAATTTTATCAAAGAACACAATTCAATTCTAATTTCTCCAGAGAAAATAAAAATCTTCCACTTCAATTTAAGTTCACCAAAGACATAAAGAACTTTAAAGTTCTATTCTAAATTTATCCGTAGTAGATAGAAAAAGCTATACCATAGTTGTGAATATTTTCCCGGACGACAAAAAGTTCTAGTTCAATTTTCAATTTTCTCAACGAAGTCAAGGAAAGTTCAAGTTCTCTTCTGAATTTTACCAAAGAAAAAGAAATTAGTTATTGATCATTTCTATTTTTCCAAATAATATAAAAATTTTCCACTTCAGTTCAGATCTATCTCAAAGAGATGAAAAATTTTAAATACTCTTCCTTATTTTTCACAAAAGATAAAAAAGTTCATTCTTCTGAATTTTCTCAATGAAAAAGAAATTAGCTATTGATCAATTCTATTTTTCCAAATAATATAAAAATTTTTCATTTCGGATCAGATTTTTCTCAGAGATGAAAAAATTTTAAATACTGTTCCAAATTTTTCATGGAAGATAGAAAAGTTCAAGTTCTCTTCTGAATTTCACCAAAGAACACACTTCAATTGTAATTTCTCCAGAGAAAATAGAAATCTTCCACTTCAGTTTTAAGTTCCCCAAAGACATAAAGAAATTTAAGTTCTATTCTAAATTTTTCCGTAGTAAATAGAAAAAGCTATACCATAGTTGTGAATATTTTCCCGGAAGATAAAAAGTTCTAGTTCAATTTTTAATTTTCTCAACGAAGATAGAAAAAGTAATAGCATAGTTGTGAATATTTTCCCGGAAGATAAAATGTTCTACTTCAATTTTAAATTTTCTCAATGAAGTGAAGAAAAGTTCAAGTTCTATTCTGAATTTTCTCAATGAAAAAGAAATAAGTTATTGATCAATTCTATTTTTCCAAATAATATAAAAATTAACCACTTCAGTTCTGATTTTTCTCAAAGAGATGAAAAATATTAAATACTGTTCCAAATTTCTCACGGAAGATAGAAAAGTTCAAGTTCTCTTCTGAATTTTACCAAAGAACACAACTCAATTCTAATTTCTCCAGAGAAAATAAAAATCTTCCACTTCACTTCTTTATTTCGCAAAAACATAAAGAAATTTAAAGTTCTATTCTAAATTTTTCGATGGTAGATAGAAAAAGTAATACCATAGTTGTGAATATTTTCCCGGAAGATAAAAAGTTCTACTTCAATTTTAAATTTTCTCAACGAAGTGAAGAAAAGTTCAAGTTCTATTCTGAATTTTCTCAATGAAAAAGAAATAAGTTATTGATCAATTCTATTTTTCCAAATAATATAAAAATTATCCACTTCAGTTCTGATTTTTCTCAAAGAGATGAAAAAAACATTAAATACTGTTCCAAATTTTTCACGGAAGATAGAAAAGTTCAGGTTCTCTTCTGAATTTTACCAAAGAACACAACTCAATTCTAATTTTCTCCAAAGAAAATAAAAAAACTCAGACTTTTCTAATAAGCATTCTAAGCGTCGACATGCTAACCTATCCTAAATCCGGGTTGCAGCGGTAGCTAGCAACCTAGTAAGAGACGATCACCTCCAATGTCAAGAAATATAAAACCCCCCAACTCCTAAAAAAAGAGTCAGATCAAAACAAAAAGTACACCATTAGAACCGCCTTGTCCGAATCCTCTATAAAGGAAACTTACCTCCCTTTGGCTTGAATAACAAAGAAAATATATTGGCTTGAAAATCAAGAAAATTGACTTTTACCACGTTATTCTCCACAAACGGGATATTTTTTTCTTTCCGCTTTTTCTTTCTGCTCAGCTAGCTGGGCACTGGAAAATCATAGAGAGCTGTATAATAGCTCATTTTAAAGGAAATTGCAACATCTAGTCACTTTTGTATTTAAAAATAAAATACTTTTTAAAGTTACAATAAGGAACGAACTGTAACCCATAGTAACTTAAGTATTAAATCAAACAGTTCGTGGCCATAATAAGGCGCTGTGTAATGGCTCATTTTAAAGGAAACTGTTACATATAGAAGCCTTTTGTAATTAACAAAATTAATTATTATTATAAAACAAATTCTTACCGGGCATATATCCTGGGCATATATCTCGTAAAGCACGAATTCAAGCAGTAACAGTCGATGAGGATCTTTTATTATAAAGAACGACACCTAGCCAATGTTATCCTAAATCCGGGTTGCAGCGGTAGCTAGCAACCTAGTAAGAGACGATCACCTCCAATGTCAAGAAATATAAAACCCCCCAACTCCTAAAAAAAGAGTCAGATCAAAACAAAAAGTACACCATTAGAACCGCCTTGTCCGAATCCTCTATAAAGGAAACTTACCTCCCTTTGGCTTGAATAACAAAGAAAATATATTGGCTTGAAAATCAAGAAAATTGACTTTTACCACGTTATTCTCCACAAACGGGATATTTTTTTCTTTCCGCTTTTTCTTTCTGCTCAGCTAGCTGGGCACTGGAAAATCATAGAGAGCTGTATAATAGCTCATTTTAAAGGAAATTGCAACATCTAGTCACTTTTGTATTTAAAAATAAAATACTTTTTAAAGTTACAATAAGGAACGAACTGTAACCCATAGTAACTTAAGTATTAAATCAAACAGTTCGTGGCCATAATAAGGCGCTGTGTAATGGCTCATTTTAAAGGAAACTGTTACATATAGAAGCCTTTTGTAATTAACAAAATTAATTATTATTATAAAACAAATTCTTACCGGGCATATATCCTGGGCATATATCTCGTAAAGCACGAATTCAAGCAGTAACAGTCGATGAGGATCTTTTATTATAAAGAACGACACCTAGCCAATGTTATTACATTAAAAGACGATCATTGGAATGACATACCACTGCATTCATTGGACTTAGTTAGCTACTTGATTGCTCGAGGTTTGTCTCTTATCCGGGTTGCAGCGGTAGCTAGCATCCTAGTAAGAGACGAACAAGTCCAATGTTAAGAAATATAAAAACCCATAGCTCCTAACAAAGGAGTCAGATCAAAACAAAAAGTACACCATTAGAACCGCCTTGTCCGAAACCCCTGTATAGGAAACTTTCTGTCCCTTGGCTTGAACAGCAAGGGAAATATATTGGCTTGAAAATCAAGAAAATTGACTTCAACCACGTTATTCTCCACAAACGGGATTTTTTTTTCCTTTTTTTTATCCAGAGATAGCTTGGCACTGGAACATCGTAGAGGGTTGTTCAATAGCTCATTTTAAAGGAAATTAATTGGGTTAAAAATCTATAGTAACTAAAATAAATTATTTCTAAAAGAGAATAAATTTTTCCACCAAAAACTGCATTTTTGATGTTATAATAAAGATCGAACTCTTCCCTATACTAACTTGCATAGGGAACTTCACTATAGTTAGGATTACAGTATTTATATTATACATCATTATAAATTATAAAAGCTTCAAATTGTTCGAAGATTATAGAGTTAAAATTTTTCCACACCGGGAATCGAACCCGGGCCTGTTGAGTGAAAGTTAACTATCCTAGCCACTAGACCATATGGGACCACAAAGAAGTATGATTTAAGAACCATATGTATATTATTATTTCACCATACCAATTATTATAATAAGGCCAAAACAAAATCGTCGACTTGCAATCTTACTTTTGACACATTAGTTAAATCTTCATCAGACTTAAAAAATGTTTTGCTAGTTTTACATGAAAGAACGAACCTTAGCCCATAGTAGCAGAAATAAGAATATCTAGGTTGCAGCGGTAGCTAGCAACTTATTAATTACATAACCCGGGTTTAAGTGGTAGCTAGCAACCTAGTAAGAAACGCCAAATTAAAAGATGATCATTAGAAGAACATACAATTGCTTATATTGGACTTAGTTAGCTGCCCTTAGTTAAAAACCCATAGTTCCTAACAAAGGAGTCAGATCAAAACAAAAAGTACACCATTAGAACCGCCTTGTCCGAAACCCCTGTATAGGAAACTTTCTGTCCCTTGGCTTGAACAGCAAGGGAAATATATTGGCTTGAAAATCAAGAAAATTGACTTTAACCACGTTATTCTCCCCAAACGGCATATTTTTTTCTCTTTTCTTTTTTTTTTCTTTTCCACAGATAGCTTGGCACTGGAACATCGTGGAGGGTAGTTCAATAGCTCATTTTAAAGGAAATTAATTGGGTTAAAAATCTATAGTAACTAAAATAAATTATTTCTAAAAGAGAATAAATTTTTCCACCAAAAACTGCATTTTCGATGTCTTTTCACACTGCAGTCTTTCAAACATAATCGTATACCAGCGGTAAGATTTGAACCCACGCCTCCGAAGAGACTGGTGGCTAACACCAGTGTCTTGGACAATCCGGGTTGCAGCGGTAGCTAGCAACTTAGTAAGAGACGATCACGTCCAATGTTAAGAAATGTAAAAACCCATAGTTCCTAACAAAGGAGTCAGATCAAAACAAAAAGTACACCATTAGAACCGCCTTGTCCGAAACCCCTGTATAGGAAACTTTCTGTCCCTTGGTTTGAACAGCAAGGGAAATATATTGGCTTGAAAATCAAGAAACTTGACTTTAACCACGTTATTCTCCCCAAACGGGATATTTTTTTCTCTTTTCTTTTTTTTTCTTTTCCACAGATAGCTTGGCACTGGAACATCGTAGAGGGTTGTTCAATAGCTCATTTTAAAGGAAATTAATTGGGTTAAAAATCTATAGTAACTAAAATAAATTATTTCTAAAAGAGAATAAATTTTTCCACCAAAAACTGCATTTTTGATGTCTTTTCACACTGCAGTCTTTCAAATTATAATAAAGAACGACCTCTTGCCTATACTAAATTTTATACGCCACTTAATTGTAGTATAGGTTAGTAATTCAAAAGTTACATTAAAAGATTACAGTAAAGAACAAACTTCCAACCTATAGTAAGTAAAAAAAGATTATAATTAAAGGGATATTTTTTTATTTTCCACCGATAGCTTGGCACTGGAACATCGTAGAGAATTGTTCAATGGCTCATTTTAAAAGAAATCTCTAGATCTAGTGCCATTTGTACTTAATTTTTTTTAAAATAGAATCAAATTTTTACGAAAAACTTAATTTTTTATGTACAATAGTGATCAATGACGTCATAGTCGTTGGATGGAGTTAGTACATAATAACTACCCGACGTGAGATTCAATAAGTATTTTCAGACCGAAAAATTCAATTTTTTATATATCTTATTTTTCAGTTTAGAATCGCTAAAGTTATTATATAAATTGCAAAAATATCTATGATATCTGAGCAGTAATTTTAATCTTTTCATTCAAACGAACAAAATACCTGACAATTTAAAAATTAGTTTTATTTTTTGTTAGGCTATTGGTAGTTCATACGAGAAAGTTATAATAGGACAATTAAAATATTACATTAAAGGACGAGCTATAGCCCATAGTAACTGGAATACGGGTTGCAATATTTGCTTGCAACATACCCGGGTTGAGGCGGTAGCTAGCAACCTAGTAAGAGATGATCACGCCCCATAGTAAAAAATGAAATAGTTACATTGAAAGACGATAATTGGAATAATAAAAGGATTGTATACATTGGAATAAGTAACAGTAGAGTTGGTCAATGGCTCATTTTAAAGGAAATTAATGGGGTTAAATACCTTTTGTAATTAAACCAAATTATTTTTATTACATTAAGAATTTATAATTATGACCCTTAAGAAATCATCATAAGTAAAAATTTCCCATACGGAAATTGAACTCAAGCCAACTGGGTGAGAGCTATCCCAACCTCCATACCATATAGGATATATTGAAATATCCGATTAATGAAGTTTATGTTAAAGAACAAACTATAAACCTAGCTAGCTGTCTGATTATTTGAGGATCGTCTCTTACTATTCCAAAGAAGAAAAGGCCGTAGGCTTTTTCCTGTTTGTTATATTTTATATTAAAAGACGATCATTAGAACACCAAACCATTGCATATACTTGACTTAGTTAGCTGCATGATTCTTTGAGGTTCATCTCATAATATTCCAAATAATCCGGGTTGCAGTGGTAGCTAACAACCTAGTAAAAGACGATCACGTCCAATGTTAAGAAATATATAAACCCATAACTCCTAAAAAAGGAGTCAGATCAAAATTACATTAAAAGACGATCATTGGAATAAAAACTTATTGCATACATTGGACTTAGTTAGCTATCCGGGTTGCAGCGGTAGCTAGCAACCTAGTAAGAGACGATCACGTCCAATGTTATCCGGGTTGCAGTGGTAGCTAGCAACCTAGTAAGAGACGATCACTTCCAATGTTAAGAAATATAAAAACCCCTATCTCCTAAAAAAGGAGTCAAATCAAAACAAAAAGTACACCATTAGAACCGCCTTATCCGAAACCCCTGTATAGTAAACTTTCTGTTCCTTGGCTTGAACAACAAGGGAAATATATTGGCTTGAAAATCAAGAAAAGTTGCAACTACTACAACATTCTGCCTAAACGGGATATTTTTTTTTTATTTTCTTTGTTTCAAGAGATAGCTTGGCACTGGAACATCGTAGATAGTTGTTCAATGGCTCATTTTAAAGGAAATTAATTGGTTTACAAATCTATAGAAACTAAAATAAATCATTTCTAAAAGAGAATATATTTTTCCACCAAAAACTGCATTTTTGATGTCTTTTCACACTGCAGTCTTTCAAACATAATACCAGCGGTAAGATTTCACTGGTTATCACAATATTTCCACCCTCAATGCCAATTCTTCCACAGGTTCCTATCTGGAAGATAACTGGATCCTTTACTTGTGCATGATACATAAGCTTAATCATCTCATGAAGCAAAATACCTATAGATGGGACACCCATTCCATGACTCACCGAAAGTACAGGTCCAACCTTAAACATTGAGTATCTATGCCCTTCCTTTGAAATATCTCGAAGAGTAGTACCGACCGGCAGAGAATATCCTATCTCCTTCATGATGAAATGCGCAAACTCTTTCATACGAGCTGGTGTACCCCCCATGCATACAAACTTAACATCACCAAATAATGCTTGTAGATCCTGATACTCAGTATCTAAATGAATGTGGTACAATGTATCACATGGCATCTGCTCAAGGTGAGGGTTTTTCACGTGAATCAATTAATGAAAAGAATCCAAATCAATCCTTAGATAAGTTGTATGGTATATTGACTGAAAAGTTTGATCAATTTTGTCCATATAGAATTCCAACTGGAAAGAGAAATGCTCCAAGAAAACCTTGGGTAAATGAGTCCCTTTTGAGGTTGATTAATGAAAAAAACTGTTTTCTTAAATCGAAATGAAGTATCCTACAGAAATAAATATAATGCGTTTAAAAAATTATAAAATCCTGTTGGTAAGGACTCTTAGAGAAAGTGAAAGAACTTATTATGAAGATTCATTTCACAATTCTTATTCTCCCCGGAAAACTTGGAGTTTGGTCAAGAATAGAATTGGACGAAATAAACAGTCATCGAATCCCGATGTATTATATGACATAAACAGTGAAGAAGTTAGAGGACCGCAAGCTGTTGCTAATATATTTAGTTATTATTTTATTGGCGTTGGACAATCTATCGTTTCTGCAGATACATATTTTTCTTCTCGCAAGATGCATAAACATTATTTCCCTCCCTCTGAAGGTACAAGCATATTTCTGGCCCCAGTTAGTTTTGCAGATTTCCATAAAGTTATTATAAATATACAAAGCGGTAATCCAGTGGTTTATGATGGACTGTCCACAAAGTTGTTAAAAAATATTGCTGGAGTGATTTTTGAACCACTTATTTATATTTTTAATTCATGTATCAGTTCAGAGGTACGTTTCCTAGTAGATGAAAAATGGTCCGGGTAATTCCGTTACATAAAAAAGGTGATAAATCTGATGTAAATAATTATCGTCCCATTGCAATTTTATCAACTTTATCGAAAGTGTTTGAGAA
Organism: Artemia sinica; assembly: GCA_027921565.1. Classification (NCBI taxonomy): domain Eukaryota; kingdom Metazoa; phylum Arthropoda; class Branchiopoda; order Anostraca; family Artemiidae; genus Artemia; species Artemia sinica. The sequence continues at coordinate 284,464 of JAPEVW010000065.1, forward strand.
AATTTTTAAAGAAAGGATTTCTAATTATGTGGATAAGATAAACTTTGTGGATATTGTGTGAATGTGGATAAGATAGGAAATTATTTGGATAGGATAATATAAAATAAACAAAAAAAGAATGAAAAGCATTATAACAACCATTTCCTTTCGCTTGAATAGTTGAACTTACTCCAAATCAAATACAAAATAAGGTCTTTGGCACTCCAACAAAGTCAGGGGGTAGAAGTTTACTACCAGGGGGTGTCAAAGTACTTACAAATAAGCGTTTCCTTCCTTTTCATAAAAAGAGTGATATTTGTGCTGCAGTCTAAACAAAACGAAATATTTTGTTCTCAGTGTATGTGCCTGATGATCAAGATATAGCCTTTGGAGAGAAATTTAATCGGGCGTATAGCATCCTCGCTAGTTTTGTCAACTTTCGCTTAAATGATAGGATTGAAAACTTGCAGTATTGCCTTTAGTTTTTTTCCAAAAGGTTTTTTCCGGGGGGGGGGAGGGGTAAAAAAAAAATTCAAAAAATGTATCAAAAGTTGTTTCACATTCATTTTATTGCGTTTTTACAGGTCAAACAAACATTTTGGGGAAGGTTTCAACCCTTCCTCTGGATACGACCTTGCTTACATGTATTCCAGTAAATGATATGAACTGCACACTATCAGTTCATAGCAGCTCTCATTCACAAGTGTTAATTGCCTCGTGTTCTATTTTGTGGCTATTACAGAACAACTCATGTTACACATATCCACATTTCTTTTGCAATATCATCTCTGGACTTCATACTTTGTCTAGAGGAGCTGATACTCCTTACCCTTCACAGGTTGACACTTCAATACGTGTTTCTAACTAAGACTGTAATCCACCTAAGTGCACGCTGAATCAAAAGCTGAACAAATGGACAGATAATATTGAGTGGAATTGCATTAACCTATATACAAAGCTATACTTTATGCAAGGTTCAAAGTTCTTTATTATAGTTGCAATAGATTATATAATTCTATACATTGTCTCGTTTGTGGGGAGCAGAGCTAGTACACAAACGAGAGAAAAAAAAAATACAAAAAAAAAACAATAGGTCATATTACTAAAACAAAAACAACTGTTCTTGCATGTATTTCTTACTAAAGAATTAAAATTGACATACAACTCCAACCTACCGCAAATACAAGCTCATTTGAGACAATACTAACTTAATAACACCAATTATCACAGAATAGTGGGCAGGGAGTGCATCAAAATCACATCCAAACAATTACAAAACAATAAAAATAATAAATGCAAGTGATCATCCTCAAGCAAATTAACTTTTTATTTTTAAAGCATTGACTGAGCAACATTTTGAGCCGAGATCTAATGGGAGTAAGTGATAACGTTACACATATAAATACAACAAATTTCGACCCAATCAAAGAAACCAAAATCAAAGGAACCATACACTGCACTGTAAATCTTGATGTCTCATATTTTGCCAAGGGATTAATTGACGAGAACCAGATCGAGTATAAACGGGCATTTTGGGATATAAAGAACACAAGTTCATTTTATAAAAAATATTTATGTAGAGCTCCACGGTCTCATAAAAGCTCACACTAAAGCTCACCAGAAAACTATCAACAGTATTATATAACGATTCTCTAATATGTTTATTTGGCAAAAGAGAAGGAGACGTTAGAAATGACCTAAGGACATGAGCAGCCCCATTGTGCATCTTTTGACGTGGAATATGATTAGACCCAAACGTATCTAGGTAAACCAATTCCGCATAATAAAAATGAGATTGTACTAAAGTGATAATAGAAATATAACAAAGTAATGCATAAAATATTTTTATTGAAATAACAACATGTAGAATATTAACATAGAAGTATATTACATACATTATAATACACTATTAATATATATGAGTCACTTTAAACATTTTGAATCTGTTCAATATAGAAATATAACAAAGTAATGCATAAAATATTTTTATTGAAATAACAACATGTAGAATATTAACATAAAAGTATATCACATACATTATAATACACTATTAATATTTATGAGTCACGTTAAACATTTTGAATCTGTTCCATAAAATAAATCATTAGGTTCTCTCTTGGTAATAGAGCTACTCACTTCTCTTAGTTCATAACAACTTGAATAATCATTATTCCATTTTGAATCGTATGCAATTTTTACTGGGATGTCACATACAGGTTCAATACACATTTCATCTTTGCTATTATTTAATTCATTGACCATATGATCTTTGGTAGTAATAATGTTCACTTATGCTTTATTCTCCATTAATTTATCTTGACATTCATTAGTGATATTGGCAGCCAATGCTCTTTTTATTTTGTCTGTGATTTCGTTGTCTATTATCACATTATTTTTACAGAGGTAACAGTTCTGACACGTTGACAAGATATGATTTATGATGTTGGTGCAGCTGTATGCATGTCTTCTTTTTCCCTTTGCTTTCATTCGAATGCTAACACCGGAAAGATGAGGATAAGATCTATCAACGGCTAACATGTTACCAGAACCATTAGCTAGAAGTTGTCCCTCTTCATCAACTATTATTTTTATGTTGGCATTCTCTTTGACTACTAACTTCTCTGGAAATGATACTTTCGTATATCCACCATTTGTATTATGGAAATTCTTGAGTACTCCAAAGGAATTTAACTCCTCACTTTCATGACAATGTAGGCATACATTCCCAATAAGATCTCCACTACTACTTTTTTCATAGTTCAAATATATCTCTTTGTCAGCACTCAAGGCAACGATGACTTTATCATGCATACACACTTTCATCGAATAATTCATTTTCACTTCCTTTTAAATATGATGTCCGTGTTTATCCGTCCAATGGATGAAAATTACTAATCTAATACATGCAATAAACTAGATAGTCTCGATAACCTACCATGGAGTACCACTGGGAAAGCCGCTTCTGCTGTAAGAGCAAGCATAGAGTACGATTACTATAGCCGAACGTAATCTCATGGCATTATAGATGGCAACACACCCCGTTTAGACACACAGTCATAGTGAGAGAGATGTGCAAAAAGTTAGGTTAATTTAGGTTGACTTAGAGTGGTGTGTCACTCTAAGTGAACCTAAAAAACCATAGGTTAGATTAGGTTAGGTTAGGATAGATTAGATTAGGTTAGGTTAGGTTAAGTGGCGCGCGCCACTTAACCTAACCTAACCTAACCGGGGCCCCCACCCCCGGGGCCACGGGGCGGAAAGCCGGCCACGGGTGGGACCCCCACCACCAAGGTTAGGGTAGGTTACCAAACGTTAGGTTAGGTTAGGCTAGATCAAGTTAGGTTAGGTTAGGTTAAGTTAGGTTAGGTTAGGTTAGCCTACGTACGCGCGCGTACGTAGGCTAACCTAACCTAACCTAGCTTAACCTAACCTAACTTGATCTAGCCTAACCTAACCTAACGTTAGGTAACCTAACCTACCCTAACCTTGGTGGTGGGGGTCCCACCCGTGGCCGGCTTTCGGCCCCGTGGCCCCGGGGGTGGGGGGCCCCGGTTAGGTTAGGTTAGGTTAAGTGGCGCGCGCCACTTAGCCTAACCTAACCTAATCTATCCTAACCTAACCTAATCTAACCTATGGTTTATTTAGGTTCACTTAGAGTGACACACCACTCTAAGTCAACCTAAATTAACCTAACTTTTTGCACATCTCTCTCACTATGACTGTGTGTCTAAACGGGGTGTGTTGCCATCTATAATGACATGAAATATACTTGCGGCTATAGTAATCGTACTCTATGCTTGCTCTTACAGCAGAAGCGGCTTTCCCAGTGGTACTCCATGGTAGGTTATCGAGACTATCTAGTTTATTGCATGTATTAGATTAGTAATTTTCATCCATTGGACGGATAAACACCGACATCATATTTAAAAGGAAGTGAAAATGAATTATTCGATGAAAGTGTGTATGCATGATAAAGTCTTCGTTGCCTTGAATGCTGACAAAGAGATATATTTGAACTATGAAAAAAGTAGTAGTGGAGATCTTATTGGGAATGTATGCCTACATCCGGGTTGCAGCGGTAGCTAGCAACCTAGTAAGAGACGATCACGTCCAATGTTAAGAAATATAAAAACCCATAGTTCCTAACAAAGGAGTCAGATCAAAACAAAAAGTACACCATTAGAACCGCCTTGTCCGAAACCCCTGTATAGGAAACTTTCTGTCCCTTGGCTTGAACAGCAAGGGAAATATATTGGCTTGAAAATCAAGAAAATTGACTTTAACCACGTTATTCTCCCCAAACGGGATATTTTTTCTTTTTTCTTTTTTTTTCTTTTCCACAGATAGCTTGGCACTGGAACATCGTAGAGGGTTGTTCAATAGCTCATTTTAAAGTAAATTAATTGGGTTAAAAACATTTTGTAACTAAAATAAATTATTTCTAAAAGAGAATAAATTTTTCCACCAAAAACTGCATTTTCGATGTCTTTTCACACTCCAGTCTTTCAAACATAATCGTATACCAGCGGTAAGATTTGAACCCACGCCTCCGAAGAGACTGGTGGCTAACACCAGTGCCTTGGACCACTCGGCCAGGCTGCCTCTCATAAATAAATATATATGTGAATTTGGGTTGCAGCAGTAGCTAGCAACCTAGTAAGAGATGATCAGTCCAATGCTAAGAAATATAACAAAACTCCTAAAAATAGAGTCAGATCAAAACAAAAGTACATCATTAGAATTACCTTGTCTGAAACCCTACTAGATAAATAATGAATGTCATCATAGTTTTATATTAGAGCTATGACGTGAATAGAAAAACATGAAATTATATTGTTGTTTCTGAAGACGTCATGAAATAATATCATTGCTCTATGACGTCAACAAAATCATTACGCTGTGACGTCATAATTACTACTTAAGAACTACAAAGATGAAAATGTTCTCATTCATAATTACATAATGGTTTCAATCAAGCAAGTCGCGCGCAAGTTGAAAAAACAGTACTACACAAACAACAGAGATAGTATCTTGAAAAGAGAAAAGCAAAAATATTCAACCGACCAGGCGCATCGAGAAGTAAAAATTGAGAGAGCAAAACAAAGGTATTCAACCGACCAGGCGTATCGAGAAGTAATAATTGAGAGAGCAAAACAAAGGTATTCAACCGACCAGGCGTATCGAGAAGTAATAATTGAGAGAGCAAAACAAAGGTATTCAACCGACCAGGCGTATCGAAAAGTAATAATTGAGAGAGCAAAACAAAGGTATTCAACCGACCAGGCGTATCGAGAAGTAATAATTGAGAGAGCAAAACAAAACAGCAAGATGTGTTATCACAATGATGAAGATTATAGACATGCAAAAATTGAGACAGCCAAACAAAAGATCAAGGAGAGTTATCACAATGATGAAGATTACCGCATCAAATATAAGAAAAACCAAAAGCAAAGGTATTCAACCGTCCAGGTGTATCGAGAAGCAAAAATTGAGACAGCCAAACAAAAGATCAAGGAGCGTTACTGGGGTGACAAAATCTATAATGAAAAAATTAAATTCTCTGCGAGGTTGTACCGAAGAACGCATAAGGACAGAGGGAAAAATTACATTCAGAAATACAAGAAGATAGCAAAAATGCAGGCTGATCTTTGTAAATTGAGAAACATTTTACGCATGTTTTATCGGAATCACGAAAAGTATTCAAAATTAAAGATTAAAATTCTCTTTGAAAGAGCGGATGCTGTTGAAAAGTCGGCTGATTACATAAAGGATCGATGTGGTTCATTATATTTATAATAAAGAACGAACTCTTTCCTATACTAAATAAGCCACTATTTTTATTAAGGTTATATGACTTTTAGGGGTTGCTTCCCCCTTTTTTCTGTGATGGTATAATAAAGAACGACCTCTTGCCTATATTAAATTTATAGACCACTGAACTATAGTATAGGTTAGTAAGGTTTACATAAAGGACTGATTATAATAAAGAACGAACGCTTGCTCATAGTAACTGAAATATTAATTAAAAGTAGTAGCTCTAGCCTTAGTCCGGGTTGCAGCGGTAGCTAGCAACCTAGTAAGAGACGATCACCTCCAATGTCAAGAAATATAAAACCCCCCAACTCCTAAAAAAAGAGTCAGATCAAAACAAAAAGTACACCATTAGAACCGCCTTGTCCGAATCCTCTATAAAGGAAACTTACCTCCCTTTGGCTTGAATAACAAAGAAAATATATTGGCTTGAAAATCAAGAAAATTGACTTTTACCACGTTATTCTCCACAAACGGGATATTTTTTTCTTTCCGCTTTTTCTTTCTGCTCAGCTAGCTGGGCACTGGAAAATCATAGAGAGCTGTATAATAGCTCATTTTAAAGGAAATTGCAACATCTAGTCACTTTTGTATTTAAAAATAAAATACTTTTTAAAGTAGAATCAATTTTGTCAAAAAAATTGCATTTTTGATGTATTTTCATACTGCAGTCTTTTCAAAGATATTTGAATTTTGAAGCAATAAAACAGTCCATGTAATGAACTCTATAGTAATAATAGCTACTTGTCTCAATAGTAACCGAAACTCCTGGAACCAAAATTTTCTTTTTTGGCTTAATCGCTAAAATTATTATGTAAACTGCAAAAATATTTATGATGCCTAATCAGTAATAGTAATTTTTTAATTTAAACAACAAAAATACATGAAAATTCTAAAATTAGTTTTGCTTTTTGTCTCCTGGAAGAAATTTTTTTTTCATCTCAGTTCAAATTTATTATTGTATCCTGTAACCCGTAAAGTACATATCTCCATATTATTGTCTCATAATTGCAATTATTTTAGTTTTCAGTCCAGAATCACTAAACTTATTATTTAAACTGCAAAAATATTTATGGTGTCTAACCAATAATACTAATTTTGTAATTCAAACAAGATAAATACCTGAAAATTTTAAAATTAGTTTTGTTTTATGCTAGGTTTTAGATACTCGACACGGGATTTTGTGTGCTTAATAATTTTAAATCTTGAAAAAATATGGTCTCACGCGAGTGGAAAAAAAGAAAGAATAACCAAAAACAATATCAAAATAGAACAATCCAAATTTCTACTAATAGAAAACTTTACTACACAAAAAATAAAGCTAACATCCTGAAATATAAGAAAAGTTTATTTAAAAGAGATAAAAATGCCACCAAACGCAATAAAGCTCGAGCACGCGTAAGGATTGCTACTAAGATGTCTTGTGATCCAGGATTTAAGAAAATGAAATATGACAGAGCAAAACAGAGGTATCTTACGGATCAGGGGTATCGAGAAGGGAAAATTGAGACAGCGAAACAAAAGAGCAAGGAACGGTATGATAACGATATAGATTACCGAAACAAACATAAGAAAAAAGTTGCTACCAGAATAATGGGTAGATACTGGGGTGACAAAAGCTATAATGAAAAAATTAAATTCTCTGCGAGGTTGTACCGAAGAACGCATAAGGACAAAGGGAAAAATTACATTCAGAAATACAAGAAGATGGCAAAAATGCAGGCTGATCTTTGTAAATTGAGAAACATTTTACGCATGTTTTATCGGGATCACGAAAAGTATTCGAAATTACAGATTAAAATTCTCTTTGAAAGAGTTTGAATAAAGCTCAGAACAGAACTTGAATTTTTTCTTTTCTTTAAGAAACTTCAGAACTGAAGTAGAACTTTTTGCTCTTTGGAAAAATTTAGAATTGAACTCTTAACTTTTTTCTCTTTTTTAAGAAAATTCAGAAGAGAACTTGAACTTTTCTTCACTTCTTTGAGGAAACTCAGAATTAAAAGTGAACTCTTCTTGTCCGGGTTGCAGCGGTAGCTAGCAACCTAGTAAGAGACGATCACGTCCAATGTTAAGAAATATAAAAACCCATAGTTCCTAACAAAGGAGTCAGATCAAAACAAAAAGTACACCATTAGAACCGCCTTGTCCGAAACCCCTGTATAGGAAACTTTCTGTCCCTTGGCTTGAACAGCAAGGGAAATATATTGGCTTGAAAATCAAGAAAATTGACTTTAACCACGTTATTCTCCCCAAACGGGATATTTTTTTCTTTTTTCTTTTTTTTTCTTTTCCACAGATAGCTTGGCACTGGAACATCGTAGAGGGTTGTTCAATAGCTCATTTTAAAGTAAATTAATTGGGTTAAAAACCTTTTGTAACTAAAATAAATTATTTCTAAAAGAGAATCCGGGTTGCAGCGGTAGCTAGCAACCTAGTAAGAGACGATCACCTCCAATGTTAAGAAATATAAAAACCCGTAGCTCCTAAAAAAGAGTCAGATCAAAACAAAAAGTACACCATTAGAACCGCCTTGTCCAAATCCTCCATAAAGGAAACTTACCGCCCTTTGGCTTGAATAACAAAGATAATATATTGGCTTGAAAATCAAGAAAATAGACTTTTACCACGTTATTCTCCCCAAACGGGATATTTTTTCTTTTTTTCTTTTTTTTTTCTTTTGTATCCAGAGATAGCTTGGCACTGGAACATCGTAGAGGGTTGTTCAATAGCTCATTTTAAAGGAAATTAATTGGGTTAAAAATCTATAGTAACTAAAATAAATTATTTTTAAAAGAGAATAAATTTTTTCAATAAAAACTGTATTTTTGATGCAGTGACGTCATAATTACTATATAAGAAACATCAAAACTGCAAAAGGTCTCATTCATGAATACATAATGGTTAGATCAAAGCAAGCTGCACGCAAGTTAAAAAATCAGTACTAAAAAATCAAGAAAAGTGGCAGCTACTGCAACATTCTGCCTAAACGGGATATTTTTTTTCTCTTTTCTTTGTTTCCAGTATTTATAATAAAGATCGAACTCTTCCCTATACTAACTTGTATACGCAACTTCACTATAGTTAAGATTACAGTATTTATATTATACATCATTATGAATTATAAAAGGTTCAAATGTTCGAAGATTATATCCGGGTTGCAGCGGTAGCTAGCAACCTAGTAAGAGACGATCACCTCCAATGTTAAGAAATATAAAAACCCATAGCTCCTAAAAAAAGAGTCAGATCAAAACAAAAAGTACACCATTAGAACCGCCTTGTCCGAATCCTCTATAAAGGAAACTTACCTCCCTTTGGCTTGAATAACAAAGAAAATATATTGGCTTGAAAATCAAGAAAATAGACTTTTACCACGTTATTCTCCCCAAACGGGATATTTTTTTCTTTTTTTCTTTTTTTTTCTTTTTTTGTATCCAGAGATAGCTTGGCACTGGAACATGGTAGATAGTTGTTCAATGGCTCATTTTAAAGGAAATTAATTGGGTTAAAAATCTATAGTAACTAAAATAAATTATTTTTAAAAGAGAATAAATTTTTTCAATAAAAACTGTATTTTTGATGCAGTGACGTCATAACTACTATATAAGAAACGTCAAAACTGCAAAAGGTCTCATTCATGAATACATTTATAATAAAGAACGACCTCTTGCCTATACTAAATTTTATAGGCCACTTAACTATAGTAGCATAAAGGATTTTATAATAAAGAACATCCGGGTTGCAGCGGGAGCTAGCAACCTAATAAGAGACGATCGAGTCCAATGCTAAGAAATAAAAAAAAACCATAGCTCCTAAAACAGCAGTCAGATCAAAACAAAAAGTACACCATTAGAACCGCCTTGTCCAAAAACTCTGTATAGGAAACTTTCTGTAATTTGGCTTGAACAGCAAGGCTTGAAAATCAAGAAAATTGACTTTAACCACGTTATTCTCCACAAACGGGATATTTTTTTTTCTTTTGTTTCCAGAGATAGCTTGGCACTGGAACATCGTAGAGAGTTATAATAAAGAACGACCTCTTGCCTATACTAAATTTTATACGCCACTTAATTATAGTATAGGTTAGTAATTCAACAGATAGCTTGGCACTGGAACATCGTAGAGAGTTGTTCAGTGGCTCATTTTAATTACATAAAGGACCGATATAACTCGTCATAAATGGTGTTTGTCAATTAGGTTTATTTTACATAATTATCCAGCATCCGGGTTGCAGCGGTAGCTAGCAACCTAGTAAGAGACGATCACGTCCAATGTTAAGAAATATAAAAACCCATAGTTCTTAAAAAAAGAGTCAGATCAAAACATACATAAAGGATCGATATTATAAAAAGGATTTATTGATAGCTGAATATCAAACAAAAGAAATCGACCCCGGGTGGGCTTAAACCACCAACTTTTAGGTTAACGACCGATCGTTCTAGCAATTTGCACCACGACATCATAAATTAAAATTATAAATCCGGGTTGCAGCGGTAGCTAGCAACCTAGTAAGAGACGATCACGTCCAATGTTAAGAAATATAAAAACCCATAGTTCCTAACAAAGGAGTCAGATCAAAACAAAAAGTACACCATTAGAACCGCCTTGTCCGAAACCCCTGTATAGGAAACTTTCTGTCCCTTGGCTTGAACAGCAAGGGAAATATATTGGCTTGAAAATCAAGAAAATTGACTTTAACCACGTTATTCTCCACAAACGGGATATTTTTTTCTTTTTTTCTTTTTTTTGTATCCAGAGATCGCTTGGCACTGGAACATCGTAGATAGTTGTTCAATAGCTCATTTTAAAGGAAATTAATTGGGTTAAAAATCTATAGTAACTAAAATAAATTATTTCTAAAAGAGAATAAATTTTTCCAATGAAAACTGTATTTTTGATGCAGTGACGTCATAATTACTATATAAGAAACGTCAAAACTGTAAATGGTCTCATTCATGAATACATAATGGTTAGATCAAAGCAAGCTACACGCAAGTTAAAAAATCAGTACTAAAAAATCAAGAAAAGTGGCAGCTACTACAACATTCTGCCTAAATTATAATAAAGACAAACCATTCCATACATTGGACTTAGTTAGCTACTTGATTGTTTGAGTTTCGTCTCTTACTATTTAAAAGAAGAAAAAGCCGTAGGCTTTTTCCTGTTTGTATTTATAGTTAAAAAACGAACTCAAGTCCAAATAAACTGAACACTGTGGTTCATTCATATTATCTTCATGATTTTAGCTAGAATGTAAATAAACAAGTTTCTTTTTTAATTTTAAATTGAAAAGATTATAATAAAGATCGAACTCTTCCCTATACTAACTTGCATACGCAACTTCACTATAGTTAAGATTACTACTTAAGAACGACAAAGATGTAAATGTTCTCATTCTTGATTAGACTCTTACTAGGTTGCTAGCTACCGCTGCAACCCGGATAATGGTTAGATCGAAGCAAGCTATACGCAAGTTGAAAAAACAGTACTACACAAACAACAGAGATAGTATCTTGAAAAGAAAAAAGCAAAGGTATTCAACCGACCAGGTGTATCGAGAAGTAATGAAACAAAACAGCAAGATGTGTTATCTTAATGATGAAGATTATAGACATGCAAAAATTGAGACAGCCAAACAAAAGTTCAAGGAGAGTTACAATAAAGATCGAACTATTCCCTATACTAACTCGCATAGGCAACTTCACTCTAGTTAAGATTACAGTATTTATATTATGACATCCGGGTTGCAGCGGTAGCTAGCAACCTAGTAAGAGACGATCACGTCCAATGTTAAGAAATATAAAAACCCATAGTTCCTAACAAAGGAGTCAGATCAAAACAAAAAGTACACCATTAGAACCGCCTTGTCCACAACCCCTGTATAGGAAACTTTCTGTCCCTTGGCTTGAACAGCAAGGGAAATATATTGGCTTAAAAATCAAGAAAAGTGGCAGTTATTACAACATTCTGCCTAAACGGGATATTTTTTTCTCTTTTCTTTTGTATCCAGATAGCTTGGCACTGGAACATCGTAGAGGGTTGTTCAATAGCTCATTTTAAAGGAAATTAATTGGGTTAAAAATCTATAGTAACTAAAATAAATTATTTCTAAAAGAGAATAAATTTTTAAACCAATATAATAAAGATCGAACTCTTCCCTATACTAACTTGCATAGGCAACTTCACTATAGTTAAGATTACAGTATTTATATTATACATAATTATAAATTATAAAAGGTTCGAATGTTCGAAGATTATAGAGTTAAAAATTTTTCCACACCGAGAATCGAACCCAGGCCTGTTAAGTGAAAGTTAACTATCCTAGACACTAGACCATATGGGATCATAAAGAAGTATGATTTGAGAACCATATGCATAATATTATTTCACCATACCAATTATAATAAGGCCAAAACAAAATCGTCGACTTACAACATTACTTTTGACACATCAGTTAATCTTCATCAGACATAAAAAAGGTTTTGCTAGTTTTACAGTAAAGAACGAACCTTAGCCCATAGTAGCAGAAATAAAAATATCTAGGTTGCAGCGGTATATTATATATATGATGAATTTTCCTTAAGAATTACATTGAACACCGATATAGTTCGTCATTAATTGAGTCAGTAAAGTAGATATTTTGCATATACGGGATCGTTTTTTTTCTTCCTTTTCCTCAGACAGCGGGGACCTGGAATATCGTAAAGAGCTGTTTAATGGCTCATTTTAAAGGAAATTACCACATCTAGAGCGTTTTTTAATTTCAATATTTTTTAAAATAGGATCAATTTTTTACGAAAAGCTGTACATAAAGGATCGAAATAAAATCGATTTATTATGAAAAACTGCATTTTTGCGACACTGCAATAACAAATATATTAAGATCATCTTCCACAAGATAATGAAAATAATATTATTAACATTATTAAAAGCATGTAGATATAGTTATAAAAGATATAGTAACTTATTTAAAGTTTTAACAAAAATCGGATTGGTGAATTCAAACTGGAGTAATTCCTGAAAATTTTAAATGAAGTAATTTTATTTCATGCATTCCTGAGGTTATTATGTAAACTGCAAAAATATTTAAGGTGTCTGACCAATAATCTAAATATTTTAATTAGGAATAGAAAAATATCTAAAATTTTTTAAATTAGTTTTAATATTTGATAGGTTCTTGATACTTGACACATGGTTTCAGTCTTAAGCAATAGAAATAATGCTTAAAACAATGCATAAATATTCAGACAATGCAAAAGAGCTAATGAGCTTTTTTATGAGCTTGTTTTCAAGGCTGAAGAACATGATAACCAACAGTTGGAATCATCTACTTCTGGTATTATATTCTGAAGAAGACTATAATGGGAATGAATGTAAAATAAAAGAGAGTCGAGGTGATAAAAAAACTCCAGTTGGTACAGAATCCTTGGATACTTGGAATACTATGAAACTATTTAATTTGAAACAATACCTTTTAAATTTAAAATTTTAACAAGATTCACTTTTAAGTTACCTCCTAGCTAAAATAGTGAAAATAATATGAATGAACCACATGCATTAGTTCCTTTGGAATCGAGTTTGCTCTTTACTGTAAACTTTTAAATTTAAAATTTTAACTAGGTTTTTTCTTTAAGGATACAACACTTTACAACATTGTTACAGCAAATGGTATTAACATCATATTACATACGAGGACCAAAATAGTGTTTTTAACATAATCAAAAGCATGCAGATATAGTTATATGAAATATAGTAGGTCCTTTAGAGTTTTAACGAAAAATCTGATTGTTGAATTGAAACTCGAGTATTTCCTGAAAATTTCAAATAATTTTATTTTATGGATCACTAAAGTTATTATGTAAACTGCAAAAATATTTATGGTGTCTGAGCAATAATTTTTAATTTTTATTTAAAATTATATAATAAAGAACGACCTCTTGCCTATACTAAATTTTATACGCCACTTAATTATAGTATAGATTAGTAATATAACAGATAGCTTGGCACTGGAACATCGTAGAGAGCTGTTCAATGGCTCATTTTAAAGGAAATTAATGGGATTTTCCGGGTTGCAGCGGTAGCTAGCAACCTAGTAAGAGACGATCACCTCCAATGTTAAGAAATATAAAACCCCCCAACTCCTAAAAAAAGAGTCAGATCAAAACAAAAAGTACACCATTAGAACCACCTTGTCCGAATCCTGTATAAAGGAAACTTACCGCCCTTTGGCTTGAATAACAAAGAAAATATATTGGCTTGAAAATCAAGAAAATAGACTTTTACCACGTTATTCTCCACAAACGGGATATTTTTTTCTTTTTTTTTCTTTTCCACAGATAGCTTGGCACTGGAACATCGTAGAGGGTTGTTCAATAGCTCATTTTAAAGGAAATTTACAGTAAAGAACGATCTCTCTCCCATACTAACTGATATATGGTGGTTCCAGGTGTAGTTACATCCGGGTTGCAGCGGTAGCTAGCAACGTAGTAAGAGACGATCACGTTCAATGTTAAGAAATAAAAAAAAACCATAGTTCCTAAATCCGGGTTGCAGCGGTAGCTAGCAACCTAGTAAGAGACGATCACGTCGAATGTTAAGAAATATAAAAAACCCTAACTCCTAAAAAAAGAGTAAGATAAAAACAAAATATAATAAAGAACAACCTCTTGCCTATACTAAATTTTACACGCCACTTACTTATAGTACAGGTTAGTAATTCCACAGATAGCTTGGCATTAAAATATTGTAGAGAGTTTTTCAATAGCTCATTTTAAAGAAAAATTAATGGGGTTAAGAACTATTTGTAATTACAACAAATTATTTTTAAAATAGAATCAGTTTTTTGAAAAACTGCATATTTCATACTAAAGATTTATCAATGACGTCATAATCGTATACCAGCGGTAGGATATGAACCCGCGCCTCCGAAGAGACTGGTGGCTAACACCAGCGCCTTGGACCACTCGACCACGCTGCCTCTCATAACTATATATGTGAATCCGGGTTGAAGCATATAATAAAGAACGACCTCTTGCCATAACTAAATTTTATACGCCACTTAATTATAATATAGGTTAATAATTCAACAGATAGCTTGGGACTGGAACATCGTAGAGAGTTATTCAATGGGTCATTTTAAAGGAAATTAATAGGGTTAAAAACCTTTTGTAATTAAAACAAATCATTTTTATTACATTAAGAAATTTTAATTATATTTCTTAAGAAATTATCATAAGTAAAAATTTTCCATACGGAAATTGAACTCAAGCCTACTGGGTGAGAGCTATCCCAACCTTTAGAGAATATAGAATATATTAAAATTCGGGTTGCAGCGGTAGCTAGCAACCTAGTAAGAGACGATCACGTTCAATGTTAAGAAATATAAAAACCCATATAGTCCTAAAAAAGGAGTCAGATCAAAACAAAAAGTACACCATTAGAACCGCCTTGTCCGAAACCCCTTGAAAGGAAACTTACCGCCGTTTGGCTTGAACATCAAGGGAAATATATTGGCTTGAAAATCAAGAAAAGTAGCAGCTACTACAACATTGTGCCTAAACGGGATATTTTTCTTTTTTTCTTTCTTTTCCAGAGATAGCTTTGCACTGGAACATCGTAGATAGTTGTTCAATGGCTCATTTTAAAGGAAATTAATTGGGTTTAAAATCTATAGTAACTAAAATAAATTTTTACAATAAGGAACGAACTGTAACCCATAGTAACTGAAGTATTATCCGGGTTGCAGCGGTAGCTAGCAACCTAGTAAGAGACGATCACGTCCAATGTTCAGAAATATAAAATCCCATAGCTCCTAAAAAAGGAGTCAGATCAAAACAAAAAGTACACCATTAGAACTGCCTTGTCCGAAACCCCTGTATAGGAAACTCTCTTTCATTTGGCTTGAACAGAAAGGGAAATATATTGGCTTGAAAAATAAGAAAATTCAATTTAACCACGTTATTCTCCACAAACGGGATATTTTTTTCTTTCCGCTTTTTTTTCCTCCTCAGCTAGCTTGGCACTGGAAAATCATAGAGAGCTGTACAATAGCTCATTTTATAGGAAATTACTACATCTAGTCACTTTTGTAATTAAAAATAAAATACTTTTAAATTAGAATCAATTTTGTCCAAAAAATTGCATTTTTGTTGTTTTTTCATGCTGCAGTATTTTCAAAGATATTTGAATTTTGAAGCAATCAAACAGTTCATGGTAATGAACTCTATAGTAATAATAGCTACTTGTCTCAATAGTAACCAAGACTCTAAAGAACGAAATTTTGATACCAATATTTCTATAAAGCTGACAAAAAAGTTTTAATTCACAATGAATTTGCTGTAACAACACCGATACTAATCAATAGCAGGCAATTTTAGAAACTTTATATGAAAGTTCTGGACCTATTTCAAAGAAATAATATAAGACACTGAAATTTTCATTTAGACTTTTTAATTTTGAATCAATTTTTTTACGAGAATACTCGCAGGAAAAAAACTTACTTTTAGTAAAGCTTTAATCTTGATTTAGTCTTTTTTTACCTGAAAAGTGATAAAAATTGCTTGCATTTAGGAGAATTACTATATGAATAAAATTTTTGGTAACAAAATATAAGGACGATTTCAAACAAAATTTTTAGGGACTAGCGATAGTTATTCTCCATTTAGTGCCAACATAGTAAGTAGTCAAACATTAGGTACATTTACACATATTCATATAATTCATCTAGAAAGAAATTGAATACATCACTTGATGCCTTTTTATGCTCTTTCTAAGTTGAATAGTCGCTTCTGAAAACAATTCCGTTTTGAGCCTTTAAAGCGGCTCAAAATAGCCTATAATAACCAAAAGTTTAAAGAAAAAAAATTCAAAGAAACTGTCTAGTGAGAAACATTTGCCACTGGTCGCTGATTCAGGAATGGTAATTTCAAATTTCCCTAGTCTTATTAGTAAAATGCTATTTTGAAAACAACTTTGTAAAAAAAAAAATTTAATAGCCTGAAACCCCTCCGAAAAGACGTCACAGCAAAAAAAAGTGCATCATTGGAACCATCCTTGTTGAAAACTCTAAATAGGAAACTTACAGCCTCAATCTTGAACAACAAGGAAAATGAAATTTTTGCATAGGTCGCACTGATGCTTCCTCTTTTGTTTTTCTAATAAGGGTACTGTAATATCATAAAAGTAGTTGTAAATCTTTGAATCATTTTTTGGTCTCCAATTACCTTCAAATGGCTCACAGATCATTTAATTACCCTTAGTCTATGCGTGTCTATCTTAGTTCTAACCTAGGATGGATGATAGACGATCATCAACAAGTGAAATTAATCATTTTCATGCAACTTGGAAAAAGTTATGCCAGCTTTACCTCTCAAACAGACTATCTGTTTTGGCTTTTCTCTAATTAGCCATGGCTTGGCTCTCAAGTCTTTCATCATTTTCAGTCCGTTGATTTCCGGGTTGCAGCGGTAGCTAGCAACCTAGTAAGAGACGATTACGTCCAATGTTAAGAAATATAAAAACCCATAGTTCCTAACAGAGGAGTCAGATCAAAACAAAAAGTACACCATTAGAACCGCCTTGTCCAAAACCCCTGTATAGGAAACTTTCTGTCCCTTGGCTTGAACAGCAAGGAAAATATATTGGCTTGAAAATCAAGAAAAGTGGCAGCTACTACAACATTCTGCCTAAACGAGATATTTTTTTCTTTTTTCTTTTTCTTTTCCACAGATAGCTTGGCACTGGAACATCGTAGAGAGTTGTTCAATAGCTCATTTTAAAGGAAATTAATTGGGTTAAAAATCTATAGTAACAAAATAAATTACTTCTAAAAGAGAATAAATTTTTCCACCAAAAACTGCATTTTTGATGTCTTTTCACACTGCAGTCTTTCAAACATAATCGTAACCAGCGGTAAGATTTGGACCCACGCCTCCGAAGAGACTGGTGGCTAACACCAGTGTCTTGGAGCACTCGGCCAGGCTGCCTCTTATAATTTGGGTTGCAGCAGTTCCGGGTTGCAGCGGTAGCTAGCAACCTAGTAAGAGACGATCACGTCCAATGTTAAGAAATATAAAAACCCATAGTTCCTAACAAAAGAGTCAGATCAAAACAAAAAGTACACCATTAGAACCGCCTTGTCCGAAACCCCTGTATAGGAAACTTTCTGTCCCTTGGCTTGAACAGCAAGGGAAATATATTGGCTTGAAAATCAAGAAAATTGACTTTAACCACGTTATTCTCCCCAAACGGGATATTTTTTTCTTTTTTTTTCTTTTCCACAGATAGCTTGGCACTGGAACATCGTAGAGGGTTGTTCAATAGCTCATTTTAAAAGAAATTAATTGGGTTAAAAATCTATAGTAACTAAAATAAATTATTTCTAAAAGAGAATAAATTTTTCCACCAAAAACTGCATTTTTGATGTCTTTTCACACTGCAGTCTTTCAAACATAATCGTATACCAGTTATTATAATAAAGATCGAACTCTTCCCTATACTAATTTGCATACGCAACTTCACTATAGTTAAGATTACAGTATTTATATTATGCATCATTATAAATTATAAAAGGTTCAAATGTTCGAAGATTATAGAGTTAAAAATTTTCCCACCCCGGGAACCGAACCCGAGCCTGTTAAGTGAAAAGTAACTATCCTAGCCACTAGACCATATTGAACCGCAAAGAAGTATGATTTAAGAGCCATATGCGTATTATTATTTCACCATACCAATTATAATAAGGCCAAAACAAAATCGTCGACTTGCAACCTTACTTTTGACACATTAGTTAAATCTTCATCAGGCTCAAAAAATGTTTTGCTAGTTTTACATGAAAGAACGAACCTTAGTCCATATACAATAAAGAACGACACCTTGCCCATGTTAACTAAAACATAAATATGGATTATGTAATTTCCAATAGTATCATGGCTGTAGAGATGGCTGAAACCTAGTTACAATAAAAAACGATCATTGGAATAACAAAAATTGCATACCTTTGGAATTAGCTAGCTACTTGATTATTTGAGACTCGTCTCTTACTATTTAAAAGAAGAAAAAGCCTTAGGCTTTTTCCTGTGTGTAATCCGTTTATTATCATAGGCAGCGCGCTAGCACTGCCTGAGTAAAGAACGATGTGGGCACAATGTGTTTTTTTTCCGGGTTGCAGCGATAGCTAGCAACCTAGTAAGAGACGATCACGTCCAATGTTAAGAAATATAAAAACCCATAGTTCCTAACAAAGGAGTCAGATCAAAACAAAAAGTACACCATTAGAACCGCCTTGTCCGAAACCCTGTATAGGAAACTTTCTGTCCCTTGGCTTGAACAGCAAGGGAAATATATTGGCTTGAAAATCAAGAAAATTGACTTTAACCACGTTATTCTCCCCAAACGGGATATTTTTTTCTCTTTTCTTTTTTTTTTTTTTGTATCCAGAGATAGCTTGGCACTGGAACATCGTAGAGGGTTGTTCAATAGCTCATTTTAAAGGAAATTAATTGGGTTAAAAACCTTTTGTAACTAAAATAAATTATTTCTAAAAGAGAATAAATTTTTCCACCAAAAACTGCATTTTTGATGTCTTTTTGATACATAAAGGCTCGATCATCGAATTTAAGCTGAAACTAAGTAAAGGACAATTATGCCTCCATATATTCACAGTGATGTATAAGATTTCCCATTACATCTGTAAACTGTTCCACAGTTGTTTACATTAAAAGACGATCATTATAAGAAATTTTATAATAAAGATCGAACTCTTCCCTATACTAACTTGCATACGCAACTTCACTATAGTTAAGATTACAGTATTTATATTATACACCATTATGAATTATAAAAGGTTCAAATGTTCGAAGATTATAGAGTTAAAAATTGTCTCACACCGGGAATCGAACCCGAGCCTGTTAAGTGAAAGTTAACTATCCTAGCCACTAGACCATATAGAACCATAAAGAAGTATGATTTAAGAGCCATATGCATATTATTATTTCACCATACCAATTATAATAAGGCCAAAACAAAATCGTCGACTTGCAACCTTACTTTTGACACATTAGTTAAATCTTCATCAGGCTTAAAAAATGCTTTGCTAGTTTTATCCGGGTTGCAGCGGTAGCTAGCAACCTAGTAAGAGACGATCAGGTCCAATGTTAAGAAATATAAAAACCCATACTTTCTAACAAAGGAGTCAGATCAAAACAAAAAGTACACCATTAAAACCGCCTTGTCCGAAACCCCTGTATAGGAAACTTTCTGTTCCTTGGCTTGAATAGCAAGGGAAATATATTGGCTTGAAAATCAAGAAAAGTGGCAGCTACTACAACATTCTGCCTAAACGGGATATTTTTTTTTCTTCTTCTTTTTTCTTTGTATCCAGAGATAGCTTGGCACTGGAACATCGTAGATAGTTGTTCAATGGCTCATTTTAAAGGAAATTAATTGGGTTAAAAATATTTTGTAACTAAAATAAATTATTTCTAAAAGAGAATAAATTTTTCCACCAAAAACTTCGTTTTTGTTACATTAAAAGACGATCATTGGAAAAACAAACCATAGCATACATTGGACTTAGTTAGCTACTTGATTTTTTTGGTTCGTCTATTGCTATTTCAAAGAAAAAAAGCCTTAGGCTTTTTCATATTTGTAATCAGGTTATTATTAATGGGTAATGGTTCAGGTTATGATTACATTAAATATAAGGAAGGAGCAAAGGTAAAAATAAAAAGGAATAGGCATAAATCCAGAAGAAATATAGACCAAATATTCTACCGATTATCTACTAATAACCAAATATGACGTAATCAGTTACCTGACGAAATATCTAACACTGATTGTGTACTAATAACCATATATGACGTAATGAGTGATGTGACGTAAAAATTTTAAAAATCAATTTTCATTTTATTTTAGTTTTCAATTCAGAATCGCTACAGTTATAAACTGCAAAAATATTTTTGGTATCTGAGCAATAATTTTAATGTTTTAATTTAAACTAGAAAAGTACCTGAAAATTTTAAAACTTGCTTTATTTTTTGTTAGCTTTTTGTTACTTGATACGAGAACTAAACACGGATTAATTGATAAAATTTATTTCCATAAGAAAATTATTTATTGTAATGGTTTCACAAGTAAGAAAAAGAAACTTAAAGAGATGAAAAGATATGACAGTCGAGCTAAACATTTAGCCGGCACAGGTAGATGGCCAAAAACTGGCATTAAATGACAGACGCTCTACAGAAATATCCTGTTTTAATCAGACGGTTTGTGGTATCACATCATGGCAGCAGTCCCAATAGTAACCGTAACACTAAAAATCTAAATTTTAATATCAATAGATGCATCAAAATAAATGTATTTTTGTGCTTATATTAAATATTTAAGTTTCATTAAGTTTTGTTTTACTTATCAAAAGTTCAGATCCATAAGAAATTTGCACTATTTTCGAAATTAGGGAGATATCCTCTTAAAAGTCATAGAATCTTAATGGAATCTCACCATCAGTTTCAGCGTATCAGAAAACGTTACTTTAGAGGCTTCAAGCTCCTATCTGCAAAATTGTGGAATTTTGTATCTTTTGCCAGAAGACAGATCACGCATGCGTGTTTATTCGTTTGTTTTTTCTATTCCTCATGGGTGGTCGTATCGAGCCATTGACCCTAGAATGTCAAGAGAGGGCTCATTCAAACAGAAATTAAAAGTTCTAGTGCCTAAAAAACTAAAAATAAAAATAGAATCACTTTTTACTTAAAAATTGCATTTTGATGTCTTTTCATACTGCAGTCTTTTCAAACATATTTGACTTTGAAACAATCAAAAACTTTGTGGTACCAAACTGTATAGTAACAGCGACTCGTCCGAACAGTTACCGAAACTTAAAAATATATAGTTTTAATACCAATAGATAAATCGAAAGAATCTGGGTTGCAGCGGTAGCTAGCAATCCGGGTTGCAGCGGTAGCTAGCAACCTAGTAAGAGACGATCACGTCAAATGTTAAGAAATATAAAAACCCATAGTTCCTAACAGAGGAGTCAGATCAAAACAAAAAGTACACCATTAGAACCGCCTTATCCGAAACCCCTGTATAGGAAACTTTCTATCCCTTGGCTTGAACAGCAAGGGAAATATATTGGCTTTAAAATCAAGAAAAGTGGCAGCTACTACAACATTCTGCCTAAACGAGATATTTTTTTCTTTTTTTCTTTTTTTCTTTTCCACAGATAGCTTGGCACTGGAACATCGTAGAGGGTTGTTCAATAGCTCATTTTAAAGTAAATTAATTGGGCTAAAAACCTTTTGTAACTAAAATAAATTATTTCTAAAAGAGAATAAATTTTTCCACCAAAAACTGCATTTTCGATGTCTTTTCACACTCCAGTCTTTCAAACATAATCGTATACCAGCGGTAAGATTTGAACCCACGCCTCCGAAGAGACTGGTGGCTAACACCAGTGCCTTGGACCACTCGGCCAGGCTGCCTCTCATAAATAAATATATATGTGAATTTGGGTTGCAGCAGTAGCTAGCAACCTAGTAAGAGACGATCAGTCCAATGCTAAGAAATATAACAAAACTCCTAAAAATATAGTCAGATCAAAACAAAAGTACATCATTAGAATTACCTTGTCTGAAACCCTACTAGATAAATAATGAATGTCATCATAGTTTTATATTAGAGCTATGACGTGAGTAGAAAAACACGGAATTATATTGTTGTTTCTGAAGACGTCATGAAATAATATCATTGCGCTATGACGTCAATAAAATCATTACGCCGTGACGTCATAATTACTATATAAGAAGCGTCAGAACTGTAAATGTTCTCATTCATAATTACATAATGGTTTCAATCAAGCAAGCTGCACGCAAGTTGAAAAAATAGTACTACACAAACAACAGAGATAGTATCTTGAAAAGAAAAAAGCAAAGGTATTCAACCGACCAGGCGTATCGAGAAGTAATAATTGAGAGAGCAAAACAAAGGTATTCAACCGACCAGGCGTATCGAGAAGTAATAATTGAGATTACATTAAGGAACCATCTGTAGTCCATAGTAACCAAAGTGTCATAAAGAATCATTATATATAAGATGATGCAAAACATATTTATTTTAAAAAAATTCAATCCGGGTTGCAGCGGTAGCTAGCAACCTAGTAACAGACGATAACATCTCATAATAAAAATGAAAAGGTCAATAAGAATTGGATTTTTATGCTGATTTTGAATATGTTGGTTTCATCAAGTTTAGTTATACCCATCAAAAGTTACGAGCCTGAGAATATTTACCTATATTTTCGAAAAAAGGGAAAAAAACTAAAATCATAGAAACTTAATGAAAATCAAACCATCAGATTCTGCATATTACAGAACCCTACTGTAGAAGTTTCAAGCTCCTATCTGCAAAAACGTGTAATTTTGTATTTTTTTTTGTCAGAAGAAAGATCACGGATTCGTGTTTATTTGCCTTTCTTTATTTTACATTAAAAGACGATCATTGGAATAACAAACCATTGCATACATTGAACTTAGTCAGCTACTTTATTGTTTGAGGTTTGTCTCTTAATATTTCAAAGAAGAAAAAGCCGTTGGCTTTATCCTGTTTGTAATCATATATCAAACAGTTCGTGGTAGCGAACTGTATAGTAAGAACGACTCGTCTCAATAGTAACCGAAACTCTAAAAAACAGAAATTTAATATCAATAGATACATCAAAAGAATTGGATTTTTATACTTATTTTAAATATGTTACATTAAGGAATGAACTGTAGCCCATAGAAACTGAAGTAATAAAAGGAATTATTATATAGATGATTATTTTAATTATATTCCTTAAGTAATCATTTGTAAAATTTTTCCGTACCGGGAATCAAACTCCAGCCAACTGGGTGAGAGCCAGTTATCCTAATCACTAGCCCATGTAGAATAAAATAAGATATTTGATTAATGAAGTTTATCTTAAATTACTTTATTTTCTTGAGACCATAATATATTTATAGCTATGTTTGCTCACACCTCCTTAGATTATCACGTTTTGAGTAGTAAGAACCTATCGAAAATACTAATTAATTTTGAAATTTTCAGGCATTTTTCTAGTTTTAATTAAAGAATAAAAATCATTGCTCAGGCACCATATATACTTTTGCATTTTACATAATAACTTTAGCAATCCATGAAACAAAATTTTATAATAATATATAATGAACACTTGCCTATACTAACTTATATACGCAACTTGATCTGGGATGCAGCGGTAGCTTGCAACCTAGTAACAGACGATCACATCCAATCCTAAAAAATACATTACTTTATGGATACAACACTGTACAACACTGTAATAGCAAATTATATTAACATCATCTTACTTACAAAGATCAAATCAATGTTATTAACTTAATCTAAAGCATGTAGATATAGTTATATTATATACATTAGGTTCTTTAGAGTTTTAACAAAAAACTGATTGTTTAATTGAAACTAGATTAATTCCTGAAAATTTCAAATGGAATAATTTTATTTTATGGATGACTAAAGTTATTATGTAAACTGCAAAAATATTTATGGTGTCTGAGCAATGATTCTAATTTTTTAACTAAAACTAGAAAAATATAAGAAAATTTTAAAATTAGTTTTTATTTTTGATAGGTTTTTGATACTTGATGCGTGGTTTCAATATAAAGCAATAGTAACGTTATTTGAAACAATGAAAACATATTCAGACAATGCAAATGAGATTTTTATGAGCTTTTCTTCTCAGCTGAAAAACTTGATAACCAATATTTGGAATCATCTACGGCAAACTCCTCTTGTTGAAGAATCCCCTCTTAATTATGATGAGATCAAAGCTATTGCTGATTTTTTGTTATCTAAAACGAAGTACAGGTGCCAGATAGGAATTATTTGTGGCTCTGGGTTAAGTGAACTTGGAAACTTATTAGAAAATAAAACCACCATTCATTACAAAAATATACCCCATTTCCCTGTTTCAACCGTTGTAGGGCATAAGGGCCAAATGGTAATAGGGCTGCTTAAAAATGTCCCAGTTGTGTGTATGCAAGGTAGATTTCATCCGTATGAAGGATACCCGACTTGGAAGTGCGCTTTACCGGTTCGAGTCTTGCACGTAATGGGAGTTAAGAGTTTGATCATTAGCAATGCTGCTGGTGGTTTAATGTCCAATCACAAAATTGGCGACATAATGATAATAAAAGACCATATAAGCATGCCGGGGTTAGCTGGAAGATCTCCATTGGTCGGTCCAAATGATAACAAATTTGGCACTAGATTCCCCTCAATGCAAGGTGCGTACAATAAAAAATATCGTGAATATGCACTAAAAATTGGTAGCGAAATTGGCTTGAAGGAAAATATTCACGAAGGTGTTTATTGCATGAATGGTGGTCCAGCATATGAGACACCGTCTGAATGCCAAATGCTATTAAATACATCAAATATTAATGCTGTAGGAATGTCCACTGTACCAGAAGTGGTTGCAGCTCGCCATTGTGGTATGTTTGTTTTTGCTTTCAGCCTTATTTCAAATAAATGTGTGATGGACACTGATTCTGAAAATTCACCTAATCATTCAGAAGTTATCGCAGCTTGTGAGAGTAGGAAGTCTGACTTGAAGGTTTTCGTGGAGAGAATGGTACTTCAAATAAATGAAGACTTGCAATCACTGCCGTCAGAAAATGACAAAGTTTAATGGTTATCATGCAATGGAGTTTATGTTTTAAGGATATCGAGGATTTATGCTCATGAGAGTCCTGAACAAGTCCAACAAAGTTTCGAAAAGAATTTTACAATAAAGTTATAATAAAGAACGAGCACTAGCCTATACTAATAACGAATTGTATAGTAAGAACGATCCGTCTCAATAGTAATTAAAATCCGGGTTGCAGCGGTAGCTAGCAACCTAGTAAGAGACGATCACGTCCAATGTTAAGAAATATAAAAACCCCTAACTCCTAAAAATAGAGTCAGATCAAAACAAAAAGTACACCATTAGAACCGCCTTGTCCGAAACCCCTATAAAGGAATCTTACCGCCTTTTGGCTTGAATAGCAAAGAAAATATATTGGCTTGAAAATCAAGAAAATTGACTTCAACCACGTTATTCTCCACAAACAGGATATTTTTTTCTTTCTTTCTTCTTTTCCACAGATAGCTTGGCACTGGAACATCGTAGAGAGTTGTTCAATGGCTCATTTTAGAGGAAATCTCTAGATCTAGTGCTATTTGTACTTAATTTTTTTTAATTAATTATTTTATACGAAAAACTTAATTTTTTATATTCAATATTGATCAATGATGTAATAGTCGTTGGATGTAGTTAGTATTACATAAAGGCTCGATCATCGAAATATATTCACAGTGATGTATAAGATTTCCCATTACATCTGTAAACTGTTCCACAGTTGCCGGTCCATACCTTGGAAGCTTTTCACTAAACATGCAACATTTCTTTTGGATATTACTATGAACTTTTGCGAAAGAATCTCTAGCTGACTTTTCAACAAAGTCTATTCTTTCAGAGATAATTTTAATCTTTAATTTTGTATATTTTTCGTAATCCCGGTAAAACATTCGTAAAATGTTTCTCAATTTACAAAGATCAGCCTGTGCGTTCTTTGCAGCTTGTGTAAACTGCAAAAATATCCATGGTATCCGAGCAATAGTTTGAATATTTCAATACAAGCTAGAAAAATACCTTAAAATGTTAAAATTAGTTATATTTTTTTATAATAAAGAACGACCTGTTGCCTATACTAAATTTTATAGGCCACTTAACTATAGTTTAGGTAATATTTAGTATATAGTAACAAAAGTACATCATTAGAACTACCTTGTCTGAAACCCTACTAGATCAATAATGAATGTCAGTCATCATAGTTTTATATTAGAGCTATGACGTGAATAGAAAAACACGAAATTATATTGTTGTTTCTGAAGATCCGGATTGCAGCGGTAGCTAGCAACCTAGTAAGAGACGATCACGTCCAATGTTAAGAAATATAAAAACCCCTAATTCCTAGAAAAATAGTCACATCAAAACAAAAAGTACACCATTATAACCGCCTTGTCCGAAACCCCTATAAAGGAAACTTACCGCCCTTTGGCTTGAATAAAAAAGAAAATATATTGGCTTGAAAATCAAGAAAATTGACTTTAACCACGTTATTCTCCACAAACGGGATATTTTTTTCTTTCTTTCTTCTCTTCCACAGATAGCTTGGTACTGGAACATCGTAGAGAGTTGTTCAATGGCTCATTTTAAAGGAAATCTCTAGATCTAGTGCCATTTGTACTTAATTTTTTTTAAATTAATTATTTTTTACGAAAAACTTAATTTTTTATATACAATACTGATCAATGACGTTATAGTCGTTGGATGTAGTACATAAAGGCTCGATCATCGAATTTAAGCTGAAACTAAGTAAAGGACAATTATGCCTCCATATATTCACAGTGATGTATAAGATTTCCCATTACATCTGTAAACTGTTCCACAGTTGCCGGTTCATACCTTGGAAGCTTTTCACTAAACATGCAACATTTGCTTTGGATATTACTATGAAGTTTTGCGAAAGCATCCGGGTTACAGCGGTAGCTAGCTCCTAGAACTCCTAGAAACTCCTAGAAAAACCCTAACTCCTAGAAAAATAGTCGGATCAAAACAAAAAGTACACCATTAGAACCGCCTTGTCCGAAAACCCCATCATCGAATTTAAGCTGAAACTAAGTAAAGGACAATTATGCCTCCATATATTCACAGTGATGTATAAGATTTCCCATTACATCTGCAAACTGTTCCACAGTTGCCGGTCCATACCTTGGAAGCTTTTCACTAAACATACAACATTTCTTTTGGATATTACTATGAAGTTTTGCGAAAGCATCTCTAGCTGACTTTTCAACAAAATCTATTCTTTCAGAGATAATTTTAATCTTTAATTTTGAATATTTTTTGTAATCCCGGTAAAACATTCGTAAAATTTTTCTCAATTTACAAAGATCAGCCTGTGCGTTCTTTGCAGCTTGTGTAAACTGCAAAAATATCCATGGTATCCGAGCAATAGTTCGAATATTTCAATTCAATATAATAAAGAACGACCTCGAGCCTATATGAATTTATTTTATAGTTATTATATTTAGCTAGGAGGTAGGGAAGCTGAGTTTAATTTTTAAAATTTAAATTTAAGAGATACTACTTTAAATTCAATATATTAAAATTTTTATCTGACGGGGAATCGAACCCAGGTCTTCCGCATTACAAACTGGGATAGTGACCACTGTACTATCAGAGACTTATAACATTGCAGCGGTAGCTAGCAACCTAGTAAGAGACGATCACGTCCAATGTTAAGAAATATAAAAACCCATAGTTCCTAACAGAGGAGTCAGATCAAAACAAAAAGTACACCATTAGAACCGCCTTGTCCGAAACCCCTGTATAGGAAACTTTCTGTCCCTTGGCTTGAACAGCAAGGGAAATATATTGGCTTGAAAATCAAGAAAAGTGGCAGCTACTACAACATTCTGCCTAAACGAGATATTTTTTTCTTTTTTTCTTTTTTTCTTTTCCACAGATAGATTGGCACTGGAACATCGTAGAGGGTTGTTCAATAGCTCATTTTAAAGTAAATTAATTTGGTTAAAAACCTTTTGTAACTAAAATAAATTATTTCTGAAAGAGAATAAATTTTTCCACCAAAAACTGCATTTTCGATGTCTTTTCACACTCCAGTCTTTCAAACATAATCGTATACCAGCGGTAAGATTTGAACCCACGCCTCCGAAGAGACTAGTGGCTAACACCAGTGCCTTGGACCACTCGGCCAGGCTGCCTCTCATAAATAAATATATATGTGAATTTGGGTTGCAGCAGTAGCTAGCAACCTAGTAAGAGACGATCAGTCCAATGCTAAGAAATATAACAAAACTCCTAAAAACAGAGTCAGATCAAAACAAAAGTACATCATTAGAATTACCTTGTCTGAAACCCTACTAGATAAATAATGAATGTCATCATAGTTTTATATTAGAGCTATGACGTGAATAGAAAAACACGAAATTATATTGTTGTTTCTGAAGACGTCATGAAATAATATCATTGCTCTATGACGTCAACAAAATCATTACGCTGTGACGTCATAATTACTACTTAAGAACTACAAAGATGAAAATGTTCTCATTCATAATTACATAATGGTTTCAATCAAGCAAGTCGCACGCAAGTTGAAAAAACAGTACTACACGAACAACAGAGATAGTATCTTGAAAAGAGAAAAGCAAAGGTATTCAACCGACCAGGCGTATCGAGAAGTAAAAATTGAGACAGCCAAACAAAAGATCAAGGAGCGTTATCACAATGATAAACTTTATAGAGAAGCAACAATTGAGCAGGCTAGACAAAAGAGCAAGGAACGGTATGGTAATGATGAAGATTACAGAGAAGCAAGAATTGAGCAGGCTAGACAAAAGATCAAGGAGCGTTATCACAATGATAAACTTTATAGAGAAGCAACAATTGATCAGGCTGGACAAAAGAGCAAGGAACGGTATGATAATGATGAAGATTACCAAAACAAACATAAGAAAAAAGTTGCTACCAGAATAATGGGTAGATACTGGGGTGACAAAAGCTATAATGAAAAACTTAAATTCTCTGCGAGGTTGTACCAAAGAACGCATAAGGACAAAGGGAAAAATTACATTCAGAAATACAAGAAGATGGCAAAAATGAAGGCTGATCTTTGTAAATTGAGAAACATTTTACGCATGTTTTATCGGGATCATGAAAAGTATTCAAAATTACAGATTAAAATTCTCTTTGAAAGAGCGGATGCTGTTGAAAAGTCGGCTAGAAATTCTTTGGCAAAGCTTCATAGTAATATCCAAAAGAAATGTTGTCAGTTTAACGAAAAGCTTCCAAGGTATGGATTGGCAACTGCGGAACAGTTTATAGATTACAATAAAGAACGAACTCTTTCCTATACAAACTTGTATAGTGGGACATAAGGATCGATCATAAATGGTGTTAGTCAAGAAGATCTCACGTAGTAGTTTACATTAATTGTCATGAAAGTGAGGAGTTAAATTCCTTTGGAGTACTCAAGAATTTCCAAAATACAAATAGTGGATATACGAAAGTACCATTTCCAGAGAAGTTAGTAGTCAAAGAGAATGCCAACATAAAAATAATAGTTGATGAAGAGGGACAACTTCTAGCTAATGGTTCTGGTAACATGTTAGCCGTTGATAGATCTTATCGTCATCTTTCCGGTGTTAGCATTCAAATGAAAGCAAAGGGAAAAAGAAGACATGCATACAGCTGCACCAACATCATAAATCATATCTTGTCAACTTGTCAGAGCTGTTACCTCTGTAAAATAATGTGATAATAGACAACGAAATCACAGACAAAATAAAAAGAGTATTGGCTGCCAATATCACTAATGAATGTCAAGATAAATTAATGGAGAATAAAGCATAAGTGAACATTATTACTACCAAAGATCATATGGTCAATGAATTAAATAATAGCAAAGATGAAATGTGTATTGAACCTGTATGTGACATCCCAGTAAAAATTGCATATGATTCAAAATGGAATAATGATAATTCAAGTGGTTATGAACTAAGAGAAGTGAGTAACTCTATTACCAAGAGAGAACCTAATGATTTATTTTATGGAACAGATTCAAAATGTTTAACGTGACTCATAAATATTAATGGTGTATTATAATGTATGTAATATACTTCTATGTTAATATTCTACATGTTGTTATTTCAATAAAAATATTTTATGCATTACTTTGTTATATTTCTATATGGAATAGATTCAAAATGTTTAAAGTGACTCATATATATTAATGGTGTATTATAATGTATGTAATATACTTCTATGTTAATATTCTACATGTTGTTATTTCAATAAAAATATTTTATGCATTACTTTGTTATATTTCTATTATTTAGGATAGGTTAGCATGTCGACGCTTAGAATGTTTATTAGAAAAGTCTGAGTTTTTTTATTTTCTTTGGAGAAAATTAGAATTGAGTTGTGTTCTTTGGTAAAATTCAGAAGAGAACTTGAACTTTTCTATCTTCCGTGAAAAATTTGGAACAGTATTTAATGTTTTTTCATCTCTTTGAGAAAAATCAGAACTGAAGTGGTTAATTTTTATATTATTTGGAAAAATAGAATTGATCAATAACTTATTTCTTTTTCATTGAGAAAATTCAGAATAGAACTTGAACTTTTCTTAACTTCGTTGAGAAAATTTAAAATTGAAGTAGTAATTTTTATCTTCCGGGAAAATATTCACAACTATGGTATTACTTTTTATATCTTCCATCGAAAAATTTAGAATAGAACTTTAAATTTCTTTATGTTTTTGCGAAATAAAGAAGTGAAGTGGAAGATTTTTATTTTCTCTGGAGAAATTAGAATTGAGTTGTGTTCTTTGGTAAAATTCAGAAGAGAACTTGAACTTTTCTATCTTCCGTGAAAAATTTGGAACAGTATTTAATATTTTTTCATCTCTTTGAGAAAAATCAGAACTGAAGTGGTTAATTTTTATATTATTTGGAAAAATAAAATTGATCAATAACTTATTTCTTTTTCATTGAGAAAATTCAGAATAGAACTTGAACTTTTCTTCACTTCATTGAGAAAATTTAAAATTGAAGTAGAACTTTTTATCTTCCGGGAAAATATTCACAACTATGCTATTACTTTTTCTATCTTCCATCGAAAAATTTAGAATAGAACTTTAAATTTCTTTATGTTTTTGCGAAATAATGAAGTGAAGTGGAAGATTTTTATTTTCTCCGGAGAAATTTGAATTGGATTGTGTTCTTTGATAAAATTCAGAAGAGAACTTGGACTTTTCTATCTTCTATGAAAAATTTGGTTCTTTGAGAAAAACCAGAACCTTTTTATTTTCTTGGAAAAATTAGAAGGGAACTTGAACTTTTCTTCACTTCGTTGAGAAAATTAAAAATTGAACTAGAACTTTTTATCTTCCGGGAAAATATTCACAACTATGGTATAGCTTTTTCTATTTACTACGGAAAAATTTAGAATAGAACTTTAAATTTCTTTATGTCTTTGGGGAACTTAAAACTGAAGTGGAAGATTTTTATTTTCTCTGGAGAAATTACAATTGAAGTGTGTTCTTTGGTAAAATTCAGAAGAGAACTTGAACTTTTCTGTCTTCCATGAAAAATTTGGAACAGTATTTAAAATTTTTTCATCTCTGAGAAAAATCTGATCCGAAATGAAAAATTTTTATATTATTTGGAAAAATAGAATTGATCAGTAGCTAATTTCTTTTTCATTGAGAAAATTCAGAAGAATGAACTTTTTTATCTTCTGTCAAAAATTTGGAAGAGTATTTAAAATTATTCGTCTCTTTGAGATAGATCTGAACTGAAGTGGAAAATTTTTATATTATTTGGAAAAATAGAAATGATCAATAACTAATTTCTTTTTCTTTGGTAAAATTCAGAAGAGAACCTGAACTTTCCTTGACTTCGTTGAGAAAATTGAAAATTGAACTAGAACTTTTTGTCGTCCGGGAAAATATTCACAACTATGGTATAGCTTTTTCTATCTACTACGGATAAATTTAGAATAGAACTTTAAAGTTCTTTATGTCTTTGGTGAACTTAAAATTGAAGTGGAAGATTTTTATTTTCTCTGGAGAAATTAGAATTGAATTGTGTTCTTTGGTAAAATTCAGAAGAGAGCTTGAACTTTTCCATCTTCTATGAAAAATTTGGAACAGTATTTAAAATTTTTTCATCCCTTTGAGAAAAATCTGAACCGAAGTGGAAAATTTTTATATTATTTGGAAAAATAGAATTGATTAATAACTAATTTCTCTTTCATTGAGAAAATTCAGAAGAGAACTTGAACTTTTCTTCACTTCATTGAGAAAATTGAAAATTGAAATAGAACTGCTTATCTTCCGAGAAAATATTCACAACTATGATATAGCTTTTTCTATCTACTAAGGAAGAATTTAGAATTTATAAAATTGGTTTAAGAAGGATATTAAGAAAAGAACTTGTTCTGAAAAGATATAATAAAGCCTTTTGAAAAGTATTGCGGGGTCCGGAGGGTCTTTGGGGGCCCGGGGGCCTTTTGGGGCCGGGGGGTTACTTCGGGGTTGGGGTAGGGGGGTCGGGGTCCTACCTAACCTAACCTGAAAGTGTGATTTCAGAGAAATTCTTTAACCGTTTAGGGTTAACTTACCCTCGGGTTGGTAATTCAAATGTTCCCCTCCTACGAGTTCTTGAACGAAAAACCAATCAAGAGCATATTCACCACTACAATATAAAGCATCTTCAGTATATTCCCGTAAACACTTCCTATTTGGAACTCTGTCAGTTAACACTAAGAACTGAATTGGGTGATCCCATAGCAATTTCAAAAGGTTTGGCTGTGATTACATGCCATTTTCGTCCCATCGTTCAACAGCAAGATGTCTAATAAAAAAGTGGTATTCACTTGTCCTGATATTGACTGCTATGTTAATACTCTTGGCCCAAGACAACAGGGCAATGGAATGGACAATTACAAAGGTCGCTCGTCAATGTTTGGCTACGGTCTTGGCAGTTGGTTTGCTAAGCTGTTTCGCTCTTCACTACCACTGGCTAGAAAATATCTTGTACCGGCTGCGACAGATTTTGCATCCTCTACACTATACGATTGGGGCTCTGGCAAGGATTTTAAAAAAAGTGCTACGGAAAATCTTAGGTCCAGTGCGCGAACCCTTGGCGAGAGATTAAAACAAAATGGTAAAGGCTTAAAAAGGTCAAGAAACAATGCATCACTCATCAGTCTCCACTCAGGTCGGAAACGAAAGACATCATCCCTCTTGTCAAAGAAAAGAAGGAAAAAGCCGACACGTAGTGTAAACAGAAGAAGAAGCCCCAGGAAGAAAATTGTTAGATCGAAACTAGATTTCTTCTCCTAAGATGTCCTACCTACCGCATAAGGATTCTCAACCTTCAATCACCGCCTCATTGAATCTATTCAATGCTGAAAATGTTGATGTGAGTGTCAAGCATGGATACTATGAACAATTTTATCCACAACAACCCCTCTCCGATAATATCCACTTTCAAATTTATTCAAATGAAGACTACTTTATGGACATGTCTTCAACATTTATAGATTTACAAATGAAAGTCCGGAAATCCGATAATACAATGCCAATTCGGGCCGATGGAATATCCTATGAAAATTGTATATTACATAATCTATTTCGTCAAATTAGTGTCTACATCAATGGCACGCTGGTGAGCACAAGCAACAATCTCTCAAATTATACAAGCTATATGCAATTCATGCTGATGACACCCAAGTCATAAAAGGAATTGAGAGGCACCTCCAATGGATATGAATATATTACTAATACTGATAGTACAGATGCACTTAAAAATGCTACAACTAGTGAATTACATCTAGTTGGCAAAATATATCATAAAATATTTAATATACCCCAATGGCTGCCGCCCAATGTTAAAGTGGATATAAAACTGACGCTTGCACCATCCAATTTCATATTGAGAAAAGAACTTGCTGCCAATCCTGATGTAAGTCTCTCCCTCACCTCGGCAATACTTCATGTACGCAAACAACAGGTCATGAGTTCTGTTGCTTTGGCAGTGGAAAAACTGAGAGCCAATGGAAATAATATTAAACTACTTATTCCTCATACAATCACCAATCAACGTCATATTGCCATGGGCTCACGCACCTTCACCGATTCATCCTTTGTCAATGGTGAAATTCCGTCAGAACTCGCTTTGGCATTTGTAAAATGCGCCAGTGCAATAGGATCGTGGACTGAATGCCCACATAAATTCGAGATGTTTGGACTTTCATCTCTTGTGTGCAAAGTAAACGGTATCCCACTCTACAATCTATCTTTTGATAAATCCTATAGAACATTGTATGAGTTGACCATGCAAACCCTAGATCATGATTCACAACTATTTGAAAATGGTATAACCGAAGATATGTTTGCTAA
This sequence comes from Artemia sinica, assembly GCA_027921565.1. Classification (NCBI taxonomy): domain Eukaryota; kingdom Metazoa; phylum Arthropoda; class Branchiopoda; order Anostraca; family Artemiidae; genus Artemia; species Artemia sinica. The sequence goes on from JAPEVW010000065.1 coordinate 319,299, forward strand.
AACACATGGTATCATTGTACTGGATTTGTCTGGCACACAGGATATGAGTATAGTACGTTAGGGGAGTGTGCGTTTAGAGTGTACATTTGCCGACCCATCAGCTGAGAGTATTGCACTAATCTCACTAAATCAATATGAAATCTATTGGGAAATCACTCCCGAAGGCAGTGTTCTACTAGACTTGGCACCCTGAACACCAGTCAAATAATCAATGTATTTAATATGGACCCCTACATGTCCCAGTACAAATCCTATTGTCTACCCTCAGACTTTCTCGGAAAAATTCAAAGTGTCAACAATACCTTGATTATTGTGAATAGCAGTCCATCGACTGTGCTGACGGGTCATTGGCTGTGCATCTTTCAAACAATGAAGACGATTGAATTTTTTGACCCTCTTGGTCTACCCTATACATTTTACACACCTCACATCAGCAACTATATTGAGAGCAGTGGGAAAACTATTATTCAAAATCGGAAGAGGGTTCAGGATCTAACGACTAAAAGCTGTGGCTTCCATGCACTGCTATATTTTGTGTTCCGATGTCGCGGCTATACTTACAAGCAGTTTCTCCACATTTATAGTGACAATCCACATCTGAACGACTTTCTAGTGAAAAATATCCTCTCAGAACTATACAGTATTGATTTCAGTGCCCTAAGAGTAAAGTGCTTAAAAAAAGTTTGTGAATTTGTTTATTAATAAAATGCATATATATATATATATATACAACAATGTCTTTAAAAAAAAACAAGAGACAGATCAGTGCTACCAATGCAAAATATCATAATGTTGTTGTTCAAGGAGGGGTTTTATAATTTCCCTTAACTAGGGTTTTGACCGTGCTGATTCCAATGGTAGACTTTTCATTTTGATCTGACGCCATTTCTTAGGGGTTTCCGACTTGTTTTTCAAAATCACTATAAATTTCTTTTCGCAATAAACTTTTACTTTTAAGACGAACCGAAATAATGGTTACCATTCCTAAATCACTGTCAGATGACAATTTTTCACTAGGTAGTTTTTTTCTAAACGTATTTTTAACTTTTGGTTACTATGGGCTGTGGTTTGCTCTTTACTAGGCTGCAGCTGCCGCTGCAACCATGGTCACACTTCCGAATGGTAGAATTGATAAACATAACATAGATATGAGCTTTCGTAGCTTTCAATAGCTTACAAATGAGCCATTAAACATAACTCTTAAAAGTTCTGGTAGCCAACTAGTCCCAGCTTTTCCACTTGAGACATGGCACCAAAAGTTCCGTTTTTATTGCCATTTGGAACTTGCTGATGGTGGAATTTACATGAAGGACGTAGATATGAGCAAAATTTTTTTATATGAGCTAGAAAAAATCTGTCTACGATGTTCTGGTAGACTGCTAGTGCCACCTCTTGAGAAGTGGCACAAAAAGTGCTATTTTAGTGCCATATGGCACTTGCAGATGGTGTAATTTATAAAAAGCATGTAGATATAAAAAAACAGCTTTTGAATGAGTCATTAAGCATCTCTCTATGATGTTCTGGTAGCCCGCTAGGCCTGCGGAAAAAAAACGGGAGGGATCAGTGCTACCGATGCGAAAAAGTGATTTTCCTTGTTGTTCAAGGAGGGGGACTGTAATTTCCCTGTACAAGGTTTTCAACTATGCTGATTATAATGGTATACTTTTTTGATCTGACGCCATTTTCGAGGAGTTTCAGACTTTTTTCGAAATCACCATAAATTTCATTTCGCAATAAACTTTTACTTTTAAGACGAACCGAAATAATCGTTACCATTCCTGAGTCAGTGTCAGATGGAATTTTTTTCTCACTATGCAGATTTTTTCATAACGCGTTTTTTAACTTTTGGTCACTATGGGCTGTGGTTCCCTACCGATACGTGGAATACCGATACGCCCGATACCACGTAGAGCCCTTCCCCTGGGACTATGGAGCGTCATATCATCATCAAAACCATATTTATTGAACTTTTGAACTATTTTAAACAAATGGCTATCTCGAAATTTTTATAGGACGAATTTTTGGGGAGGGGACCTATAGGTAGGGGGGATAAGTGCCCTCCAATCTTTTCAGGAACTTAAAAAAGGCTTTAGCATTCCACCACATTCCAGTGGTGTACTTTTCATTTTGATCTGATGCCATTTTCGAGGGGTTTCAGGTTTTTTTCGAAATCACCATAAATTTAAATTCGCAATAAACTTTTACTTTTAAACGAGCCGAAATAATAGTTACTATTCCTGAAACAGTGTCAGAGAGCAATTTTTTCACTAGGTAGTTTTTTTTTTTCAGAACGCGTTTTTTAGCTTTTGGTTACTATGGGCTGTGGTTCGCTCTTAACTAGGTTGCACCTACCGCTGCAACCATTATTATCAGAGTGTATTTGGAACTCAAATGCTTCTTTTCAGTACGGACACAGGATTTTTTTTATTGGAGGGGGGGGGGGGGGGGTAATAACAAACATTTTTTTTTATTTCGAATAAGAAGCGCCAAGAAACTCAGAAAAATTAAAAAAGTGTTCTTGGCGGAATTGGGCCCTGATGTCTCCAACTTGTGACCTTTGTTTCTTATCCTGTTTTTACTGAAAAAAGAATTTAGTTTCATTCATGGCTGAAAGATAAGTACTGACACAGCAGGATAAATTTTTTGGGATCAAAATGACCAAGAAAAATTGTCATGTGAAATCTGACTGGCATTCTAACCGAAATTCTTTGAAGCCTTCTTATATAAATATTATTTGAAAAAAACTACGTTTTCTAAAGAGTTAAAGAGGCTGAGTTACAAGGTCGAACCTTAAAACGTACAGGGATTAGGAGGCACAGTTGGGGGGCTGCCGCCCCCAAACCCCCCGCTTTCGCAGCCTTTAAATAAAAAAAAATTCTTTAAACTGAAAGTAAGGAGCGACATTAAATCTTAAGACGAACAGAAATTATTCCGTATATGAAAGGGGCTGTGCCCTCCTCAACACCTCGCTCTTTACGCTAAAGTTTGACTTTCTCACAACTCTTTTTTTTTAAACAATAAAAACTTTAGCGTAAAGAGCGAGGCGTTGAGGAGGGCACAGCCCCTTTCATATACGGAATAATTTCTGTTCGTTTTAAGATTTAATGTCGCTCCTTACTTTCAGTTTAAAGAATTTTTTTTATTTAAAGGCTGCGAAAGCGGGGGGTTTGGGGGGCGGCCGCCCCCAACTGTGCCTCCTAATCCCTGTACGTTTTAAGGTTCGACCTTGTAACTCAGCCCCTTTAACTCTTTAGAAAACGTAGTTTTTTTCAAATAATTTCTGCACGTTTTTGTACAGTTTATTACTTATTATTGCTTGACTAACTGTTAGCTGATCGTGTCAGGAGTTAAAGTTGGGGGGCTGCCGCCCCCCAAACCCCCCGCTCTTGAACATTCTTGTGTTAAGGCTTTTAATTCCTGAATACTCAAATCACGTCGTACAGGGTGCCTCCTAATCCCTGTACGTTTTAAGGTTCGAACTTGTGACTCAGCCTCTTTAACACCCCCCAACTGTGCCTCCTAATCCCTGTACGTTTTAAGGGTCGACCTTGTAACTCAGCCTCTTTAACTCTTTAGAAAACGTAATTTTTTTCAAATAATTTAAAAAAGAAACTGAGTTTCTTTTTTAAAGTTTAAATTCAGTATATAAAAAAATTTGCTCTGACGGTGAATCGAACCCGGGTTTTCCGCCTGAGAGTCTGGAGTATCAACCGCTGGACTAAAGAGACACAATTGTAATTGTTTTTTAGTAAATGGAATCTATTTTCGACGCAAGCAAATTCCCACAAAACTTGATATTTGGTTTTTGGAAAACAGGGAAGGAGTGATCAGATTGAGCTGAAATTTCGAGGATAAGCTCCCAGGCCCCAGGAAAGCTTATCCTCTAAATTTCAGCCCGATCAGACAACGTTAAAGGGGGGTTGTGGTGGGAAAAATTAACATGGGCTATTATAGGAAAACGAGGTTTTTCGTAAATGTAAATTCGGGGGATAATTTTTTCGGCCTGAAAATATCAAAAGGCCCTAACAGGTCGAATTCTGCTTCGAATGAGTCCTCATTCACCCGGATCAGTTGCCAACTGTGGCCTGTAGGCGTGGATAAGAAAAAAATTAAATGAATTTTAAGTGGCTATATTTGGTTTTTTGAAAACAGGGAAGGAGTGATCGGATTGAGCTGAAATTTCGAGGATAAGCTCCCGGGCACTAGGAAAGCTTAACCTCTAATTTTCAGCCCTATCGGACAACGTTAAAGGGGGGCTGTGGTGGGAGGGTCGAAACTTCCGGCCCAGTTTACCCCATGAAGATAAAGTCGGAGGAGGATGAAATTTTGCAAGTTTCTTAGTTTGAGCTTGGGCTACAAAATGCGATTACCGCCGTCTCTCTGCAACCTCTAGCACCTGAAATCGCTTAACATTGTGGTGGGTCGCCTCTTTATAGAGGCACAAGTGTGCCTCCTTGATGCTATGAGATAGTGTAAGAAAACATAGCATGACACTCTGGCAAAAAAAAATTAGTTTGGTTCAAAACTTTCAGACAGGTTCTTTTCCAGGAATTACGTGTTAGGCATTTATACTTGGACTATGAACTAATCAAACAGTTCGTGGTAACGAGCTGTAAGTAGGGAGCGACTCGACCCAATAGCAACCGAAACTCTAAAAAACAGAATTTTGATAAGTAGACACATAAAAAAAAAAAAAATGAATTTTCATGCTGATTACAAATATAGCCTATAAGATTCAATAAGTTTAATGCTGCTAAGCAGAAGCTGCGAGCCTGAGAATATTTGCCTGATTGTAGAAAATGGGAAATATCCACCAAAATTCAAGTAATCTCATCAAAAATCGCACCATCAAATTTATCGTACCAAAAAACCCTACTGTAGAGGTTTGAAGTTCCCATCTACGAAAATGTGGAATTTTGTATTTTTTGGCAGACACAGATCGTCACAGATGCGTGTTTATTATTTTATCTTTTTTTTCTTCCTAGGGGTGATTGTATCAAACTAATGGTCCAAGACGATCAGGAAAGGGTCCATTTGAAAGGAAATTAAAAGCTCTAGTGTCCATTTTAAGTGACCAAAAACACTGGAGGGCAAGTAGCCCCCCTCCCATGCCCTTTTACCTTTTAGTAATCTGATCAAGAATTTGAGATAGCCATTTTGTTCAGCATAGTTGAAAGGTCCAATAACTGTGCCTTTGGGGATTACATGACACACACACACCCCACAGCCCCTGGAGGAAGGGCTTCAATTTATGACATTTGCTTATTGCTTTACGCATGGTTTTGTTATTGGGGAGCATACAGACATTTTTTTGGGGAGCGGGAGGGGATTTCCAAGCTGGGAATAATACATGTGGACGTACTTTACCCGGGAGGAACTATCCATAGAAGAATTTTTAGTTTTTTTCCCACGATTTGGGGAAGGCGGAATATCCGTCATTATTTAAAAACGATCAAAAATTGAATAAAAGAAATCAACAACAAGTTTTTCAACTGAAAGTAATAAACAACATTGAATCTTAAGATGAACTAAAATTATTCCGTATATGAAAGGTGTTACCCCTCCTCAATACACCGCTGTTTACACTAAAGTTTGGATTTTTGTCACTATTCTTTCAGAACGACTCCTGGGCCGTAAATTAGTAAAAGAAAAAATTTGCATGAAGAGCGGGGTATTGAGAAGGAAGAAGCCCCTTTCATATACGGAATATTTTTGCTCGTTTTAAGTTTTGATGCTGCTTTTTGCTTTCAGTTGAAAAAGCTTGTTTTTTATTTAATAAATTTAAAAAAAAATTCCACAAAATAATTTTTTCAAAGAAAAGTAAAGAACTCCATTAAACCAAAAATGAGCAAAAATAAAATCAAACAATCTTACATGTGTAAAACTACCACAAATCAGCATCAATAAACACATGGAACCCAGAATGAATAGAAATTACAATAAATAACCGAGTCAAACTCAAAACGAGCATAAATTAACATGAGTAGGGCTACCCTATGCCTTCCCAAGGCCAGAACATAAATTAAACTTTACTGAAAAAATACATTTTAAATGTTTTTACTTTTAATTTTAATAAAATAAAAATTATTAAGACTTTAAGGAGTAGATATCAGCGTATTAAACTGACAATGCACATTCATTTGTATTTTTTTTTTTTTTTTTTTTTTTTTTTTTTTTTTTTTTTTTTTTTTTTTAGTAAAGAGCAAGTTATGTTCTGGCCTTGAAAAGGCATAAGGGTGGTAAGCCCTACTCATGTTAATTTTGGCTCATTTTGAGTTTGACTCGGTTTTGTCAAACTCGAATTTTGATTGGATGTGTCTGGGGAAATGATGAGTGCGGAAGGGGGGGGGGGCTTTTTAATTGTCGAAATCACTTTCGACAATTAAAAAGGGCAATAACCCTTTCAAAGTTTTTGCGACAACTCTTTCTATGCAAAGCCCCATGGTCTAGCGAAAAAAATAAATAATACGTTGTGCCAACATCGTTCTTTACGTAGGCAGCGCTATAGCGCTGCCTATGATATTAGCAAAAGATCTGACTCAGCTGGCCTTTTGTCACCTGTCCCAGTCCGCGTCGGTGTCTATGGTCAGCAGGCACGACCTTCAGCCTTGACAAATGTGCCCATGATTGGCTCTGGGAGTGCTTTAATGTTTCGCCTTTGCACACTTGTTATCACGGTGTCGCATTCCCAGTTTTTTTTTTTTTTTTTTTTTTTTTTTTTTTTTTTTTTTTTTTTTTTTTTTTTTTTTTTAATGTATAATTGGCATACTATCGCGGTACCAAAATTGTTCTGTATACGTTTCCATATATATCAAGTTTGATTATTTCGCAAAACTTGGAGATAAGTGAGTTTGCATGTTATTTTAAATGATATTTTCTGCGCTGAGCAGGCTTTTGTGGTGAAAATATGCTATTTTGCAGGAAATCAGGAAATCAGGCTTTTGTGGTGAAAATATGCTATTTTGCAGGAAATCAGGAAATTTTTAAGCTCACTTGTAGCAGAATATATTTTGCTTTAATGTTTCGCCTTTGCACACTTGTTATCACGGTGTCGCATTCCCAGTTTTTTTTTTTTTTTTTTTTTTTTTTTTTTTTTTTTTTTTTTTTTTTTAATGTATAATTGGCATACTATCGCGGTACCAAAATTGTTCTGTATACGTTTCCATATACATCAAGTTTGATTATTTCGCAAAACTTGGAGATAAGTGAGTTTGCATGTTATTTTAAATGATATTTTCTGCGCTGAGCAGGCTTTTGTGGTGAAAATATGCTATTTTGCAGGAAATCAGGAAATTTTTAAGCTCACTTGTAGCAGAATATATTTTGATTAATTGCGGCCGCCTTGTAATTGTTAATTCTGAACGTTTTTTCTCGCTAATTGCATACAGTTAACACCTTGATCGATAAGCAGATCAATAGCATTCGTGATTATGTTGGACAAACATATCAAGAAGATTGGCAAATGTTGTCTGCGCATTGATAAATAAGAAAAAAACCTTAGGGGACGAATGAGTGAATTTTTGGTACTGTTCTGAATTATGGGAAACCCGCGAGTAGTGAAGCTTGGTTATGGCGAATGAAATAAAACAAAATAGGATGAAAATATAATAATTTATGAAAAATTTGGGTTATATATTTGCACATTAGGGGGTGGGGGTAAAGCATTGCATATATATTAAATACGGAACCTAATCTAACCTAGGTACCTTTTTTCCCCCTCAACCCCCCCCCCCCAAAAAAAAAAAAAGCTAAAGCTTAAATATAGTTCCCGGAGTAAGAAACCCTTGTTTATACAGCATCAGATAGGTAATTACCAGGTATTTGCTATCTGATCATTGCTTTTCTTGAGTTGCATTCTCGCGTGTTTCCCACATTTTAGAACAGTACCGAATTTTTAGAGTGAACTACGGTAGTTGACTAAACTTGACTGAAGTGTGCAGTCAAGTCAACCGTAGCTCGCATTGCAGTTTTGACATGGTTCAAACGTCGAATATATGCCTCTTTGTTAGCTAGATAGTTGTCAGATTGTCAGGCAAAATTTTCCAAGGAACTGAAATGGACTCTTCTTTAAATATCCAAAGGCTACCTTTGTCCAAACTTCTAAAATTTATCAGCTAATATCTCGAGACTACAAACTGACTCCACCACTTAATGACAGGTGTTGCAAAAATTCGAAGCTGACAACCCCCTCAGATATGGTTTTTTTCTTCTTGGGTAGCTGTTAAACTTATGTTGTAGCGTTCTTTGGAATAATATAAATCTCTCTTAAAAATTGCGAAAGAAAGAAAATATTACGCCTCAGTTTTCGAAACTATGTCTAGGGCTAGATATGTTGCAATGAAAAATAAGCAGAATTATCAATTATCTTTAAAAAGAAAAAAAAAACATTTGCCAGGTTGTAACGTCAATTTACAAAATAGGAAAAGTTGGTCGCCACATGTTGGACGATGGTATGAATTTTCACTCATGTTTTTGCCATAAGATATTACAGGTATCAGATATACAGTATGCTTTTTGCTCTAGTAATCGTAATTACTGAATTGCTTGTAACTATTACCGGAAAATTTCTCACTCACGATCAAGACAAGTTGTATATGTTTGCAAATCATGCTTTCACAGAAGAAAAAGATTTGGCTGCAGCTTTCTTCTGGAATTCATCAAAAACAGAAATGGAGAGAAATCTCTAAAACAGATTTGTTAAGTTAGAAAATAAAATGTGTGATTTAGTAGCAGGAATTTTTCTTAAGGAAAGAGTAGACTTAGATTTTTGTTTCCTAAGAGCGACAGACTAAGTAACTGACAACTAAAATCTTACTACTTCCAGGGTGGCAACGTGGCTGGTCAATCTCATCCAAGGCCGTATCCAGGATTTTTTTTTCGGAGGGGGTTTTACCAAAAAAAAATTTGGGGGGATTTACACAAAAAAAAACATAAAAAACGCATACAAAATTTGTTATATCCATTTTTGTTACGTTTTTACGAGCCAGACAAACATTTCGGGCGGGGGGGGGGGGGGGTCGTCCCCCCCTGGGTACGACCTTGATCTCATCTGCGTAAGCCTCCCTCTCCTAGTGCTGTCATTTTGGCCATCTGTCTCCACTTCAAACCATTTTCTCAAATTTGAGACTAAAAAAAAAACTTTTCGTATGCTGACCAATGGTCTACTTAGCGCAGGTACCGATTTCTTGATCCTCTGCCTTTCGCCGAAAGCGCAATGCGTGGTTAGGGGAAATCATCCGACGTTTCCTGTATTCCCCTCCCCCCGCCTCCCTATATATCTCCAAGTAAACTTTTAGAGCTTGACTGACTCTGGCTGAGCATAAAGAGTCACACCGCTGACCCCAGTTCCAAACCAAATAATCAGCGACACTAGGACTCGAACCCTTTACTTATTGACACAGGATTTCAGGTTTAGCTTGACAACCACTCGGCTAGTACGGCTCATAGCGTGGTACTAATACGACTCAGACCATCTGTCTCAAATTTGAACCAACAGTAGCGCGGAATACTGATTTTACTCGAGAAGAAATGGTTTTCATTGGCTATCAGCGACGCTTTTATTAAAGATATAAAGCACCACTTCCCCCTCCCCTAAGTAATTTTACATCTGAGGAAAATGCCTCTGATTAATTTAGAGTGATGTTATGTGATCACTTTCACCGGTCAACGGCCATTTCATTATCCATCTGGTCCGAATTTGGGACTTGTGATAGTTTCTAACACACGCCATACATGCGTAATAAAAGTGCACAAGCACGATGATCTAAAATAGCGATATTAGGGGTCTACGTTTTTAAAATTACCGTGATACGTGTCTACGACGTTCGCCACCCTGATTTTGTTATAAGACTTCCAAAATTAGGCACGGGTGATACTGTATTTCATTGTCCAGTAACAGCCGTTAAGGAATTGGTTTCTAAGAGGAAATGTAGAAAAATGGTTCATCCGCGTTTGTATTAAGGTGGGAAAAAACACCGAAACGATGCCAATGAAATGGCTACTCTAAGGGCTGCCTTACGGTTAATCACCGGTGATGTATGTATTTTTTTTTCGTATTTGAAGTTCAGTCATTCTGCTAGAACAGTCCCTGGACCTGTAAAGCAGTGGCGGAAAAGCGGTATAGTATTCATACTCAGTCGCAAAATGCTAGCAGCAGACTCGCAGGCTTAAAAACCATAGCGAATACTTCCTTTGGAGCATCAGATCAGAACCCTACTAATTGCATAATTGAAATTTCTCGCTTTGCAAGATGGTCTCAGGTACTGTGTTATATAACGTCACTCGATTGCTTTCAAAGCTAAGAGTTACGAGCCTTAACCAATGATGCACGTAGATAGATTCAGAATCAGAACGGGGTGGCACATAGAGGCAGGTTTACTGTCTGTCCGATAATGCTTGCAGCCTTGAATTGTTTATAATTAATTTCGTCGTTAATTTGGTATTTTTTTTTTCAAGAAACAAAACAGTGTACCCAAATCAAGTTGATGGTCATTTTCAAGTGGATAAACGGTACTTGTGAATTATGCGCACCGCAAAGAAGTCAAGTTTAGTTAATGCTAATGAAATAAAATAGTATGAATATTCAATAGTTTAGAAACAAATTTGGGCTATATATTTTCACATTAGGCGGGAGGTGGGGGCTAAAGCATAGCATATATTAAATACGCAACCTAACCTAGGTATCTTCCCCCCTAAAACCCCCAAACAACAATCGTTTAAATATTGTAAAATCCATGAAAAACAACACTTTGCAATCAATTTAGGTCTCTGAAATAGCCGTTTGACGGGTTTTGTCGGGTGACTAGCATTTTCCGTTTGACATTCCACATACAGTCTATAGCGATGCCCGCAAAATGCACAAGTACCGGATAAACTAGTTCGGTGCAGTGGCAGATCCAGGGGCGCACGCCCCCCTAACGTAGTCTAAAGTAGTGTAATTTACTTAATTAACGTAAGTTTGCGTTAATTAAATTTGCTCCTAACGCAAGTTTATTAGATCAACCTATCCCCCCCCCCCTAAGAAAAATCCTGGATCCACCCTTGGTTCGGTGTACCAAGCGAGGTAGAAGCATGCCTCTTGTGGTGCAGTGTGCTATGCGTGACACGAGGAGGTATGGTTTGGCAAAAGTGTACCATGCGTGGTGACCAACTACTCCTCCCAGATGCTTACCAGGTGGTGGAGAGCTGGCAGTGCTTAAGCACAAATGTAACATAGACTAAAAACGGAAATCTAAATGTTTTATCTGTTCAGCGAAAAAAGGAGACAATAATATTCTCCAGAGAAAGCACCTGTTTTTACAGATTGGGCAGTTGAAACGCCTGAGATTACCATTAGAAAGAGACACTAATACCAGTGGTAAGATTCAAGTTGAAATTACAACGCGGAAAGGGATTATCAAACAACTATATATACCCTTTTCTTATTTCTAGTCAAACAGTTCGTGGTAACGAACTGTAAGTAAGGAGCGACCAGGCTCAATGGTAGCCGAAACTCTAAAAAGCGGAATTTTGATACCAATAGATACATCAAAAGAATCAGATTTCAATGCTTGATTAACCAATCAAAAGTTACGCGCCTGAGAAAATTTGGCTGATTTTAGAAAAAAGGGGGAAAGACCCCCTAAAAACTATAGAACCTTAATGAAAATCACACCATCATATTCAGCGTATCAGAGAACCCTACTGTAGAGGTTTCAAGCACATATCTACAAAAATGTGGAATTTTGCATTTTTCGCCAGAAGAAAGATCACGGATGCGTGTTTATTTGTTTTTTTTTCCCAGGGGTGACTGTATCGACCCAATGGTCCTATAATATCGTGGGAGGGCTCATTGGAACGAAAATTAAAAGTTCTAGTGTCCTTTTTAAGTGACAAAAAAATGGAGGGCAAATAGGCCCCCTCCCACACTCATTTTTTTCCCAAAGTCACCCAATTAAAATTTTGAGATAGCCATTTTGTCCAGCATGGTCGAAAATATGATAACTATGTCTTTTAGGATGACTTAATCCCCCGAAGTCCCCGAGGGGAGGGCTGAAAGTTATGAACTTTATCCAATGTTAACATATAGTATTGGTTATTGGGAAGTATCCAGACGTTTTCAGGGGGATTTTTCCTGGTAGGTGGGGGGGGGTCGTGGGTTATATGGGACGATCTTTCCACAAAGGAAGTTTTCATGGAGGAAGGGACATTGCTATGAAGGGGGCGCCGGATTTCCCAGCATTATTAAAGAAAAAGATCAGAAATTAAATATAAAAAAAACAAGTTTTTCAACTGAAAGTAAGGAGCAACATCAAAACTTAAAACTAAAAGAAAATATTACGTATATGATTGGGTTCACCCCCTAGTCAATACCTCGCTCTTTAAGCCAAAGATTTTTTAGTACCTTCATAAGAGCTATTTATTCTAATTAACGGCCTTTGTGATTAAGCGGTCATTTTTAAAGAATTGGAACAAAATTCGAACTTTCGCTTAAAGAGCAAGGTATTGACTAGGGGGCGAACCCCCTAATATACGTATTAAAAATCTAAGAATTTAGAAGTTCGTTACGTAAGTTAATTCGTAAGTTACGTATATTTATTACTAATGAAAACGTTCGTAAATAAAATTAAACAAGTTTCGAGAAAGCCATTTGACCAAATAAAAGTAAAATTAAAATGCAAATTTTTTTTAATTATTCATGTACGGTGAGCCAAAATCAAAACATGCATTAATTCAAAAACGTTCAAAAGTTAAACGAAAAAAAGTTTTTTTTTAACTGAAAGTAAGGAACGACGTTAAAACTTAAAACGAACAGAAATTATTCCGTATATGAAAGGGGCTGTCCCCTCTTCAACACCTCACTCTTGACACTAAAGTTTGACTTTCTCACAACTCTATTTTTTTAAACAATAAAAAACTTTAGCGTAAAGAGCGAGGCGTCGAGGAGGGGACAGCCCCTTTCATATACGGAATAATTTCTGTTCGTTTTGAGCACAGTTCATATAATTATCTATAAACTGTGGTTTTGAGTTTTAACGTCGTTCCTTACTTTGAGTTAAAAAAAACTCGTTTCTTTAATTTAATTTTTTCTTAAAAGATTACATATTTGACAGGTAAATTCAAATCTAAACGTTGACAAAAAAAAAGCTATGCCTTAATTTTTGGTTTTGAGTCTCTTTCATTGGCTTTAATTTGTAAAGTGTGATTCATATTCATTCAGCAGGATTTTAAGCCTTAACAAGGCTTTTTTTCCTAAATTTAAGAAATAGATTGTCAGATATTTAAAACCTTATAAATCAGGATTGAGCTAAGGTATGAGGGTCAAGGCAGTTTCCCAGTGCCTCGCTTGAGCCGTACATGTTTTTTTCAAGCTTCACTTTCGTAACATCAAGGGTTAATTCGTTTTGGAGGGCAAAGAGGTGGAGGTAGGTGTTCCAAAATACCTTCCCTGACCAGGAGATAACTAAAGCTCTGGATTCATTCGTTAGAGTTTCAATCACCTACCTCAAATATTTTCCGAGATAGTCCTTTATCATTTTATCAAGAGCGAGATAAACGGTATCTATGCAGGTATACTTTAATTAAGTATTTGATATATAGAGGTGGTTGTGTATTTAATATAATGCGTTCTGGGAGGCTTGCTCTCCATAATTCTCTGTTGTAGTTTCCATAAATTTGTTACTAAATTATTATATTTTCATCATATTTTGGTATATTCCATTATGACTAACTTAACTTCACTTCTTGAGCGTGGTCGGTATAATACGCAAGTGCCGAAAAATTATTGTTCAAAGCTATTTAAATAATTTTACGATTATCATAAGCATAAGAATTAGCCTACCCTTAACGTAATAGCATGATTCTGTTTTTTCGCTGGGTATCCTCTGAATAACAATTCAAGTGGAAGTTCATCAACCTTTTTGAAGATCGTAACTTCATTGACCCGGAGTAACAATCACATAAGCAGACGTGCTGCTTGCGGCACAAACATGTTCAAAGGCCAGTACTTTCCCTCTCATTGAATTTTTAACTGAAGGTCTTGGATGACCAAATGTTATTTATCTCTTGAGTGAGTTCTTTTGGAACGGACATATATGCTTGGATTGATAAAATGAGGCGAAATATATTGTTTGTTGTGAGTAGCGACTTATTTTAGCGTTTTTATTTAACCATGCTTTAGTTCAACGTTTTTATTCTTTTTTAATCCTAGAGCTGATTACAGGAATCAGGCATCTAATGAAACAGTGCCTTGGAGATGGCACAAGGGCAAGGTCGCATCCAGGGGTGGGGTTAAGGGGTTTGACCCCCCTCCTCCCCCCAAAATGTTTGTTTGACTCGTATAAATGTAACAAAAATGAAAATAAGCAAATTTTTGATGTGTTTTAAAGTTTGGGTACTCTTCTGAAATACAGGACACATGCGAGAAGTGAAGTTTGGCCTGTTATTTGAGTAGAATTTAAACCATACCAATGTTGTTTTTTTTCTTCAAAATTTAGGAAATGTATTTGCATATCTTTAAAAACTTATAAATTGGGATTGAGCAAATTTGTGAAGCTGAAAACAATTTTGTTGCACTCTATTTTTGTGGAAGATCTATTTTGGAAGGTTTCCCTTTTATGATACACAGGTTTTTAAAGGTCATCAAAGGTCAAGACCCTCCAGAGGGAGAAGGAGTGGAGGTAGGTACTTCAAAATACCTTTCCGGGACACATTTCAGCCTGTAGACCCATCCCTGAAAGTTTCATATTCCTAACCTAACCCCTTTCCAAGATAGTTAAAAGTAGCTAAAGCAGAATTTTACCCTAACCTAACCTAGCTACCTTTTAGTCCCCCTAAACCTCAAAAAACTCCAAGCTTAAATCTTTGTCACGCACTCAGCAATATCTTACTATGCAGCGGAAACCTGTTTATCAATACCGGCTTTGAGATATCAATGCGGTCTTTCTTTCGTGTGTCGTGTATTTCAGAAGAGTACCAAAGTTTGTTTGTATGCGCCCTTCCCCCGACTAACAATTCTGAATCCTGCGACCCTGCACAAGTGTATTAGCTTTAAGCACTGTTCAATACAAAACCAGTCCTCCTCCGCACTAGCTGAAGCGAGTTAGTCAAGTATCATGGGGACCCCAAAACAATTTTCCAGAGGGGAAAGGCCTTTAAAATTACGGGTAAATTGTAATACAGATATAGCTGAGCTATCGGTAAATATTAGATGAGGAGCTTTTTGCTAGGCTATATTGGAACCAAGTTGAGTTATATTGGAAAGTAGTTGTTGTGTGTATGGAATTTTCAGGAATAAATCCAAGATCTAGAACAAAGGTTCTCAAAGTATGGGGCGCAACCCTCCAGTGGGCCGCGAAAGCATTATTAGGGGGGGGGATTTTAAAAATCAACGTTGTATTGGTAGGATAGGAAAAGATATGTGAAATTTGCGTAATAATAATTGCGTCCTGTATAGTGTGTACAATCCGGTATATTTACACATCACATGTGTGCAGCAACAATCAACACGATTCTAGGCCCTAGAATATAACCCGGGAAGGTGTTTCCTAGCAACTAGTACTGCCCTCGGCCCCTCGCCCTATTTTTAGAGCCCAAAAGGGCAAAGGTCTAGAATAGTAGCTCTTCAGTAGGAGACATGCTAGAACAAAAAGAGAGACACTTTTAGATTGCTAATTTTATATTTATTTTTATGTTTGGTTGGAGGTGTTAACAACTGGGCATTTTGAGGGACACCTGGAGGCATGAGGCAGGGAGGCACGCCGGAGGCATGCCTCCGGAGGCATGCCGGAGGCATTAAAAATGGACAGGGAAGGAAACTTATAAAATATTCCAAAGGGCGCAATATGTAAATATATACAGCTTGCCTGTTATTCGGTATCTGTCGAATACTTCAGCACCTTCAAAAGCGATCTTTTAAAACTTGGAAAAAATCATTTACGGGTTTATTTGGCAAGGAAAAGAACCCCCAAGAGTGAAAACAACTGATATGTACCTAAAGAAGAAGAACGGAGGACTGCAAGTTGTTGATATCCATGCAAAAACTAGGTAACCCTACGATGACACTGATGGTGTCACTTTTTCCTATTACACATGCAGCGTTGCCACCAGCTCAAAAAATAAAATTCCGATTTTTCTTAAAAAAAAATCCCGAAATTTCAAAAAAAATCCCGGAACACGGTTTTTAAGTTATACAACATAGGGCTGTGCGGTGATGACGTAAAAAGCAAGGTGCGAAATTCAAAGTGCCGTGAAACGTGGTTTCTAGTTGTAACTAACAACTGATTGTCAATATTCCTAGTATTATTTCGACGTGAAAACGTTCTGGTTGATTAGTAGGATCTACAACAAATATTTTAGGCCAAAACAATTCGCCAAAGTTCCGAAAAAACGTGTCTACGCATCCACGTTTCATCGTTATTTGAATTTCCCGCCCAAGAATTGACGTCACGCTTCGCAGCCCTATTCAGTATGGCTTGGCCAGCGGTAAAAGTTGCCTTTTATCACGTCTTCACACGTCCCTTTCCCTTTTATCATACCTGCTTTTCTGTTTAGTGGCTGTGCCAAGACGCACCCTTGGATCTCGAATTCTTAATTGTACTAAAAAAAAAGGAATCTGCTGCTTTGACACGAAAGAATCCGGAAGAAACACAGATCCCTTTTTCCCGAATGTACTTAAAATCCAACTTTCCCAGGCCAAGAAAGGCCTGGGTATTAGACCCAGGCCTGGGTATTAAAGGCCTGGGTAGTAAACCTTTGGGTATTTGAAGAGAAAACTGTAAAGCGACAGTCAGAAAAACTGTTACTACCGAGTTATTAGTAAAAAGCGCTAAGTAAAGCAACCAACTAAAAAAATAACTAGTTTCTCAGATATTTATTGGTACGTTTCAGTAATCATCTCGATAATCACAGCTCAAATGACAACCCTAAGAAACTGGACAAATGAGCTTCAGTAAGTCAAACTAAGCTCGGTTAGCACAAGTATAAAATAAACACTAAGTCTTCTACTACTAAGTCTTCTACTGAGCATAACAAGTTTTCCGATGGTATTCATCGCTTCCGCTGCCCTAGATCTTGGAATGCATTCGAGACTCATAAAATTATATCAAGAACTCAAGTGAATGGGGGACGAGGGGGGTACGCACTTAAGCTGGAAGGACCAGCCCCGCCGTGGGTGGCCTCCTCGTCCGTAGGAGACATGGCTCAAGATTCTGTTCAGTTCTGTGCCCTCATGCACGTCGGTATTAAGGTTATTTTGTTTTTTTGTTGATGGGTTGGTTGTATTTTGTTTTTTTTTTGTTGATTAAGGTTGGTCGTAAAAAGGGCTGAAAAAAAGAAAAAGAAGGAAAAAAGTGCCACCGCAAGAATGGGTCTCTTGTTTTAGCAAATAGTTTTTTTTTGTGTTAAAAAATTTTAAAGTTGTAAGAGTAAGCCTTTTGGAAGACCACCTTTAAAATTCGAATTCTCTTAGTGAAAATTGAAGGATATGAACTTTAAGAAATTGAAGTAAAAATGCCACTGGAAAAGCGTCTCCTAGAGGGGGAAGGACGCCCTGGAACGGGGGGAGTGATATATGTTTGGCAATAAAAAAGTTAAATGGTAGTGTGCCTTCATGTCCACTAATACATTGACTGGTATATAATAAATTTTTCTTTTTTTTGAAGTTTAGGTGATAGGATAATGTATAAAGTTGTAAGATTTATATGTTTTTGTATTAAAATATCACCGAGTGGAGAGGAGGAGGGGAGGGAAAAAAATAAAAACTACCTCTGAAAAATGTTAAACAAAATTACTTTTGTTGACACACAGAACATGGCGATGGTGGTGGTTATGGTCTTGAGGTCAGTTTTGGGTTTAGGTGCCATTTTTAACATGATGATTGCGATGCTGACGAGACATCAAAAAGTGGAACCCTTTCTTCTGGATAAATGAATTCAGCTTTGTGAAGACGTCTGAGTCAAAGCCAAAGACAATGTTGGTGCCGATTTCCATAGAAACGGGTTCTGCTGAATGCATGATATACAGGCTGGAGTCACAGTAACCCTGGTCTACCAATGCGGCAGTTAATGTGAGATCAGCATTCAGACGGAACCACTGGCACAGAATTCCTATGTCATCAGGGAACGGCATCGCCATATTCTGCGTGTCAACAGAGTGGCATCTTCGCCCAGACAAGTAGCCAAGCTGTATGACCCGCCTAACTAATACTCTCTTTCCCCTGCCAACCGGTCTGTAAACGCACCATTCACCGATACGCAATGCCGATTTAACACCGACCTCTGCATTGGTTTGCGGCGACTCACGTAGTCCTACTCGTCGGCCCTGGACCATCGCCCGTTTTAATCGGTCACTGCTCAGCTTCTCATAGCTTTCCCTCAGAAGCCACAACAGCGTGGATTTCTTTTTATTGGTGTTATGGAGCCGTTAGAAGTCTTGACAAGACAAAACCTAGAATTCTTCATGTTCGTCACAGGCTCACTAACCCAATTTTTCTCAACTTGGTGTTTCACACAGCGAGCAATCACTGGCAAATCTTCAAAGATGCCGTCACTTTCCGAGCCCGATTCAGTGTCAGTTGCGGAAGCCTTTTCCTGCTTATCGGACAGAGTATTTTCCTCTGAGTCATCGTCTGAGTCACTGTCGTGAAGTACAGAAAGACGAACATTCGGTACTTGGTGACCGAAAGCAGAAAGTATGTCGTCGGGTATCAAGGCTTTCATTATTCGCTGGCTTTCAATACGAGCTCGCCCTAGCTCGAGCTTGATTTCATCGTCCCCTGGCAAAGAAAAATCGGAACTAACAGACACAACACCAGTAGTAAGGCAATAGGGAATCCAGCCAGTGATTGCGTAATTTGTCTTACCTCTCGCCTGAGGCATGAATATACAGTGTAGTTTAACCGGTACATTGGCTTGCCAGGGTCAAGCACCTATTACTACGAACGGCACTTGCCTTAGCAGACGGGTTTTCTGTAAAGCATTAATAGATACAGATCCTACATTCAATCCTACGCCTGAGGCATGAATATACAGTGTAGTCTAACCGATACATTGACTTACCAGGGTCAGTCACCTGTAACTTGATTAGTAGGTTTTTTTTTCTGTTTTTGTTGTCAATTACACAATGAATGTAGGTCATGAGTTCACATACACATTCATCTGGTTTGGTTCAAGTTTTTCTGACACAATTTACCGGATTTCTAATTCATGGTATACATGTCTTTTATGACGCAGCCAGATGGGTTTTTGAAGCACTTTCATCATAACATGTTTTACTATTATTTTTTTGGCAATTGAAATTTTTTGTGGGTACATATGGAATCCGGTTAATAACCTGTAGCTTAAAGGTATCTGAGATCTCGCTCCAGTATCGCATACACTATTAGAGATATCGAAATGATATCTCATTTGCATTAAGCTAACTCAATTTGTGAAAAAGAAATTCCATTTACACAACTCTGATCTGATTGAATTGTCGCCGACAATGAGATGTAATCACTGCTAAGCCTTTTGTTATTGCTAGAGGGTTATCCATTACATCTTAGTGTTAACTGGGCGATGACTTAGTCTAATTGCGTAGGTACTAAAAGAACATTTAAAGGTGGAGAAAAAAAAGGGGTAATGAGTGATTGGATAATTTTTAACAAGAAATGACTGAAAAGTGTTTTGGAGGAGATGGGATGAATGTGTACTGTATAATACACAAGTGATGATTTACACAGTGTTGTCAATTTTAAATAGTTTAGAAATAAAAAAAATTAACACGAAATGGCTGAAAAGTGTTTTGAGGGAGTTGAGTTGCACGAGGGTTGACTTGCACGAGGGTTAAGTTACATGCGGATTCAGTTACACGGGGATCAGTTAAATGGGGTCGAGTTACACGAGGATTCAGTAACACGGAGGTTCAGTTGTACGGGGTTTCGGTTATACAGGGGTTCAGTTACATGTGGGGTTCAGTTGCACGGGGGGATATCTGCAATAAAAAACACTTCATTCTAAACAAATTGTAGATACAAAAAGATTTATAGGCCCTTAATTTAGGTATTGCTTCAGAGTGAAGCTTTTTGACATAAAGGAAATTGATTTTTCAAGGGGTATAGCTTTTTGATATAGAGGAAATTGAATTTTTAAGGGGTATAGATTCAGAGTGAAGCTTTTTGATATTAAGGAAATGGAATTTTTAAGGGGTATTGCTTCAGAGTGAAGCTTTTTGATATAAAGGAAATTGAATTTTTAAGGGGTATTGCTTCAGAGTGAAGATTTTTGATATAAATGAAATTGAATTTTTAAGGGGTATTGCTTCAGAGTGAAGCTTTTTGATATAAAGGAAATTGAATTTTTAAGGGGTATTGCTGCAGAGTTAAGCTTTTTGATATAAAGGAAATTGAATTTTTAAGGGGATATAGCTTCAGAGTGAAGTTTCTTGATATAAAGGAAATTGAATTTTTAAGGGGTATAGCTTTTTGATATAAAGGAAATTGAATTTTTAAGGGGTATTGCTTCAGAGTGAAGCTTTTTGATATAAAGGAAATTGAATTTTTAAGGGGTATTGCTTCAGAGTGAAGCTTTTTGATATAAAGGAAAAGGAATTTTTAAGGGATATTGCTTCAGAGTGAAGCTTTGTGATATAAATGAAATTGATTTTCCAAGGGGTATAGCTTTTTGATATAAAGGAAATTGAATTTTTAAGGGGTATTGCTTCAGAGTGAAGCTTTTTGATATAAAGGAAATTGAATTTTTAAGGGGTATTGCTTCAGAGTGAAGATTTTTGATATAAATGAATAGGAATTTTTAAGGGGTATTGCTTCAGAGTGAAGCTTTTTGTTATAAAGGAAATTGAATTTTTAAGGGGTATTGCTTCAGAGTTAAGCTTTTTGATATAAAGGAAATTGAATTTTTAAGGGATATTGCTTAGAGTGAAGCTTTTTGGTATAAAGGAAATTGAATTTTTAAGGGGTATTGCTTCAGAGTGAAGCTTTTTGACATAAAGGAAATTGATTTTTCAAGGGGTATAGCTTTTTGATATAAAGGAAATTGAATTTTTAAGGGGTATAGATTCAGAGTGAAGCTTTTTGATATAAAGGAAATTGAATTTTTAAGGGGTATTGCTTCAGAGTGAAGCTTTTTTGATATAAAGGAAATTGAATTTTTAAGGGGTATTGCTTCAGAGTGAAGCTTTTTGATATAAAGGAAATTGAATTTTTAAGGGGTATTGCTTCAGAGTGAAGCTTTTTGATATAAAGGAAATTGAATTTTTAAGGGGTATTGCTTCAGAGTGAAGCTTTTTGATATAAAGGAAATTGATGGGTTATTCAAATTCTTCCTTGAGTAGCTACCACTGTGAGGGATCTAAGCCTTTTTTGGCCCTTGATGCAATAGGCAAGATCTAAGCCTTTTTTGGCCCTTGATGCAATAGGCAATAGGATATTATAGTGAACATAAAGTTTTAACAAGAAATGACTGAAAAGTATTTTTTTTTTGGGGGGGGGGGGTGGGGTGGGGGCGATGACAGAGTGGATGTCTTAGACTAGTTATAGTGCTGTACTCTGGCATGAACTGCTTTCGAAAACCCGGATGAATTAGTTGAAAATAAAGTTTTAACAAGAAATGTCTGAAAAGTATTTTTTTTTTTTGGGGGGGGGGATCTGAGCTAATTAGGGTTTTTGACCGTAAACTCTAGTTTTCTTGCAAGAAAATTATGGAAAATACAATTCTCTGGTTCAAATGTGAAACTTAAGTCCTTTTTAGGATCGAAAAAATTAACTATTTCAGTAAAATCTGAGCTAATAAGGGTTTTTGACCGTAAACTCTAGTTTTTTGCAAGAAAATTATGGAAAATACAATTCTCTGGTTCAAATGTGAAACTTAAGTCCATTTTTGGATCGAAAAAATAAACTATTTCAGTAAAATCTGAGCTAATAAGGGTTTTTGACCGTAAACTATAGTTTTTTGCAAGAAAATTATCGAAAATACAATTCTCTGGTTCATAGGTGAAACTTAAGTCCCATTTTTGGATCGAAAAATAAAACTCTTTCTGTAAAATCTGAGCTAATAAGGGTTTTTGACCGTAAACTCTAGTTTGTTGAAAGAAAATTATGGAAAATACAATTCTATGGTTCAAATGTGAAACTTAAGTCCTTTTTTTGGATTGAAAAATAAAACTGTATCCGTAAAATCTGAACTAATAATTCAATATTTTTTTCATAAAAACAAACTATTTTTTTTTCTCTTTGGACTGTGGCTGTCTCTTTGTGATGTGTGTGTCTCTTTGCACTGTGTGTCTTTTTGGAGGGTTTTTGAGTCTTTTTGGTCTGTATGTGTCTCTTTGGGCTATGTGTTTCTCTTGGGGCGGTGGTCCCTAAACAGTTCATGATAAAAAAATAGTTTGGGGCAACAAAAAAAAAAAGGTTCAGCGATACGTATTTCATGGGCTGTGTGTGTCTCTCTGTTTTATGTGTGCGTCTCTTAGGGTCCGTGTGCGTCTCTTTGGGCTGTATGTGTCTCTTTGGGTTGTGGGTGTCTCTTTGTGATGTGTGTGTCTCTTTAGGCTGTGTGTGTCTCTTTGGACTGTGTGTCTTTTTTTTTTGGGGGGGGGGGGGTGTTTGAGTCTTTTTGGTCTGTATGTGTCTCTTTGGGCTATGTGTTTTTCTTTGAGCTGTTTGAGTCTTTTTGGCCTGTGTTTGTCTCTTTGGGTTGTGTTTCTCTTTAGGCTGTGTGTGTCTCTTTGGGCTGTTTGTGTCTGTTAAGGCTATGTGTGTCTCTTAGGGCTGTGTGTCTCTTTGGACTGTTTGAGTCTTTTTGGTCTGTTTGTGTCTCTTTGGGTTGTTTGAGTCTTTTTGGTCTGTGTTTTTCTCTTTGGAACTGTTTGTGTCTCTTAAGGCTATGTGTGTCTCTTAGGGCTGTGTGTCTCTTTGGACTGTTTGAGTCTTTTTGGTCTGTTTGTGTCTCTTTGGGTTGTTTGAGTCTTTTTGGTCTGTGTTTGTCTCTTTGGGACTGTGTGTGTCTCTTTGGGGCTGTTCGTGTTTCTTTCGGCTATGTTTGTCTCTTTGGACTGTTTGAGTCTTTTTGGTCTGTTTGTGTTCAGTTCAGTTCTAAATTTTTACATAGAAGATAGGAAAAGTTATACTATGATTGTGATTATTTCCTATGAAGATTAAAAGTTTCACTTCAATTTTTAATTTTTCTCAAAGAAGTGACGAAAAGTTCAACTTCGATTCTGAATTTTCTCAATGAAAACGAAATAAGTTATTGATCATTTCTATTTTCCCAAAATAATAAAAAAATTTTCCACTTCAGTTCAGATTTTTCCCAAACAGATGAAAAAATTTAAAATACTGTTCCAAATTTTCCATAGAAGATAGAAAAGTTCAGGTTCTCTTCTGAATTTTACCAAAGAACATAATTCAATTCTAATTTCTCCAGAGAAAATAAAAAGCTTCCACATCAGTTTTAAGTTCACCAAGACATAAAAAATTTAAAGTTCAGTTCTAAATTTTTCCATAGAAGATAGGAAAAGTTATACTATGATTGTGATTATTTTCCATGAAGATAAAAAGTTTCATTTTAATTCTAAATTGTCTTAAATTAAATTCCGACCTTTCTCAAAGAGATGAAAAAATTTAAAGTTCTGTTCCAAATATTTTCCCGGAAAAGAAAAGTTCATCTTTGATTCTGAATTTTCTCAATGAAAATGAAATAAGTTATTGATCAATTCTATTTTCCTAAAATAATATAAAATTTTCCACTTCAATTCAGATTTTTCTCAAAGAGATGAAAAAATTTAAAGTTCTGTTCCAAATATTTTCCCGGAAGAAGAAAAGTTCAACTTCGATTCTGAATTTTCTTAATGAAAATGGAATAAGTTATTGATCAATTCTATTTTCCCAAAATAATATCAAAATTTTCCACTTCAGTTCAGATTTTTCTCAAAGAGATGAAAAAAATTTAAAATACTTCCAAATTTTTCATAGAAGATAGAAAAGTTCAAGTTCTCTTCTGAATTTTACCAACGAACACAATTCAATTCTAATTTCTCAAGAGAAAATAAAAAGCTTCCACTTCAGTTTTAAGTTCACCATGACATAAAAAATTTAAAGTTCAGTTCTAAATTTTTACATAGAAGATAGGAAAATTTATACTATGATTTTGATTATTTCCTATGAAGATTAAAAGTTTCACTTCAATTTTTAATTTTTTCTCAAAGAAGTGAAGAAAAGTTCAACTTCGATTCTGAATTTTCTCAATGAAAATGAAATAAGTTATTGATCATTTCTATTTTCCCAAAATAATATAAAAATTTTCCACTTCAGTTCAGACAAAAGTTATGCTATGATTGTGATTATTTTCCATGAAGATAAAAAGTTCCATTTTAATTCTAAATTTTCTTAAATTCAATTCCGACCTTTCTCTTTGAGAAAGGTCTCTTTGAGAAAGGTATAATTATACAGCTATTATTTTGTTAAGATGCTTCCTTTTAAGGATCCGTCTTACTAGAATGTTACCCCTTAGAAGATTGTAGGCTTAGAGTATTACAGACAAACAAGTATATAATAAGTATATATATATAGAAAAAAAAAATGTATTTTCCCTTGGTTTCGACTGAGTCTACTTTTCTTTGAAGACACAGTTCTATTTATTTCAGTAGGCCTACAATTTCTAGTTATGGTCTAGGCCTCTTACGATTTTTTTCAATTTCAAACACATTTACCAAATACTTTAAAATCTTATATGTTTATATCAAGAATTTCGGCCTCATTTGTACGTAGATTTATTTCTGAAAGTTTCACTTTCAGGATCGGAGCGTTTAGACGGTAAAAATATTTCAGAAGAAGTTCCTGGACCATAATTTACATTCTGGGCACGTTCCTTAAAATTTTACCCACCTACCTCAACCAGGTCTACTCACTAAATAGCAAAAAGCTGTTCATTTAAAACTCCATTGTTTTCTTTGAAGGTAAACTTTTAGTGGTTTACCACCAGGGGCGGATCCAGGATTTTTTTTAGGGGAGGGGGGCAAAATAGGTTGATCCGATAAACTTGCGTTAGGAGCAAGTTTAGTTAACGCAAGTTTGAGTTAATTAAGTAAATTACACTACTTTAGACTACGCTAGGGGTGGGGGCACGCACCCCCTCGCCCCCTAGATACGCCACTGTTTACCACTTCTAAAAGAAATATGTTAAATAAATAAAAGTAGTACCATGAAATTCCTTATTTTATGTTCTTTCCAAATATCGTAGTCCCTTTTTGACATTGCACACCACTCCCCTGATGGTCCCATTCATAGCCCTAACAATATTTTTCCATTCTTTTAAATCTCGTGTTATGTCTTCTTCCGTTGTTAAAATGTGTTTCTGCATTCTGAAGTTGATGAAGTCTTTTCGCCTGAGTGATTAACGTTCCAAATAGTTTTTAAACGTTACAATAATTCCAAAATGTTCCAAATAACTGGAATAAGATTTTTTTTTTATAAAGGAGGGTAGAACTTGAGTGAAAGAGCGAGGGCCCTAGGAGGAGGCAGCCCCTTTCCTCGTATACAAAATAGTTTATATTTGTTTTAAGTTCTATTCTCCCCCTTTACTTTAATATGAAAAAACTTGTTTTTAATTTAGTAAATAAAAATATACACCGAAATTGAGCAAAGCCGTCTGAACGGGGGCAAAAGAGACATCAGGAGTGTTTTTGAAATAACCTTATTATATGGCGTAAGTTCTTTAATTAGCCTTTTTAATGTTGATGATAAAATAATAAATCAAAAATGTAGCGTTTGGATATTCAGGCTCTGCACTTGAAACGTTAATTCTGGAACCAAAACTGATGCATCTAGGTCACATTCAATTTTTCAAAAAAGAAAATATTGGTTTACTTTTTAAAATTCGTTCAAAGGCAAAAGATAGTTGCATATGAAGTAAAAGTTACTCTCAGGAATAATATTTTCTAACACACTATTTACCGCTATCTTATTTATCTATATTATATTTCCTTTTTAATCTGAATTATAATCCTTTTTAATCGTTTTGAGTTCACTAACTGGTGGTAAAAATGTCCTGAAGGAAATTGGGATCATTGACTTCAGACACAATAATGAATGAATGTGGTATAATGAGTATGTGCATGACTAATCCTGATCACTCATTGTGATGACAAAATCAAACATTTTCTGTGTCAAGGTTTTAAGTTTTCCCACATGAATTAATCAGGGGCGTTGTTTGGGGGTGGCAAGGGGGAGGGGGCAGTTGCCCCCCCCAGTGGAGAAAAAATATTATACATCCCATGCCCTTTGACTATCCAGATATGGACCCCTCTTGCCCCTCCAATAAAAATGCTGGAGATTCGCCCCTGGAATTAATAGAGAGGTTATTGGGATTTAAAAACTAAATTCTTATGTCATGATTTTACAATCTCACAGGGAAATGGGGGCTGGGCAGATACATCATGTTCTTAGTGGATACACCAGCCATTCCCCCACTGTACAAGTAAGCCTATGAGTCATGCACGTCGCCATGATTTTGCCCCCAGGGGGGAGCGCTATCAGTGCTTTTATTGGAATTATTACATAGTTTTGCATTAAAAACATGGTTGGGTGTTCTTGCCAGTAATGCACACAAATACTGATGTTTGACACATGTTTGATAAATATCGATTGTAAAGACAAAGGTATTGACGGAACAGACGACTGGCAACGCGGTCGACCAACATCTAATGTAATACGTTGATGTACGTATTACAGATCAGAGTTAAACATCAGTTAAAAATCAGAGTTAAACAGTTTTTTGGCCTATGGCACCCTTCCCTTCCCCAATGAAAATTTTAGGTTCCTTTTCAGGGGGTATTTTTGTTATGGGGCAGGGGGGGGGTAACTGCCTCTCCCAGATTGTGGTCCCAATAAATTGCGACACAAAAGTGATGTAATTTAACGTCAATAAGGTAATGTAAAATAATTTCATTGGTGTTTGAAATTAACTTGTAGGATAATTACAATTAAAGTAATCTATAATATCATTTTCTACGTGATTATGTTCGTTAACTGTGACATGTGTTCCAAAATATTTCTGCGGAAGAAGCGAAATTCGACCTAAGTCTCATCTGTGACTGTTCCTCTTTGGTTCACTCACTGGAACGTGTCAGGTATCTGGGTCTTCCAATCGGAAAAAGATTAGCGTCCAATATTTGTTGAGATCGAAGTTGATGTTCGTAAGAAATGACGAAGTGTGACTGTTATCAAGGCGTGATGGTATGAATTGATGTGATGGTAATAAATCAAAGTACTTTAAATGCACTAAAATAAGTAATATCATCCTTAATATGAAAGCGACTTAGGTTTGATCTGAAGACAGACAGGAGGGGGAAATACAAAGAGGTCTATGTCCCAAAATGGAATTTTCTATTTTATCCTTTTTTTGGTGGCCCCTTTGCTTAGCGTCTTCAATATGAACTTAAAATGGAAGATGGCGTTTAAGCTCACCTTCAACTAGGCATTTTCAGGAACAATGTTTAGTTTTCTTTTTTGTTTGTTTTTTGTTGAAACTCTTCAAAGAAGTGTGTTCATTAATAAATCTGGCTTTTTTTCTGTTCATCAATGAAGGGGGGCTTTTCCATATTTGGTCATTAACCTTCTCCCGTTAAGTCTCAGAATAATGATTTCTTAGGCCAGCCAGATTGTTGGACATCTTGTTCTGCGCTACAAGAGAAAGTTTGAAGAAACACGTTCGCATAAATAAAAAGCGAATAAAATAAATGAGGTGTTTAAGCTCACCTTCAGCAATGGATAACGGATCTTCCTCTTGAAGGTCGCTGTTAATTCCAGTTATAAATAAGAATTCGTGGAAAGGTTTATTTTAATCGCACGACAATTTTTGTCCCACTGAAAGGGAAGTACATCATGGTACAGCAAATATGCTCTCTTGCTTTATAGTACAGTAATAATACGGAAAAAAAAAATGCCCGAACCAGGAACAAATTGATAAAGTAATGCTTTCATCACCATCCGGACCAGAAAAAAAAACGCTGAACAACATATCCAAAATCTCCATCTCTAACCCGTTGCGAAATTTGTTTTTTTCTCTCGCTATTTTTGCTACATTAATTTTTATTTTTCATGAAAAAATGAAGTGTCACGAAATGAGTGGTTGATACGTCCATCTGTATGAGAATTGAGAACTGAAACCGTTTCTGACGTTAGTTTTTCTTATAAACGTCAAATAAAATGAAAAATCTATTTTTAGTAAAACCAAGTAGCAAACTTTTGCTATTTTGGCAAAAAAAAGTGATAATCATGATATCGTTTTTTGTGTTTTTTTTTTTTTGTCTGTTAATGCAGATCACGATATGTAATCGATTGACGGAAAGGGCACTTTCCACGGTATGGCAATTCTAGCATCTGTCACTCCCCCTCTGAAAAACAGAGCGGCACTAATCCCAAGAGGGAGTGTTTCTCTAGACGCCGTGATGCTCAAAGGTCTAGTCCCTATTTACCCTTTTCGGATAAGTGAAGCGGTGCTTTCTCAGATTCGGTACGAGAAAATATCACAGACCATTGTGAATGATCCATTCGCATTCCTTGACCAGCTCTGGTTGTCATCGTGGTTTTTCAAGAGCCCAAGATCTAACTGGAATGGTTTTATGCAATCGGTTTTCTCGCACTCGCTGGACGAAGATGCACAAACCCCTTGCGACATGGCAAGTATTATTTTTTTCCCATGATCGATCTGCCTTCCAGCAATGAGTCATGCCTATACTCAACCCTGTGCTTCATTGCTTGTCAGGGGAGGAAATACGGATTTATGCCAGTCGTCACATTCGATCAGCCACTTTGGTTGAAGGCAATGAAGATCATCAAGTCCGACGTGTCAAATAAGCTGGGCAACGTTATCATCAAACTCGGAGGCTTTCACTTGATGATGAGCTTCGTCGGATGCATAGGGCACCTGATGCGAGACAGTGGGCTCAAAGAAATCTTGGAAATAGTATACGCACCGGCAACGGTTCCACATATACTCTCTGGGAAAGTGATTTCTAGAGGTATTAGAGCTCGTATTCTCGTGAGCTCGGCTCTCTACGCTCATCCTTTAGGACAAGATGCGGGAACTTTGGATACTTTTGGCCTTGAGAAACTCTTCAACGACACCCTTGAGGGAAAAATGTCTCCCAGAGACCTTGATGAAGCACCAGAGCTGGAACTACTGGAACGTATTATCAAACAGAAGATTGAAGACCTACGAGATCACCGAACAGCAAAGCTCTGGCTGCAGAACCTTGACATGGTTGAAAAGCATCTCAAGTTTATACGTGCCGAGAGACTGGGCCTATGGGACCTGCATTTGTAGGTTGCAGCAGAAATGCTTCCCTACCTTGCCGCATGTGGGCACAACCTTTACGTTAAATCTGTCTGGTTTTACATCCAAGACATGACTAAACTTCCCAGTCGTCACCCAAAAATCATTCAAATGTTTAGTGAGCAAGGACACACGATTAGAAGGTCAGATCAGCCGGCCTCTCAGCAGACTTAGTTATTGAACAAGAGTACATGCGAAGCCTAAAGACATCGGGGGGACTCACTGGTGGTGGTGGCATGACTGAAGAACAGAGAGCGATTTGGGTTCTATCGAGGCCGGCGTGTCTTGAGGTCAACCTGTTGATGCAGAACCTGACGAATACCGGCTACTCTACAAGTGAGCAGCATCGTGACTTGAGTCTGAACAGACAAAATCATGACTGTGAGGATACCGCAAAGTTGGTAGATTTCTTCGAAGTGTCATCCCCATTCAAAGGCAATGTACAACTGAGAAACGTTGCAAATGGAGTAACTTTATCTCCAGGCGTGAATGTTGACAAAGCCGAATCAGCTGGGAATAAAGTCTTAGACATGATGTCAGAAAAGACCTTGAAGGAACACATCTTTAAAAAGAAAGACCAAGTGACTCTGATGACCACAAAAAAGTCGGGCTCTTCTGAGGTGGTGCACAACGACCCGGCGCTACTTTTTCAGAGGTTCATTATCGTTGCCCAGAGGTCTATTCTCAAGGAAGATTATCTCAAGTTTGAGCTCTCTACCATTCCTCCTGCTCTTTTCGAAAGAAACGGATTCATGCGAAAGGCCAACAAGCCCGAGCTAGCAAAAGCAGTCTATCAGTCATGTGGGTTTGATGCTCAGTCCCCAAGACCGGTGGGAATTATCAGCTTCGTCTTAGACGGGGGCGCCCTTCTCCATCGGATCCCGTGGAAGGTCGCTTCCACATATAAGGCTGTCATGTCTTCGTCAATTCATTACGTCAAAAAAAAAAGTATCCCCGTGCAGTTGTCGTCTTCGACGGATACGATGGCGGTCCGTCAATCAAAGATGCAACCCATTTGCGTCAAGCTGGATCTGTAGGCCGCGAAGTGCTATTTACCGACGACATGAATCTTTGCATGAATAAAGAGGAGTTTCTTTCATGCAAGGAGAACAAATCGCGTTTTTTGAAGATTCTTGGAAACGCTCTGGTAGCCTGCGGTTGCGATGTATACCACTCTGAAGGAGATGCTGATCTAGACATAGTGAAGAAGGCTACGGAAACTGCAATCCATAGCAACACCATTGTGGTTGCTGATGACACGGATGTTCTCGTCGTCCTCATCTGTCATGTAGACACGAGTTCAAATCGAGTTTACTTCTCGCCGGAACCGAAATTCGGAAGTGAATGCTCAGCTTGGGATGTTTGTCAGATAAAAGACAAGCTAGGATCAGAAGTTTGCCAGCTGATGCCGTTCTATCACGCCATACTGGGTTGCGACACAACATCGCATCTTTATAACATCGGAAAAGGAAAAGCTCTTCAGCTTTTGTTATCCAGCTCGAGTTTCAGAGACGCCGGTACCCTGTTTACCAAAAAATCTGCATCTCATGATGAGATGGCTGCGGTTGGAGAGTAAGCTTTGCCGATACTCTACAACTGTCTGGATCTGCCAAGTCTTGACACTGCCAGGAACCAAGTTTTCCAGAGAAAAGTCAATGCTGCCACCTCATTTGTACACCCACAAGAGCTGCCTCCGACTATGATGGCAGCGAAGTATCATTAGTTCCGAGTCTACAGCCAGGTTCAGATTTGGCTAGGGACCACGTCAGTTGACACCCTAAGCAGGGGATGGAATCTTCAAGGCAACGAAGTTTTAGAGCCAAAAATGACGGATCTCCCCGCTGCTCCTCCTCATCTTCTAAAGACAGTGAGTGTTCTTGCCGAGCTGATGGCTGCGACAGTGAGAGATGCTCCTGCAAGAAAAATGGCCTGGAATGCACCATAGCTTGTCGAGTATGTAGTGGAGTTTCGTGCAACAACGCGAAGTGTCAAGAGGATGAATTTTCTGAGGATTAACTTTAAGCCTGTGATTTAATTTTCCGTGTGATTTTTGTTCCTTTGATCAATCAGATGTGCAATTTTCTTACGTTTTATTACAAATAATTTTTACCACGTCGTTTTTTATAGTGATGAAGGTGAATGGATTTTGATCTCAAATACCTGCATGAGCAAGGTTTTTGGGGAAGGGTGGGGAGGATGAGTATTAAAAAGATCTTGAAGTATCTCAGAAAACCTAGTTTGTCAACTCAAAACTGATTTAGAAACTTTTATCGAACGTTTTTTTTTTACCTAAAACGTTAAAATTTGTTCATTTTTGTTCAAAAACAGAGTATTT
Source organism: Artemia sinica (assembly GCA_027921565.1). Classification (NCBI taxonomy): domain Eukaryota; kingdom Metazoa; phylum Arthropoda; class Branchiopoda; order Anostraca; family Artemiidae; genus Artemia; species Artemia sinica. Next base: position 350,940 of record JAPEVW010000065.1, read on the forward strand.
CTGATTTATTTTTTGACATTTCGGAGAAAATAACATCAGATATCGTTTCAGATTTTAAATCTGATACAGAAAGACAAATCGAACACCAGTTTCGTGATATTTCATTTTTTTCCAAAAAATAAAAAAAATAATAAACAAAAACGCTGAAAAAAACAAATTTCGCAAGGAGTTAGAGGCGGCGATTTTGGATATGTTGTTCAGCGATTTTTTTTGGTCTGGATAGTGAAGAAAGCATTACTTTATCAATTTGTTCCTGGTCAAACCTTATTATTCCTGTACTATTATAAGAAATGGAAGACAAAATAATCAAAAATTAAATTTGAATCAAAAAGAAAAATTCTATTTTTTGTAGTTTTTTTTTATGGAAATTCAAGAATATAACTACACCAGCCACAATTTACTGACACTTTCTGTTTCAGTTCAAAACGAGCCGCAATAGCCACTGATAATCATTAGATGCAATTATGCATTAGAAGCAAATGAAATAAAAAGTTAAATGGTCCATCATTTCTTGCTCCCAGAACTAATCTTTAATACATCTGCTTAAAACATTCAACCATATAGACCTTATGAATCTTTCAATGGTAGTGTTTTGACTGCCAGAGAACTGAAAAAATAAATATAAATTCAGGATTGCTTTTAATATATTTTCTTTCGCGTAAACTGCAAGCCAAAAATATTGCCTCGTTTATGTTGTACGGTGATAAGTGTTTAATGGAACATGGAAGCTTACTGGCAACATGAAACCGGAAAAAAAAAAAATCAAATTAAAGGTCCTGGTGTAGAGTTTATAGAAACAGCCAAAACTAAATATTACGATCTCAAGTTTGGTCCAAGTTTTGATGGACAGAAAATGCTCCCAATTTTTAACTATTCTAGACTATAATTAGAAAACATCCCATGTCAATTTTGCAAGAAGATTTCAAAGCCCTTGGCCGGTTAGTCTTCATTTAGGAGAACTTCTTTTGACCATTCTAAGGTAATAGTTTCTCTCCCAAAATCGCGATGTGCCGTACGGGGACCAGTCGTGCCGCATTCAGGGGAGTTTCCATATGATCACTGCTATTCTTGAGGTAAGAATAACTCGTTGCAACCATATACATGTCAGCCTGTCGCAAAACACTCACGGAGCAAAAGGACTTAAAGTAATTATAGCCAAAAACTAATTTAGTGCTGTTTTGTCGGCCTTAGGTGACTTTGTGCTGCCATCAGTTGTTGTTATTAACCATACATGTCTCAAGAAATTTCTTTGATATATATTATTATCTCCTTGTAATAGCTAATATAAAAACTCGCTGCATCTTGAAATTCTAGGAATAAGCCACTTAGGCAGTTAGTAATGGCGCTGTAATATTGTCATCAGCCGAGGATGTTTTAGGTATTGAAATCCTCACTAAGGGTTTAGAGCCGCGTTTTCAGGCTCAGCGGGTTTGAACACGGGTTGTTCTCGTCTAGTGCATCAGTGTATCTAGTGCATCAAACACGGGGTTGAAACTTCGAACCCGCTGAAACTAGGCGAAAAACTAGAAACTTGAAACTAGACGAGAACAACCCGTGTTTGAACCCGCTGAGCCTGAAAACGCGGCTTAGTATTGCCAGAACTTCCGCGTTATACACACACATATGCATAGATTTGTTCGTGGTTATCATCCCACTTACCCTTTCAGAACCAATTGAATTACCGTGCAAACACAAAACTTTATGCATTAGTTATCAAACATGTGTAGTTAACGCCTAGGTAAGGAATCAGTTCAATTTATCATTAAACACACAATACAAATTAAACACTGAAACACATCCCTCAAAAAGTTTTTGTAGAACAACTTTTTGTCTTATATATGTGTGTTTGGTGCCTTTAACACAGTTTATTGGAATTCAATTTGTTTTTTATCTTTAGTTGCTGTAGCATTTTATTACTGCTTCCAATAATTACCGTTTACAGTAGATATTTCAAAGGTACTCACTCAGTTTTTCACTGTCTGAAGAAACGTGCTCCTTTTCCGTTCGGAGGAGTAATTTATCTTAGGAGAAAAACCAATAGACTTTTGTATTTGCCTAAGCATTGCATTGAAAAAGATCTAAAACAATTCACTGATTAAATTACAACACTACTTAAAATGTCGTCAATAAATCTACACTGACGCAAATAAAATGAAAGAGGAAAACATATGCTACCTTTTGCTTTTTTCTTTCTGTTAAACCCAACAGCATTACTAGTTCACGTGACTTTGAAAATGCGTGTATCAGACTCTAATAAAATTGTTCAAGAAGGAAAAGGAAAACTTTCTCAGGCAAACCAAACTTCAAATGCCTGAGAATAAAAACTGATTTGTATATACATTTGGCAAGAAATGGACATCAAGGCCTGAAATACAAAATCTGTTCCCCAATAGTCCATATTTTTTTAGACTTTTTCCTCTCTGCCTTGCGACAAAACCTATTTCCCTGTTGTTCCCAATGCATTGTTCCGCTATAAAATAGGAAAACTACTTGTCCCGTTCATAACCGGGGAATAGGACAATCAAGCTTCACTCTATAAAAGTATCCTTTCTTCTTTTCCTCCCTGAGTAGCAAATCTCGTTCCTTTTTGAGTGCCCTTAGTTGCTTTTATTTTACTTAAGAATTTTTTTCTGTAGACAATTGTTTATCCTCGATAAAATGAATATTTTATCTTTTTATATATTTTATCTATATATTTTATGAATATTTTAATTGAAATAATAAATAAATAAAATGAAAATGGTCATTTAACGGCTTGATAATTTGTTTTTATGATTGCACCTCATCATATTTGTTGCCGCCAAACTTCGCAATGTTTTTAACGCTGGGCCGCTGGCTCATAGTTTACAAATTCATGATATTTATTATTAACATTGATCAGTGTTGCCAGAGTGGGCTCATTTCCGCTGTTTTGGTACTTTTTGGAGTATTTACGCGTTTAAATTCTTCGAATCGACAGATATTTCAAAGCGAGTTTTAATGAACTTTCGCACTTTCAACACAACCTCGCTTTATTACAGGCAAACTTGAGTTTGACGTCAAGCAAATTGCAACAGAAATGATTTTTACACCATGTTGTAAAGAAAAAAAAGCTGAACAACATATCCAAAGTTTCACATTCTAGGTCAACCAGTTTTTTTTTTTTTTTTTGGCCTTTCGTGTCAATTTTTTCAGTTTTTTCTTCAAAAAATGAACTGTCGGTAAATGTTCGTTTTTCTGTATATGAAGTACCGTCCCGATGTAAAATGAAGAGCTGAGCTCGAAAATGAAAGCAAATTTGATGTACAATGGACCATAAAAAAGTTTCATAATCATCAATATGTGATTTTACCCTTCTAATCGTTATCGTTATAAAAGGCAGTTATTTTGACATAATTCGTCGATTGTTGGTAAAAACAAATTGCAACAGAAATAATTTCTACACCATGTTGTAGAGAAAAAAAAAATCTGAACAACATATCCAACTTCTAGGTCGCCGCAAAGCTACCTTTTTTTGCGTATCGTGTCATTTTTCTCACTTTCCTAACAAAAAAATTAAGTTCTGGAAATTGTTCGTTTTTCTTGAACTGAATTATTATTCCGATGTAAAAATACGAGATGAGTGTGGAAATCGAGTCAAATTTCGTATATGGTGTATGAAAAAGTTTCATAATCATCGATATGAGATTTTTACGCTTCTCATCGTCGTGACCCTCGTTCTTTTTTACCAGACCATCTTTCGCTGGCTAAATTGTCGGTTTTGAGATCTAATAATTAGTTAGCCTGAATCTGATCGTCGCTCGCTCCATCGCCTGATGGGTCGGCCTAAAAAAAATGGTTGCAAGATGTTTTTTAAAACATGAAAAATATTAGAAAAAGAAAATCATCTGTGAAATTAGTTTTCAGCACCCGACATTTAAAATCCCTCTTAGAATAAACTATTATGAACACAACTGACTAGTTTTCACAACTGATAAAATTATCGAATCAACTTCATAAACATTTGAAAGACCGAATCAAAACTGACTAGTATTCACAACTTATTCTTTTGATTCAGATATCTAAGCTTCGACGTTCTCCTCATCGTTATAGCTTTCAATTCTTGGAGAGTTAGAACCTGCTGTCCCTTTGCACGTTTTACACGCTGCAATACAAGCTAAGCCGTTTTTAAGGCAGCTATATCACGTTGAGCTACATTCCAGTTGACAGCAGCACTTCACGATTTTCAGGAGCAGACGACGGGCTGGGGGACATCAGTAGTCAATGGATACAAGAAATCATCTTTATTTTTCCAACCCTATTCCTCGGCTTTAAGTTCAGAATAAGGATCTTCACTCCATATCTGAACTTGGTCGGAAACCCTGTAACTGTGGAATTTAGCCGCATCAGAAGTTGGTGGTAACTGTTATGGGTGGACGAACGTGCTAGCAGTAGTCACCTTCTTTTTGAAAAACTTCTCTGCGAAGTCATTCATAGTTCCCCTTTTTGATGAGCCTTATTATCATGAGCAGAGCGTCTTCTCCTGCAACCCTTTCTTCCTCCTTCGAAGCTGGCTTCAGCATGATAACTGCAGCTGATGTATAAAAATCGGCATTTGCCATTAGCTTTTTCAGAGCAAGGCCTTTCCCACACTTTGGATTCGTGAAGTAGAGTCACAGCCTAAGATGGCGTGAGCAAAAAGAAACTGATTGCATGTCTCTTTTCCCAGCTTCTCTTTCAATTTGTGAATATCCCATATGCGGGGAGCTTTGTTCGACTTTGGCTCAGGTGTAAAGAATATTTTCTTGCTTGATAGGTCACCATGATAGCACAATATAACCAAAAGATCAGTATCATGTCAAATAACGGCAGTGTCGTAATACAGAAGAGAAGCAACAGCAGCTCGCACAATTGGAACATCTGCATCACCTGGTCCTGGACTACAACGAATCCCTTTGATCGGAGATAAGCAGCCAACGCGCAGATAAACCCGGCCTTGTTTTTCTTGCAGGAAAAGAACTCGCCCTGTTTCACCTTCAGCTGCATGTCTGCTGTGAAGAAAATCTCACGGCTGATTATAAGACTTCTCTTCGACTGGGCCATATCCTTTATGGTACCTCCGCCATCGTAGCCGTCGAACACAATAGTGGCAGATGGATACTTTGGGTCACGTAAGTAGCATAATGGTCAAGTATCGTTTGGTTTTGGCCCATGGAATTCTGTGCAGAAGAGCTCCACCGCCGATGATATATCGAACGCCCTTGGGAAGGGGAGTAGAACACTCCTCAAGATTGCAAGCCTGTGCTATCTGGTCTTTTACAATCTCCACCTGGATTCTGCTTTTTAGTAATTTGAACTGCCTGCTTTTTTCGTCAAAATACAAAATCAGCAACCCACTTTCCAGAAATGGAGTCAATGATTTTTAGGCCTAAATCTCTAGTGGAATCAACGTTGGCAGATTCGTAGGCTGTCAGACCGTTGGTGATGTTTCTTAGTTGAAGATCCCCATTAAATGGTGATCTTTTTTCTAAGAAATCAATAACGATCTGGGTGTCTTTACAATCTCCTTGCTGTCTTGGCTCGGACGTTTCCTTATGCTGTTCACTAGTTCCATAGAAAACCTGTGACATACCCTCCATCAGAAAATTTAGTGCAAAGCAGACTGGTCAAGACAAAACCCATAAAGTCCTTTGAACCTCTGTCATACCACTTCCATCGATTAGACCACCAGCCGTTTGAGACAACGCATGAGCTCTTGCTCAATGACAAGACCCGCGAAGAGCCCAGCCCAGAATCTATCAGAACGTTTGATCACATGCATCCCATTCTGGAAGGCTTGATAAACGGTTAACTGAAACTTGATAAACATTCGCAGTGTAACTTTTTTAGCTTGTTAGGTGGCGGATATATCGAATGACTTTTTTGTATATTAGATGGCAAACACGGGCATTAACGTGACTTAATAAATGGTAAATAGGGGTAATTTTCAATTGTGACTTTTTAGCTTACGGCTTTATCTCAGAAATCACTTGGACAAAGCGTGGGACGAAACGTTGATATAATTTATTGCTTGCGAAGGTAATGAAAGTGGTGTAGCTGCCTTCTGTGCGTTAACTGGTCTTCTAAACGAGACAACCATAATTTGTCAGCCCACTTATTTATTTTTTTTTACAAACAATCGACAATTTGGTGGACAATAAGTGCTAAAAGAAACATATCAAATGAAATAAAAAGTGCATATTGATGAATATGAAACGAATTTCTAGAAGACACTACATCAGGCTAATTTGATTTTTTGTTTCAACTTCTCGTTTTATGTCAGTATAGTTGCCTTCTGATAGTATGGTGGTGAAAAAGAGGTCAGAAAGATGAGAAGGGTAGAATCACATATTGGTGATTACGAAAGTTTTTTCTGGTACATTTTACACCAAATTTGATTTCATTTTCGGGCTCAGCTCTTCATTTTACATCGGGACGGTACTTCATAAGCAGAAAAACGAACATTCACCGACAGTTCATTTTTTTTAGAAAAAAACTGAAAAAACAGACACGAAAATCAAAAAAAAAAAACTAGTTTCGTGTCGATCTAGAATGTGCAACTTTGGATATGTTGTTGAGCGTTTTTTTCTCTACAACATGGTAAAAAAAAAAATCATTTGTGTTGAAATTTGTTTTGGGCCGACCCATATTTTTGGCTAGGTTGCCTGTACTACTTTTACGGGTGTACGATTTAATGCCAGACATCTGGTATTGTTGACTACGTAATTTTTACTGTAAATATGAAAAATAGAAAAATGTATAAATAAAATTTGATATTTTCTATATTAACGGAAACCTGATTTAACTTCCGTAAAGTAAAGGAAAAAACTTACTAGCAAAATTCTTGCTAAGGAGTAGATTACTTTAAGATCTATAGAATAAAAATAGATGAACACCCGCTCCCAGGGCCGTATCCAGGATTTTTGTTCAGGGGGGGTTTTACTAATTTTTGACTTTTTTTTTGGGGGGGGGGTTTACTAATTTTGACACAGTTTTCGACTAATTTTACTGATTTTTACCTAGGTTTTACTAATTTTCGACTTATTTTCGAGTCGGTCAAAAAATTTCGGGGGGGTTCAAACCGGGTAACCCCCCCCCCTGGATACGGCCTTGCCTGCTCCCATAATTGAGCTACAGTAATCCTAAGCCCAAATAAGAAACATTAATGGGTCTTCTCCATACAAAATGGAAATTTCAGAAGAAGAATTGTAACCCTATAAAATCAAAGCAATAGAAGATCTGATTTTGTTAGTTTTGACGAATGTAATTTAGTCTGCTAAACTGCTTTTGTTTATTATGAAAGGAATATGTAGCCTGAGCATTAAAAAATACAAACAATTATTATTATATATTACATTGGTTTTATCTCTTTGTTTTAAACTGGCAGCAGAAACTATCGGACGATAGGCCAAAAATACTAAATCATAGCGTATACTCTCTTATGAGAATCGGAAACCTGTTGATTCAGACTGTATAAAGATAAACAGTTGCTTCAGGTACCAAATACAAAGCTTGTCACGGTTACTTTTAGAGCTGAGAGTTATGGATACTGGCAATTATATGGTAAGATTTAGAAAAGTGAACTTAATGCTGGGAAAGTAGAAAAAGGTTTCATTCTTCTTGTTTGGTCTTCTTTTTTGCCAAAAATTCTAGCAGAATAATATTTGAAATGGACTTGAAGTCGAATGGCAATTTCCAGGAATTATCAAAAATTTCCAAAATAGGATGAGAGGGAGAAGAAGAAAATGTTTTGGACAAGTTTTAAGCGTCTTTTCGGAAAGTAGCCCAAAATACCCCTCCATAAAAACAAAAAAGATGGTAAAAACGCACTTTTCTTGTTAAAAAAAGATACAATAAAACATAATTCCGGAATGAAATATGGGAAAAATAATTTTACCAATTGATCAAGGATGCTCAGTTTAAGGCAGTGGTCGGCAAAGTGCGGCTCCGGAGCCGCATGCGGCTCTTTGGCCCCTCAAATGCTGCTCCAGCACAAATATTTAAAGTCTTCTTGAAGACTAAAGTTGTTGTATTTTTCCATCTAGCTGCACATCTAACAGGTATTTTTCTCATCAATTTAAAAAAGAAACTACATTAATAAACCGATCTGGCTCTCTAAATTTTTTTTAATCCTGGTAATGTACATATATGGCTCTTTGGCGAAAAAGTTTGCCGACCACTGGTTTAAGGCAATGAATTATAGATTTCTGTTGGACAAAAGCATCAAATAACACCTATGTATTAATGTAGCCTATTTAATGTCCTAATTGATATCATTTAGACAATACTGATATCATTTGATCAACATTGACTGCGTCTTGATTACAATCAGGGAAATGTTTTGACTTCCTGCAATTTTTGACCAAGAATCAAGTACATATTTCAAACCTCTTGGGTGGATAAGAAGAATTTTTTAAGAGAGTTTGTCGTCTGGTAAAAAGACCTTTAGTTAGTTTCTTAAAGTTCATGGATTTGGCCGCTGGTTAAAAAAACAATCATTTGTCAGTCATTTAAAAATAATTAGGCTAGAGGACAAATCACCAAAATGCAAATAAACTACAGCAATCCACTAGATTTTTAGCAGTCAGGTTTTTTAGTTGGGTTTTCCTAGGAAATTAAAATTTTCCCCTTCCAATAAAACCGAAGAATTTCGAGAATCAAAAAGAAACATAAATAAAAATTGGAATAAATCGCGATTTTAAACTTTTAGCTGCTTTAATGATGGGAAGTTGAGCTGCTCAAGTACCGCTATTTAGACTAATACCATTTTCAAATAAGACAGGTGTAGAAAAAACTACTACTTTGCTATAACTTTTTACATGATTCCTCTTCTTGCCATCATTTCACAATTTTTTACTGTCATTTGTATTTCAATGGCACATTCAGACTTACATTTATTTATTATAGGTAGCGCTAATGGTCTCTGTGATATCTATTTCTTCTGGTGCGATTGCTGAACCAAGAAGCTCTGAAGATATCCAAGAGTATCAGAAGAATTTATACAATCAGTTAATAAAAGAGGGCCCTGCTTCTTTTATTAGAAGAAGCTTAGAAATAGATCCCAATCAATTTGCGCCAAGAACTTCGGAAAAAGATCCTGAAAAACTAGCAAAGAAATATAGATATTATCAAAGGTAATGCTCATATGCTTGGTAATTAAATATAGAGATCCAATTCATTCTTTTTATCATTAGCAAGCTTTAGGCTACATATAGTTTAAATAATATAAAAATATAGAAATACGTTTCATGCTCATACTTTGAATCACATAATCAACTAAATGAAATGATACAAGCCAAAAATTTTGGTTTCAAGTCCGGGAACCTTTGTTGATGGAAAAGAATAGACAAAAAACACTAAACAGTCGAAAACAAGAAACAACTGAAAACAAAAAAAAAAACAAAGACGCAACAACTAAGAAACAGGTATACAACCGAAAAAAGAGAACAACGGCAAAAAATATCTGAAAACTTTTATAGTTGTTCGTCGACAGCATTGAAGACTTCTGATTTACAATTATAACAAAATAAAATATTCTTATATAAAAACGCCATGCATAACCTAGGTCAGTGGTCGGCAAAGTGCGGCTCCGGAGCCGCATGCGGCTCTTTGGCCCCTCAAATGCCGCTCCAGCACAAATATTTAAAGTCTTCTTGAAGACTAAAGTTGTTGTATTTTTCCATCTAGCTGCACATCTAACAGGTATTTTTCTCATCAATTTAAAAAAAAACTACATTAATAAACCGATCTGGCTCTCTAAATTTTTTTTTAATCCGGGTAATGTACATATATGGCTCTTTGGCGAAAAAGTTTGCCGACCACTGACCTAGGTTAATACTCTTATAGTTATCTGAAATTAGAACAAACTAAAAGCCTTTATCAATAATAATAAATAATCAATAAAAATAATTTTTTTTTGACAAAACTATCAAATTAATGACCCACAGTGAGAATAACTCGTGCGTGCGTTTATATACACTCAGCAATAAATAAGTAGTACTATCTCTGGGTACTGGAATAAAAAGATTGCTCTTCAACTCTCTGTATGGTAACAACAACAAAATCCGAATAAAATCAAAATAACCAAATAAATAAAGTGAAAAGGAGCATCCACCCCAGAAAACAAATCAAATTAATAATTACTGATTAAGTGATTCATTAATCTAATTTTATTATTAACCAGCGATTTATTCAAATCTACAAAACTATGAAATTTATTCCAATTATATATAAAACTGTGCCTTGGTGAAAAACGGGACCTTTCAGATTTTATTAAAGCCTGACGGACTACAAAACTGCCACGGGTCCAATATGTATGCAAAACCTGATTATCATCCTGAAAAAATTTATTATGCAAATAAAAATACTCAGGCGAAAGACGCTGAACGTGTTTAATCATATAAAGAACAGAATGGAAAGAAGGGAAAAGATCCAGTGGAAGGATGTTTAAAATTTGATACATACTTTTTGTTGACGATTTGCCAGGGTAAGAAAACGGGCTAGGCAGGCGATTTTTCGATAGACGCAGATCTTTATTTTGTTGCCTCTGAAGAGGAAGAATATGAGTTTTAAAAGTATTCAAAAAAATAATGGGACAGTAATTTATATATGAATGCACTAGAGAATGATAAAGAGATTTCAGGACTAAAAACGGCAGAACAAATTTCAGATGATTCATCATTCTAATATTTCTTGCCCTTCCATTCGAAGATAAATTGCATGGCTTTTAAATGATAAACTTGAATCCAGTATTATCCCGAGATATTTAATATCATCAACTCTTTCAATTTTAATGCTTGGGCCTTGAATATTAATCATCCTAATTTTCGGTGCTGTTTTCCCAGCTCGAGAGAAAATGATGAATTTTGTCTTAGTACAATTAATAGTCAATTTATTTCTCGAAAACCATAATATAAGCCTTATCAGTGCTGATTCCAACCTAAGATTCAAAGATCTAGAGTCGGGGCTGCTGACATTGCATGCCGTGTCATCGGCGAATAATATGTTAAGGCCAATATCTTCGATGCTATTACTGATATCATTAACATAGATAAGAAATAGGAGTGGACCCAAAATAGAGCCTTGTGGGATTCCAACTGACTGAGATTGAGATACTGATGAGGAAGAAGTATCGCCTCTGTCTACATACTGATTTCGGTTTTTTAGGTTTGACATTACCAAGTCATTAACTGGGCCTCTTATGCCGCAGTTATCAAGTTTAGTATGCAATATTTTTTGGGAAATCGTATCAAATGCCTTTTTAATGTCAATAAAAATTGTAGCAGCACCTTTGTCAAGGGCGTCATGAACAAACTGAGTCATTGCCATAATAGCATGCTCAGTAGAGTGAAACTTCCGGAAACCAAATTGCATCGGACTAAAAAATTTAGATTTCATTAAAAAGCTGACTATACGGTTATATAGGCACTTTTCAAGCAACTTCCCAAATGTAGACAGGATTGAAATCGGCCGATAGTTTGTTGGGTTTTTCGGGTCTCCTCCTTTATACAAAGAGATAATTCTTGCAGACTTGAAACAAGAAGGAAATCTTCCGGTTTTAAAACAGAGATTGAACACATGGGAAAGCGGGATTGCAATATTTGGTGCTATGCACTTAATCAGATTAGTAGATGACCCATCAATCCCTTCCGAAGATCCATTCTTTAAAAGGCCTTGAAATAAAATTCGAGCTAAAAAAATGAATGAATTATTCCGTTTGCTATCTAGGGGGAAGTACATTGATCTCTCGAATTAATAGTCATATTTTCAAATTCTTTTCGATCATATTAACTTTTCGATAAGTTTCTAACTTTTGTGTAATGGCTTTCCAAAGTTAAATTTAATTTTTAATATTAACACGATAGAATATTGCCTGCTTTTTTTTGCATTTAAGTAATGCAAATGATCTTTATTTTTTTCGATCTGTTCTTTTTCTGTTCAAAATCTTTTAGGTATTTTTTTTTAAAACTTCGCAAAATTTCAGCACAACCACCAGTTTTTTTTGTCAAACTTTTGAAATTAATAGTAAAATCAAATTAATGTTAAGCAACAGTGGCTTTGGGAGATCCCCCCCCCCCTGGGTACCTCCCTTCGCGCCAACGGCTCCCGCAACAAGTGGCTAAACTGGTACCTAAAATTCAGCCGGTACCAGGACGACATATGCGTTACGAAAATAGTTTTGTTCCCTCGTTTGTCAAGATTTTTAATACTACACTCACTCGTCAATAATTGTACATATTTATTTGTTTTAGTCCATTATTCTTTTATTCGTTGTTGACTTTAAAGTTTTTTGTTTTTTTTTCTTTAGTTTGAACTTGGAATTATTTTATTTTACTTTTTTACAGATAGTTGGATATTTCAATATCTTAGGTTTTAGCTTGATCTTTCGAGTCAATATATAAGTTTGTACGACGATAGCTATGGCTGTGATTTTGTATGTTTAGTGCCTTATCTTTTATTATGACAAGACTGATCTGCATGGCCGTGTAAGGCGTTTGACAATAAAATCATTTGAGTTTGAGTCATGTCAAAAATTTCTGGTCTTTTTTGCACCTTAGTGAAAAATCTGTTGGTGTTTTTGGGTTGCTGGAATGTTTCATATAAAATCTGGTGCTGTACTAACGTGCATTCAGCGATGATCCAGTAGATGTGTTAGTTTAAAAACTTATTTTACGTTGTATAAAATATATATTTTCTTTAAAAAGATTAACTATGTCTCTACCATATGCTTTTTGTTGATCACAGAAGTTCAAGGAAAAAATATTAAAAGATCACAAAGTTAAAAAAAAGAATAACAGTAACGTCTCCACTTTCCAGTGCTAAATCGGGCCTTTTTGACCTTTGAGTACAAACGTTAGGCAGATTTTTCGTCCATGTCTGTTTGACATCCATATTCACGGAAATATTTTGAAAATGACTTAACAACAAACACTAGAACCGAAAATAAAATTAATAATTATATCATAGCATGATATAACGCCAGGTAGTCTTATAATTTGTATCACTTGTCCTTAAATCTGAAATTCTTCAGATTTTTGTCATGCTACAAGTCATTTTGGAAACGCATGACAAAAAATGGAAAAAGATAAAACATCTGGCCGTGAATTTAACTTTTTTATTTTTGTTAGATATTGTAAGGTATTAAAGGGTAAAAGACAGGAAATTTGGATATCATATTTTCTTCATTTCTTTTACCATACCATTCTTGTAATTCATGTATGGTCTCAGTGCATGAGTATTTTACTATAGAAAAGGCCAGAGCCGTCCGAAGAAGGAGGGGTAACCAGGGTAAATGTTCCGTGCGCCATGGCTGGGGGCGGATGGGGGATGGCCCCCTTTGATCAAAGTTATCATTTTGATTTGGCTTTTTTGTTTATATATGAGGCAGGAGGGGGGGGGGGGCTAAAATTAATTTTCCCCCAAGCACCACCAACCCTAGGAGCGGCTCTGACAAAGCCTTCCAACTTTATAATCAGACGAACACCTGAACATACAGAATGTCTAAACGCTTGGCATGGCTCATTTATAGTCAGCAGTTCTTAAGTTGAAGCTACACAACTTCAAAGCACAAGTTCATAAGTGGAAAAAAGGCTAGTTACGAAATTCAAAAAAAGAGAAAAACATAGGGAAAAGAAGAAAAGCACTAATTATGAAAAATATATACTTTCATGTAGTCCTTAATTTTAAGTCTAATTTCTCCAGTATAGACACATTTTAAACTACACCCTCAGGACGCTTGGTGTGGTTCATATCAGAGTCAATGCTATAGCGTTGCCTATAGCAAAGGTCATACGGCTCCTGTGTTTTATTATTTATTTATTTATTATTTTTATTCCCAGAGGCACTTTTTATAGAAGGGGTCGTCGTATAAACTTCAAAGGGGGCTCATTCGACTGGAAATCGAGAGTTCTAGTGCCCTTTTTAAGAGTCAAAAGCGATCGGAGGGCAACCCCCCCTCACGCCCTTTTCCCCCAAATACATCCGATAAAAATTTTGAGGTAGCCATTTTGTTAAAAATAGTTCAGAGATCCTATAACAAAAACCTCGGGGTCGACACAACCCCAGGCAGCCCGGGAGCGGGCGTTGTAAGTTATTCCCTTGGGGCAAATATGTTTTTTTTTTATAGAAAAGATGCTTGTATGAACTTCAGAGAGGGCTCATTTGATTGGAAATTAAAAGTTCTAGTTCAGTTTTTCACAGTCAAAAGAAATCGGAGGGCAATTAGCCCCCCCACGCCTTTTTTTCAGAAATGCATCAGATAAAAGTTTTGAGATATTTAAAGTTTTGAATATATTTCAAAGGTCAGATGAAAAAAATCCGACGTCAAAAAACCGCCCAGGGCCCGAGGGTAGGCGTTGTAAGTTATGCCCTGGGGGCATTAAAGGTTCTTATGGAAGGGATGCTCGTATAAACTTCAGAGAGGGCTCATTTGATTGGAAATTGAAAATTCTAGTTCATTTTTTAAGAGTCAACAGCGATCGAAGGGCAACTACCCCCCCCCTCCCACGCCCTTTTTTCCCCAAACACATCCGATAAAAATTCCGAGGTAGCCATTTTGTTAAAAATAGTTCAAAGATCATATAACGAAAACTGCGGGGTTTACAAAAACCCCCAGGGGCCCAGGGCCAGGCGTTGTAAGTTATGCACTGGGGGCAAATATGGTTCTTATAGAAGGGATGCTCCTATAAACTTCAGAGAGGGCTCATTTGATTGGAAAATTAAAAGTTCTGATTCACTTTAAAGTCAATAGAGATCGGAGGGCATTTAACCCCCCTCCCACGTCCTTTTTTCTCCAAATGCATCAGATAAAAATCTTGAGGAAGACATTTTGTTAAAAATAGATCAAAGGTCAGATAAGAAAACTCCGATGTTGACACAACCATCCAGGGCCCGGGGCAGGCGTTATAAGTTATACCCTGGGGGAATATAAGGTTCTTAGGGAAGGGATGCTCGTATAAACTTCAGAGAGGGCTAATTTGATTGGAAATTGAAAGCTCTAGTTCACTTTTTAAGAGTCAAAAGTTATTGGACGGAAGGTATCCCCCCCCACGCCCTTCTTTCCTCAAATACATCCGATAAAGATTTTGAGGTAGCCATTTTATTACAAATAGTTCAAAGATCATATAACGAAAACTCCGGTGTTTTGTTATATGATCCCAACCCCCGCAAGACCACCCCCAAGGGCAGGCGTTGTGAGTTATGCTCCGAGGGAAAATATGGTTCTTACAGAAGGGATGCTAGTATAAAATCCAGAGAGGGCTCATTTGATTTGAAATTAAGTGTTTCAGTTCCCTTTTTCAGAGTAAAAAAAAGATCGGAGGGCAACTAGCGCCCTTTTACCGAAATGTATCAGATAAAAATTTTGAGATAGCTTTTTGTTAAAAATAGTTCAAAGGTCAGATAACAAAACTCCAATGTCGTCACAACCCCCTAGAGCCCGGGGCAGGCGTTGTAAGTTATGCCCTGGTGGATATAAGGTTCTTATGGAAGGGATGCTCGTATAAACATCAGAGAGGGCTCATTTGATTGGAAATTGAAGTTCTAGTTCACTTTTTAAGAGTCAAAAGTGATCGGAGGGAAGGTAGCCCCCCCGCCCTTTTCCTCCAAAATATATCAGATAAAAATTTTGAGATAGACCTTCTGTTAAAAATAGTTCAAGTCAGATAACAAAAACTCCGGTGTCGATAAAGCCCCCAGTGCCCGGGGACAGGCGTTGTAAGTTATGCCCTGGGGGCATATATGGTTCTTATGGAAGGGATGCTCGTATAAACTTCCCAGAGGGCTCATTTGATTGGGAATCGAAAGTTATTGTTCACTTTTTAAGAGTCAAAAGTGATGTGAGGGCAGAGAGCCCCCCTCCCAACGCCCTTTTTTCCTAAATGCATCAGATAAAAATTTTGAGATAGCCATTTTGTTACAAATAATTCAAGGATCAGATAAAAAAATTTCCTACGTCGGTCCAACCCCCCAGGGCCCGGGGGCAGGCGTTGAAAGTTATGCCCTGGGGGCATATAAGGCTCTTATGGAAGGGATGGTCGTATATACTTCCGAGAGGGCAACTTTGTTTGGAAAGTGAAAGTTTTTGTTTACTCTTTAAGAGCCCAAAGAGCTCGGAGGCCAACTAGCCTCGCCCCATGCCCCTTTCCCCAAATGCATCAGATAAAATTTTGAGATAGCTATTTTTTTGTAAAATAGTTAAAAGGTCAGATAACGAAAACTTTGTTGTCGACTCAACCCCCCAGGGCCGGGGGGCAGTCGTTGTAAGTTATGCTCTGGGGCTTATGGAAGGGATAATCGTATAAACTTCAGAAAGGGCTCATTTGATTAGAGATTGAAAGTTCTAGCCCACGTTTTAAGAGTCAAAAGAAATCCCAGGGCAACAATCCCCCAGGGCGTCGTTGTAAGTTATGCTCTGGGGGCTTATGGAAGGGATGGTCGTATAAACTTCAGAGAGGGCTCATTTGATTGGAAATTGAAAGTTCTAGTCCACGTTTTAAGAGTCAAAAGAAATCCTAGGGCGACTAGCCCCCCACGCCCTTTTTCCACCAAACACATCCGATAAAAATTTTGAGATAGCTATTTTTTTAAGTGGTTGAAACATTAGATAACAAAAACTCCGTTATTGACGCAACGCTCCAGGGCCCGGGGGCTGGCGTTCTAAGTTATGCCCTAGGGGCATATATTGTTCTTATGGAAGGGATGCTCGTATAAACTTCAGAGAGGCCTTAATTGATCGGAAATTGAAAGTTCTAGTTTATATTTTTTTTTCCAAATGTATCCGATAAAAATTTTGAGATTGCTAGTTTGTTTGAAGTAGTCCAACGATCAGGTAACAAAAACTTCAGGGTCAACATACTCCCCCCTCCCCCAAAGCCTGGGGGAAAGGCTGTAACTTTTGCTACGGGGGAATATAAGATTTTTATGGAAGAGGTGGTCGTATAAACTTTGGAGGTGACTCAAACGACACACCCCCTAGCATTAAATCTGACCCCCTAATATCCTCACATTTGCAGTGCAAATGGGAGGATAGCTCTATATAGCCCACTGCTTGTGAGCGGCTGTCTCTTATGTAAAGTTATTTTGGTTTTTTGTAATTAATTTTTTTCTGTTACTAAGTTTTAGACAATATAAAACTAAAGGTCATAAAGGCAATAAGGCTTTGATGTTTTATTGCTTTTTTTCAATTGTGCATTAAGATTAGTGAAAACAGAGCCACCACGGGAAGGTTGTGCACAGGCAGCCCCACCCACCCCCTAGTATTAAACCCGGCCCCCTAATATCCTCCCATTTGCAGTGCAAATGGAAGGATAGCTCTATATACTGCTTGTGAATCGTTATCTCTTGTGTAAAGTTATTTTAGTTTTTCAAATTATTTTTTTTCTGTTACTAGTTTTTAGACAATAGAAAACTAAAGGTCATATAGGCAATGACGTTTCGATGTTTTATTGTTTTTTTTTTTTAGTTGTGCACTAAGATTAGTAAAAACAGGGTCACCACGGGAAGGTTGTGCACAGCCAGCCCTGCCCACCCTGTAGAATTACCCCCCCCCCCTTGTGCCCTTTTCCCCCAAATGTATCTTATCAAAATTTTGAAATAGTCATTTTGTTCAAAATAGTCCAAAATTCAAATTAATTTAACTTAGGGTTTGAGAAATCCTCCATAAACCCTGGGGCAAGGATTGCAACTTCTGTAAGTTGTCTATTATTAGAATATAAGGTTTTTGTGGAAGGGGTGGTCGTATTAACTTTGGAGGGGGCTCATTTCATCTGAAATTGAAACTTCTAGTTCTTTTTTGGGAGCCAAAAGTGATCAATGGGCATCCTGCCCACGCCCCACTTTTTCAAAGGGCATCCGGTCAAAATTTTGAGATGGCCATTCTGTTCAAAAAAGTTCAAAGGCCAAATAACTATGCTTCCGGGGTTGAACCTCCCACTCCAAACCCCAGGGAATGGCTCTGAGTTACGGAACTTGCTTACTGTTACTTTGTTTACTTCAATACTTGGATTTAGTGGTTAACGTGGCAACTTCGATTTACGGTGCAAGGGCTGTAAGTTATACAAGTTGTTTATTCTTACTTTGATACCTTATTTACTTTAATGCTTTCTTTACTTTTTTTTGTACTTAGATGCTAGTTTTGATACTTTGATGAACATTTGATGTTGAAAAAAAGGTTGATTTTGAAATAAGGAATTTTTAAAAACTTAAAATTTTTTGCAATCAAAAACGAAAAAAAATTAATTTTAAAAAAACTTTCCGAAAAAGAAGTTTTTCAAAGAAAAGTGAAGGCCATTTAAACTTACGATCAGCAGATACAAATACCTGTTTAAATTCAAACTCAAAACAACCAGAAATTACTTTTAAAGAATAAATGAAACCCAAAACGAACAGAAATTAAATAAACAATCATAGCAAAAAAAACATACAACAAGTAATAATATAAGTGAATAAATAAATATTAAAGCGAGTAATGCTTAAATTTAATATGCAAATCAAGCTGAAAACGAAAAAAAAAATGATGCTATTGAAGTATAAATGAAACCCAACGAACAGATATTAAATAAATAATCAACGCAAACAAACATACAATAGATACTAATATAGATGGATAAATAAATCTTAAAACGAGTGAAACCTAAATTGAATACTCTGCCCAACAGAAATTAAATAAACAACCAACGCAAACAAACATACAATAGATACTAATATAAATGGATAAATAAATCTTAAAACGAGTGAAACCTAAATTGAATATGCAAATCAAGCTTGAAACGAACAAAAATCACTACAGACAAGAGTTTGGGTAGCGTCTCCTTCCCTCACTGTAAACGTCTAAAACCTACTGCGTCATTGGCGCTTTACAGAAAACAAATTATATTGCAAATACTTTCTTTTGTACTTAATATTGAAAAAAATATTAAAATTACAGTAAAAATTTTGAACTGATGAGCTTTCACCAATAAATATCATTATACTTTAAATATTCAGTTTAATTTATTAGTTTTTTCTAAGATTGTTCAAGAAGAATATAGTTTCACTACAAACATGGGTTTGGGTACCTCCCCCTTCCTTAATTGTAAAAACCTAAAGCCTACTGCGTCATTGTCGCTTCACTGAAAACGAATTATATTACAAATATTTTCTTTTCCAGTTCTTACAGCATTGAAAATGAAAACAAAATTACAGTTAAAAAAAATCTTGAACTGATGGATTGTTAATTTAATTTTTGTTCGTTTTGGGTTTCATTTATTCTTTAATAATAATTTCTGGTCGTTTTGAGTATGAATTTTAACAGGTATTTGTATCTGCTGATCTTAAGTTTAAAATGGCCTTTACTTTTCTTTGAAAAACTTCTTTTTCGGAAAGTTTTTTTTTTAACTAATATAACAAAACACTTAAAGAGAACCCACAGCTTTCCAACTACACAACTTCCCCTGACGCTTTCCATTAAATTATATTAAGTATGGACTGAAAATTGTGTGATCCAAGGCCTTAAGTTTCAAAATCTAATTTCGTAACCTTTATTTAGCACAGGTTAAACCCAGCACCAAATTTACGTAAATTTAGATTATAATATAAGGTTTTAGTAGACTTAACGTACATTTTATTGATCAGCAAATAGCTGTTCATATATTTGCTCTTACAAAAGTAAAAATCAACTAAAGTATATTTATTTTACAGGCCCTTATACAGATATCCCTACTATGACAACACAGGAAGAGGATACAATCTTTATGGGTATGGAGGACCAGAATTGTTCAGCTATAGCATATTTCAACCTATAGAGGGATACTACTAATAAAGAAAACAAAATATTTATTTTTATATTATAAAGTTTATTTTTATATATGAATTTTATTTGATTAATTGTTATAATTGTATCTTATAATGATTATAAATTCTATTTTAATTTAATGTTTGCCTTTTTTATTTTGTATGATTCCTCCTCCCTTTAAATAAATAATAAGGGCAGGAATCTGCGAGAGATTAAGAGAGAGAGAGAGAGACAAGAAGAGGGGAGGGGTCGAAACTCCTAAAGTGGGCCCCAAAAGCCATTTATATTTAAGGGAAAATGCCCAAACAACCATCAATAAAGAAATATTGATCTTTGCTTGGATTTATTTTGCGTTTGTCGATTTTACGATTTTAATTTTTACGTTTGTCAATTGCTACACCCAAGTTAGTTTTTTTTAACTCCATGATCGCTGTATGCCAAGACTGTCTTGATTTTCTTCCTAAAAATTAGCATATATGCCTCCTTAAAGGTGTCCCCAGAAAGTTTCGAAGGAATCGTGGGGAGAGGGGGTAGAGCTAGCCAACAAAACTTTTTGAGAGGGGTCTAAGGTTAAAAAAAATCGTATAAAATTTTGTGTTCTGTCAAAATGTCGCGAAATGTTATGCTTCTTATGTGATCAACCTAGCTCTTTCTTCTCTCTCAGCTTCTGCTGAGGAACTATTATGCTGATTCGTTTTGAAAAAATTGTTTTACTTAGGACTTATTGTAGTGTGCTATAACAAATAACTGAAAATACAGGATCTATTTATAATAATTTATTTCGGGGGTATATTTTTTTATTAATGCCTTATAAACTTAATCGACTTTAGCGTTAAAATCATCTAATGGACAAAAGGCCTGGAAACAATAAAACAAGTTCGGTTCTGTGGAGATTTTGAACTTTTGAGCAGCTAAGATTTTTTTGTGAAAATAATAAAATTGAAAATGGAAAAATGGAGACAAAAAAACTATTCTAATTATTGAGTGCCTTGCTATGCAAGATTCAAAAACATGGGACGTGTTCCAGAAGGCAATTTTCACTACTGATAACTGTTTATTTCCTATTATTTACGTTCCAAATCGCAAGATAATAAAAGCACATTATTAATTGTTTTTGTTAAAAGTGCAGAGAACTAAAATGTTTGCACTTTTATCTATATGAGCATTTAAGAGATTGAATTCGCAGTTATGAGCCATTTTAGGATGAAGTTAATAACAAATAATTAGTTACAAATAATCTTAATAGTATTTTGAAACGCACCCTAGGTTTTCATGTATGTCGGTGTTATTGAGTAAAATGGGAGGAAGGGAATGCAAGGTAAATAGAGAGATGTTTCAGCTAACAATAACTATTTTTTGTTGTAATTGTGTTATTTTGGCGCCACTGTAAAATGATTGCCCTATAATGAGAGGACACTATGAAAAACGGGCTGGGCTGATGTTGTATTTCGGCAATTATTTTTGCAATGTCCAGAAAATTATACCTGTTCAGTATTAACTGTTAAAATTAAAATGTATTAAAAAAAATAGGAAAACCTAAAGCCTCGAAATTTTGATTTATTTTTTTACTAGAATGTTTACCATTTGAAAAAATTATGGCTTATGTTTGCTTGCTGTTCCTACGAATGCCCAAAGTCAGTTTTCTATTTCCTCGGGCATCATTCTAGCTTATGATTACAATCTGATATTGGGCTAAATTCAAGTCAATGTTTCTAACAAACTACACGAAATTTAAAGAATTAGTTTTGGTCCCAATGCATCTCTGCCTGATTTTAAAAAAGTGCCATTTCAAAAGAAAATCAAGGATCATTTAGACGCATTAAATTTGAACACTTGTGACAAAATAACTCATCCTCTAGTTCTCATATGGAAATATCCATCTAGCAACAATTCATAAATGGCATCAAAGAACTATTAGCGATAATTTGTACCTTGAAATTTATGTTCGTTTATATTCCAAAAGGAGAAAGAGCTTTTTACGATACAGGAACGTATCAAGGGCCCATTTTTACAAAGACGATAGGTGGACAAAAGTAACTAATCCATTTGAACTTGTGTTTTCTTGCTTCATTTTTTCAACAAAAGTATGTTATTGTTTCCATCCTTCTCTCATCAATATCTGGACAAAGTGTACAACTGGACAAAGTACTCTTATTCAACTCTACTTAAGACCTGGGTCGAGTTGAACTTATCTAGAAGTTTGAATACAATCTGAGGAGACCTGATACCCAGTTTAGAGCTATTTTGATGCAAAACAACTGATCTAATCGATACTCTGCCCATATATTTAAGGGCTTTTTCATCTTTTCATAGGCTAAATCGGGTGCCAAGTCACGAAAATGTAAAAAGAGCGGGAGAGGGGCAATAAATGTATTTTTCAAAACCTAAGTGAGGGCAACTTTGTTTGTTCGTTTTTTGTTTTTGTATTTTTCAACGAAGATACAGAAAAAAAGTATTTTTGAATGAACATATATAAAAACAGTATTTTTCAAAGTCTAAAGGGGGGGGGGAGAAACCTCCACCCAACTATGCCTCTAAGAAGCAGCCATGTCAATCTACTTATTCAATTCTACTTTGAGACCAGGGTCGAGTTGAACTTGTCCAGAAGTTTGAATATAGTTGACAAAATTAGAAAAAGTGTCTGGCAAATTTTGCGTTTTAGATCTGAAAATGACAGTTTTTCTTCGATAAACATGTAATAAAGCATTTATAGGATCAACCTGCACACAAAGCCTTGTACATCTTTGTGAACACTAAGGGAGCATACAAAAAAACGACAGTAGGATATACTCAAATAAATTTTTAGGTAAACCTGGTCTAATTTTTTAAACTTGGAATAGTAAGGACGAAATTTATCTTTAGTTTTCAGTCTGATTTGATAAGTGTGTTCAGATGGATTTGTATTTTTTGGTATAAATTCATCAGGATGAAGAAACACAAATTTTTGTTGAACGAGTTGCTGTTTTAAAAAAGCACGGCCATCCTTGTGAACTTAAGCTCTAAACCAGGACATGTTGAATTTTTCATTTGGAATTTACTGCTGATTGCCAGTATAAAGCAAGGCCGGTTTTAGTTATTAATTGAAGTAAGTAATTATACACATGAGACCTTTTTACTTTTAGCCCTCACCTGCAATTATCCCTGAGCTTGTTGAATCCATGTAATAACTATGTGTCTCAATAGTATAGCAGAATCCATCACCCCCATATCCCTTACCTGCAATTTTCTCTGAACTTGTTGAATACATGTAATAATGTAGTAATTAGTTGTCTCAGAAGTATAACAGAATCACTTATGCACAGCTGCTCTGGAGCAGGTGCTGTTTTCCTCTTCCTTTTTTTAGGGGTCTTATTCCAAACGGAAACCATCAACATTTATGCTCTTGCTAATATTGGTAGAAAAGTGTATTTCTTCAAAATCTACACTTCTTTTCAATAAGATATTGCTCAGCTCAGTATTGCAGCTGCACTTGTACAAAATGTTCCATTTGAGAATTTCTCTGTAGTTTCTGAAAAATATATATGAACAGAAAAGGACCTAATCCCCATTTGAATTTAGCATTTTACGAACAAACACCAAATTAGTTGACTAATTGACAACCTTGCTGTCTTTTACTATGGAGCAAAAAGAGTATTCATGCAACGCTGTCCTCTACTATGCAACAAAAAGAGTATTCATGCAAATTCACTGATTGATTGTCTTTCCGGTTTGTTTGTAAATCACCAAATTAAAGTTGGGCTTCAAATCTACGCAGCATTGCTAGGATTACAGTGTATTTTGCTGCAATATTATTATTGCTAGATATTATGTTGCAAACACAAAAGTAACTTAAATCTACCCTATAGTTATTATTGCTCTTACTGATGATGGCTAAGAAAGGGGATTGGAATACGGAAGGTCATATAGCGGAATTTGTGTATACATTTTAACTGACAGATTTTTGATCCATAATTAAATTTTACTTGGATTTTTTTAGGGGGGGGGGAGGTGAGCGCAAAATTAAAATCATTTTTTCACAATTCTGGCTCAATAAGAACAATTTTACCTTTTTCGATGCCCAAAAGGGGAAACTTCTGATAAGCTTGTATCTTTCAAATTACAGAAAAATAAGGCTTGCATCTTTGAAATTACGGAAAAATGAAATAGAAAACCATTGTACTGACTAGGTGCTTTCAAAACTCAATAAAAGTAATAAGGTCTGGTCATTAGCACTCGGCTCAGTAATAAGGTCTAGGTCATTTTGGATGAACCTAGAATATGGGAAAATTGTTAAGACCACGAAAATACTGACATGCTATCAACAGAAGTTTCGAACTTGGCCGGTAAACGCAGCAGTTTTCCCGACTCCTGCCGTAATTTTACAGATGGTGCCACAATTTTCCATTCGGTTAAATTAACAGTATTAAAATAGTGACATGATATGTACCGAAATCTGAATCTCGGCTGGTAAATGCTGCGGTTTTACCGACACTACAGTGATTTTACATATTTCATTCGAAACGGACATTTTGCTAATTTTATTACAAAAACAGTGGGTAAAAATGACCAGCCAGTCGGTAAAACCTCTTGTTCCCCCAAACATTTTGACTAGTGATGAGCCTGACTGCTTCACACTTGTGCCTTCAGAAGATACTGGGGAGAGTTCAGGAATCAGTATTCTGTAACTAGTAGGCGTATCAGCTTTAGGTTATCTAGCCTGCTTAAAATACTTAGATATTCCCAATTTAACCTCGGCCTACTTTGTACAAACTAGATTTTGGCTTTAGACAGTCCCTGAAAACACAAAAATGCTTACTAGTTATAATTTAGAGACAGATTTCAGCTTTAATCCCACATCATTGCACATTGCTTGCATTGTTTGCCCAGTGGTGGATATAGGATTTTCTTAGGGGGGGGGGGTGCAAAATAGGTTGATCCGATAAACTTCGTAAGGAGCGAGTGTGGCGCAAGTTGCTTGCAATTTTTTATCTTATAATACTAAACCCCCAAAGATACAACTCTTTTAAGTCTCCTATTCTATTTGAATTAGCCTTTAGGTTGGATTCTGAAAAATGTGCAACTTAGCTTTTTATAATTTTAGCTAAATTGGTGAAAATTGCCACAGTATTGTCAAATAGAAATTGAGCAATAAGACGCAAAGGAGACCATGCCAGAAATCGGAGTTTTCCTTTAAAAGTTTTTCCAGAATGTACTCACTTTAACCCTTTTAATTTCTTAAGTGAAAATGAAACCTGGAATAACTTCTACCTTCAAAAGATACAAAATGGATTCTGGACAGGTGACAGTAGACGTTCTTAATTGTTCCCAGGATAGATGGGATAATAGCATAATAAATCTTGTCATTTCCTACGAGGTATATTCTATATCTTTAAGTAGTATAACACACGAACACAAAACAGTTCAGCTGTTGATACTTTATGGACTTGAAATCGTTTGATGTTTGAAAATCTAAATAACTGACTACGCCAGGGATCGAGCCCATCAACCTTAGCGGAAAACCATAAAGGAATCCTTTCGTACTTGAAAGATTTAAGGATTTGCACTTGAAGATTTTGCCGTTTCCCTTAACATATGAATGAGCCAATATAGATCCTATTTTTAAAACCACAAAGCCAATAAACTAAAGTTGGCGAACATTGAGAACCTTAATTCGATCTGTTGTGAATAAGTGTGATTAAGGTCATTCTGAATGTTCCTTATGATGTGCATTTCATTGATCTCCTCTGTATTTGAGCTTTTTATTGCAATATGTGAGCTTGCTTGTGCAATAGTAACACATTATTCCTTTTGGGATATTATATTTATTATCTAAAAACGTAAAATGTCGATATTTAGTTTAAATAATTAAACCAGATTTAATTGCTTTACTGTGTAATAAACATAATTGAAGCTTTGTACATAGAATTTAAGTTGGCATCTACTCCGGTGGGTAAGGACCGGACTTCTAAAACCCTTCTACCCGAAGATTATTCACAATGAGGTTTAGCTAGCGCCAAGATGTAGATAATACCCGACACTTTCATTCTACTATTTAGCTCATTGGGTAGTTGAGATGGATAATATGCATGATATGCGCTCACCGAGTATCCAGAACAGGCCTGCAGGGAGAAATCTAGCCAAACCTAGTGGCTTCTGCATATGCTGACATGGGCGCCCATAAGCTGAATTCCAGGGGGGGGGGGGAACCTGGTCTAATTGGCACTTTCAATGCTATATAATAGAAATCTCAGAACAAAAATATAAGAAATAAGGCAGCATCATTCAGCCAGTAGGGGGCTGGCGCCCCCTCCTGCCTCTCCTTATGGGCGCCCTTGTATGCTGATCTATGTAAACGTTCTCAAGACAAAAGGAGAAAACGTTGGACAACAAAGAAAATGAGGTAGCTCAGAGCCTGTGAAATAAAAGAAAAAAAATATGGAAACATTTTGACCGAAACCAGCGCTCGGGCGTCCTCAGTATAAACCGAAGAATAAAAAGGTATATAAAAGTCCGCGAGGCAGTACAAAAAGGTAAACCTTGAAGACAAAAGGAAAATAAAAGGGATGATTTACTTTCTTAGTTAACACTGAAAAGGTGATTGGGTAAAAAAAAAAAGTTGTTAAAGTTGCTTCAGTTGAACAAAAAAAAGTCGTTAAAGTTGCTTCACAAAAAATAATAATTTTATTGGAGAGGAAAGCTACTCGGTGAAAAGCTGTCTAAGCAGCAGCATAAACCCAGTGAATACTACATACAAAGATGAAATATATTACTTTGCAGCTTTACCCAGGTTGCATACAAGAACACCAAAAGTAAAAGAAAAAAAATGGTAGACTAAACTTTCAATTGGAAATTTATTCCCAAGATTATACGGCGAAAAAGCCGCGTAAAGGCTTTTTTGAATGCACATCTGCGTCCAGGTTTTTAAAGTATTAAATTAAAAAAAACAAGTTTTTTCAACTGAAAGTAAGGAGCAACATTAAAACTTAAAACGAACAGAAATTATTACGTATATGAGGAGGTTCACCCCCTCGTCAATACCTCGTTCTTTACACTAAAGTTCGAATTTTGTTCTAACTCTTTAAGAATGATCCCTGAATCACAAAGGCCGTTTAAATAGAATAAATAGCTCTTTTAAAAGTACTAATAAAAACTATGAAAGTTTCAATTCAGCAATAAAAATAGATTATTTTGATGTATACGTGTTTTATGAAACTGCTGCTTAAAGGGTTTCGCTTGCGCGTGGATGAGGGTCATTTTTTAACTGGCGGCACAACCTCAACCACAACCACTGTGGTTATCACAACCACAACCGGCTTAATTTTTCGTCCTAGCTAAGTAACTTGTAATTTCTTATGCTTTTTAGTCTACTTTTCAGAACTGAAAAACTTACCTTTTCATTAAATTCTTGGAATTTAATCAAGGAGGCACACTTGTGCCTCTATAAAGAGGCGACCCACCACAATGTTAAGCGATTTCAGGTCCTAGAGGTCGCAGAGAGACGGCGGTAATCGCATTTTGTAGCCCAAGCTCAAACTAAGAAACTTGCAAAATTTCATCCTCCTCCGACTTTATCTTCATGGGGTAAACTGGGCCGGAAGTTTGGACCCTCCCACCACAGCCCCCCTTTAACGTTGTCCGATTGGGCTGAAATTTAGAGGTTAAGCTTTCCTAGGGCCCGGGAGCTTATCCTCGAAATTTCAGCTCAATCCGATCACTCCTTCCCTGTTTTCAAAAAACCAAATATAGCCACTTAAAATTCATCATCTCTTTTTTTTTTCTTAGCCACGCCTACAGGCCACAGTTGGCAACGGATCCGGTTGAATGAGGACTCATTCGAAGCAGAATTCGACCTGTTAGGGCCTTTTGATATTTTCAGACCGAAAAAATTATCCCCCGAATTTACATTTACGAAAAACCTCGTTTTCCTATATTAGCCCATGTTAATTTTTCCCACCACAACCCCCCTTTAACGTTGTCCGATTGGACTGAAATTTAGAGGTTAAGCTTTCCTAGGGCCTGGGAGCTTATCCTCGAAATTTCAGCTCAATCTGATCACTCCTTCCCTGTTTTCCAAAAACCAAATATCAAGTTTTTTGGGAATTTGCTTGCGTCAAAAATAGCTTCCATATACTAAAAAACAATTACCATTGTATCTGTATAGTCCAGCGGTTGATACTTCAGACTCTCAGGCGGAAAACTCGGGTTCGATTCACCATAAGAGCAAATTTTTATATACTGAATTTAGACTTTGAAAAGAAACTCAGTTTTTTTTTAAATTATTTAAAAAAAATTACGTTTTCTAGAGAGTTAAAGAGGCTGAGTTACAAGGTCGACCCTTAAAACGTACAGGGATTAGGAGGCACAGTTTGGGGGCTGTTAAAGAGGCTGAGTCACAAGTTCGAGCCTTAAAACGTACAGGGATTAGGAGGCACCCTGTACGACGTGATTTGAATATTCAGGAATTAAAAGCCTTAACACAAGAATGTTCAAGAGCGGGGGGTTTGGGGGGCGGCAGCCCCCAACTTTAACTCCTGACACGATCAGCTAACAGTTAGTCAAGCAATAATAAGTAATAAACTGTACAAAAACGTGCAGAAATTATTTGAAAAAAACTACGTTTTCTAAAGAGTTAAAGAGGCTGAGTTACAAGGTCGAACCTTAAAACGTACAGGGATTAGGAGGCACAGTTGGGGGGCTACCGCCCCCCAAACCCCCCGCTTCCGCAGCCTTTAAATATAAAAAAAGTTTCTTTAAACTGAAAGTAAGGAGCGACATTAATTTTAAAACGAACAGAAATTATTCCGTATATGAAAGAGGCTGTGCCCTCCTCAACGCCTCGATCTTTGCGCTAAAGTTTTTATTGTTTAAAAAAAGAGTTGTGAGAAAGTCAAACTTTAGCGTAAAGAGCGAGGCGTTGAGGAGGGCACAGCCTCTTTCATATACGGAATAATTTCTGTTCGTTTTAAGTTTTAATGTCGCTCCTTACTTTCAGTTTAAAGAAATTTTTTTTATATTTAAAGGCTGCGAAAGCGGGGGTTTGGGGGCGGTAGCCCCCCAACTGTGCCTCCTAATCCCTGTACGTTTTAAGGTTCGACCTTGTAACTCAGCCTCTTTAACTCTTTAGAAAACGTAGTTTTTTTCAAATAATTTGGTTAAAAAAAGTTATGGTCAATAAGTTTACCCGGGAAAAGAACATTTTCGGACAGTCAGAGGCAACGCTGTAGCGTTGCCTATAGTAAAGGCCATACGGCTCCAATGTTTTATTTTTTTTTCCCAGAGGCACTTCATATGGAAGGGGTCGTCGTAGAAGCTTCAAAGGTGGCTCATTCGATTGGAAATCGAGAGTTCTAGTGCCCTTTTTAATAGTCGAAAATGATTGGAGGGCAACTAGCCCCCCCCACGCCCATCATTCCCCCAAACACATCCAATCAAAATTTTGAGATAGCCATTTTGTTCAGCGTAGTTGACTTCCAGATAGAAAATATATTTTAAATATATTTTTGAGGAGGATACTCCCCCACAACCCTCAGGGCAAGGGTTTTTAAGTTATGCCCTGGGGGCATATAAGGATTTTTATAGAAGGCGTTGTCGTAGAAACTTCAAATCAGGCTCATTCGATTGGAAATTCAAAGGGCTAGTGCCCTTTTTAATAGTCGAAAGTGATTGGAGTGTAACTAGCCCCATCCCCCCCCCCACGACCATCATTTCCCCAAACACATCCAATCAAAATTTTCAGATAGCCATTTTGTTCAGCGTAGTTGGTTTCCAGATAGAAAATATATT
This sequence comes from Artemia sinica, assembly GCA_027921565.1. Taxonomy (NCBI): domain Eukaryota; kingdom Metazoa; phylum Arthropoda; class Branchiopoda; order Anostraca; family Artemiidae; genus Artemia; species Artemia sinica. The sequence continues at coordinate 380,470 of JAPEVW010000065.1, forward strand.
TTTGAGGAGGACACTCCCCCCACAATCCTCAGGGCAAGGGTTTTAAGTTATGCCCGGGGGTAAATAGGGTTTTATAGAAGGCATTGTCGTAGAAACTTCAAAACAGGCTCATTCGATTGGAAATTAAAGGGCTAATGCCCTTTTTAATAGTCAAAAATGATTGGAGGGCAACTAGCCCCCCCCCCACACGCCCATCATTCCCCCAAACACATCCAATCAAAATTTTAAGATAGCCATTTTGTTCAGCGTAGTTGGTTTCCAGATAGAAAATATATTTTTGAGGAGGACACTCCCCCCACAATCCTCAGGGCAAGGGTTTTAAGTTATGCCCGGGGGCATATAAGGTTCTTATAGAAGGCGTTGTTCTAGAAACTTCAAAATATGCTCATTTGATTGGAAATTAAAGGGCTAGTGCCCTTTTTAATAGTCGAGAGTGATTGGAGTGTAACTGGCCCCCTTCCCCCTACACCCATCATGTCCCCAAACACATCCAATCAAAATTTTCAGATAGCCATTTTGTTCAGCGTAGTTGATTTCCAGATAGAAAATATATTTTTGAGGAGGATACTCCCCCACAACCCTCAGGGCAAGGGTTTTAAGTTATGCCTTGGGGGCATATAAGTTTTTTATAGAAAGCGTTGTCGTAGAAACTTCAAAAAAGGCTCATTCGATTGGAAATTAAAGGGCTAGTGCCCTTTTTAATAGTCGGAGGTGATTGGAGTGCAACTAGCCCCCCCCCCCGCCCATCATTTTCCCAAACACATCCAATGAAAATTTTGAGATAGTCATTTTGTTCATCGTAGTTGATTTTCAGATAGAAAATATGTTTTTGAGGAGGACACTCCCCCAGAACCTTCAGGGCAAGGGTTTTAAGATATGCCCTAGGGGCATATAAGGTTTTTATAGAAGGCGTTGTCGTAGAAACTTCAAAAAAGGCTCATTCGATTAGAAATTCAAAGGGAAAGTGCCCTTTTTAATAGTCGAAAGTGATTGGAGGGCAACTAGCCCCCCCATGCCCATCATTCCCCCAAACACATCCAATCAAAATTTGAGATAGCCATTTTGTTCAGCGTAATTGATTTTTAGATAAAAAACATGTTTTTGAGGAGGACAATCCCCCACAACCCTCAGGGCAAGGGTTTTAAGTTATACCCTGGGGGCATATAAGGTTTTTATAGAAGGCGCTGTCATAGAAACTTCAAAAAAGGCTCATTCGATTGGAAATTCAAAGGGATAGTGCCCTTTTTAATAGTCAAAAGTGATTGGAGGGCAACTAGCCCCCCCCATACGCCCATCATTTCCCCAAACACATCCAATCAAACTTTTAAGATAGCCATTTTGTTCAGTGTAGTAGGTTTCCAGATAGAAAATATGTTTTTGAGGAGGACACTCCCCCACAACCCTCAGGGCAAGGGTTTTAAGTTATGCCCTGGGGGCATATAAGGTTTTTATAGAAGGCGTTGTCGTAGAAACTTCAAAACAGGCACATTCAATTGGAAATTCAAAGGGCTAGTGCCTTTTTTATTAGTCGAAAGTGATTGGAGCGCAACTAGCACCCCCATGCCCATTTTTCCCCCAAACACATCCAATCAAAATTTTGAGATATTCATTTTGTTCAGTGTAGTTGATTTCCAGATAGAAAATATGTTTTTGAGGAGGACACTCCCCACAACTCTCAGGGCAAGAGTTTTAAGTTATGCCCTGGGGGCATGTAAGGTTTTTTATAGAAGGCGGTGTCGTAGAAACTTTAAAAAAGGCTCATTCGATTGGAATATCCGAGGGCTAGTGCCCTTTGCAATAGTTGAAAGTGATTTGAGGGCAACTAACCCCCCTCTCACGCCCACCTTTTCCCCAAACACATCCAATCAAAATTTTAAGACAGCCATTTTATTAAACGTAGTTTTAAATTCTGGAAATTAGGTCTTTGAGGATTACAACTCCCCCAAAGCCTTCAGGGCAAGGGTTGTAATTTAAGGATTCTCCGAATCCTTCATATTATTTCTTATGGAAGGGGTGCTTGTATAAACTTTAGAGAGGGCTCATTTGATTGAAAACTGAAAGTTCTTGTTCACTTTTTAAGAGTCAAAAGAGATTGAACGGCAACTAGCCCCTCTCCCTCCTCCACGCCCTAAATGCATTAGATAAAAATTTTGAGATAGACATTTTGTTAAAATAGTTCAAAGTTCTGATAACAAAAAACTCCAGTGTCGACACAGCCCACCAGGGCCCAGTGGTAGGCTTTGTAAGTTATGCCCTGGGGCATAACTTATTAAGGGGGTTTATAACTTATGGGAAGGGGTTTTGTATGGGAAGAACACATAGGAAATCTATTATAATTATCCAATTATAAGGTTAAAACACATACTCTGTGATAGATGCAAAATTGCTTTGGCACACAAATTCTTAGTAAGGTCAGTTCCAAACAGTCGTGATCCCTTTGTGTCAGCAAGTGAAATGGTCTAAACCCCCTTACTGGAGCTATTTTTTCAATCCATTCATTGTTGTCAATCGCTGTCCACAAGTTATGCAAGCTGTCTATTGTTCATATATAAGGTTTTTATCAAAGAGGTAATCGTATAGACTTTGAAAAAAGCCTCATTCGATTTAAATTGAAAGTTCTAAATCCGTTTTTTAAAGTTAAGAATAATCGGACAGTAAGCACCCCCCCCCCCATGCCATAAAAACTTGAAACTTTTTGCAATCAAAAACGAACAAAAATTAATTTAAAAAAACTTTCCGAAAAATAAGTTTTTCAAAGAAAAGTAAAGGCCATTTTAAACTTAAGCTCAGGAGATACAAATACCTGTTAAAATTCAAACTCAAAACGACCAGAAATTACTATTAAAGAATAAATGAAACCCAAAACGAACAGAAATTAAATAAACAATCATAGCAAAAAACATACAACAAGTAACAATATAAATGAATAAATAGATCTTAAAGCGAGTAATGCTTAGATAGAATATAAAAATCAAGCTTAAAACGAAAACAAATATTCTGCTATTAAAGTATAAATGAAACTTAAAACGAACAGAAATTAAATAAACCATCAATGCGAACAAACATACAATATATATTAATGTAAATGAACAAATAAATCTTAAAACGAGTGAAACGTAAACTGAATATGCAAATCAAGTTTGAATCGAATAAAAATAACTACAAACAAGAGTTTGGGTATCGTCTCACTGCAGAAGCCTAAAACCTACTGCGTCATTGGCGCTTTACTGAAAACAATTCTTTGAAATATTTTCACTTTTGTAACTTTAAGTAATCAAAAATTAATTAAGATTTTAGGGAATAAATATCAGCATATATATATTAAATTGACAATGCACATTTTTTTTCAGTAAACTTATTTGATTTTTTTTTCAGTAAAGTACAAATTATATTCTGGCTTTTAGAAAGCATAAAGGTTTTGAACCCTACTCACATTAATTTATGCTCGTTTTGAGTTTGAATCTAATATTTATTTAAATTTTTGTTCGTATTGGATTTCATTTATCTATTGATACTGATTTGGGGTAGTTGTTTTTGCTTGGTGGATTATATAATAGTCCGGACGCCAGGTGTTGAATATGTGAACCATACCACGACGGAATGGGGCTGCTACGAGAATTAGCCTACCCTCCATCCCCTAAATTGACCATGCGGATTCAAAAATACCAATGGCACTTGCTTGCGAGTGGTGGAACACTCCGAAACTTGACATTTTATTATATTTTGGTGTTCCATGCAAGAAAATGTATGTTCCACAAAGTTTGAGGTGCAGTTTTCCGCTCAAATAGAAATGCCTAGAAGCCATAGAATGTTTTCACAACAAACTAACACGATTAGTTACAAAAAATGGCAGAGATAAAAAAAATGGAAAAACTATATGAGTCTTGAACAGTCTTGGAAAGTATTGAAATCAAATAAAGAAATCAAATTGAATATTAGATATATAATGATATTAATTGTTGAAAGATCCATCAGTTCAAGATTTTTTTTTCACTATAATTTTTATTTTCATTTTCAATGCTGTAAGAACTGGAAAATAATAAATTTGCAATATACGAGTAATTCGTTTTCAGTGAAGCACCAATGACGCAGAAGGCTTTAGGTTTTTAAAGTTAAAGAAGGGGGCAGTATCCAAATTTTGCTTGTAGTGAAACCATATTTGTCTTGACCAATCTTGAAAAGAACTAATAAATTAAACTGAATATTTGATGCATAATGATATTAATTGCTAAAAGCTCAGCAGTTCAAAATTTTACTGTAATTTTAATATTTATTTTCAATATTAAGTACAAAAGAAAACATTTGTAATATAATTCGTTTTCAGTAAAGCGCCAATGACGCAGTAGGTTTTAGGCTTCTGCAGTGAGACGATACCCAAACTCTTGTTTGTAGTTATTTTTATTCGATTCAAACTTGATTTGCATATTCATTTTAAGTTTCACCCGTTTTAAGATTTATTTATTCATTTACATTAATATATATTGTATGTTTGTTCGCATTGATGGTTTATTTAATTTCTGTTCGTTTTAAGTTTCATTTATACTTTAATAGCAGAGTATTTGTTTTCGTTTTAAGCTTGATTTTCATATTCAATCTAAGCATTACTCGCTTTAAGATCTATTTATTCATTTATATTATTACTTGTTGTATGTTTTTTGCTATGATTGTTTATTTAAATTCTGTTCCTTTTGGGTTTCATTTATTCTTTAATAGTAATTTCTGGTCGTTTTGAGTTTGAATTTTAACAGGTATTTGTATCTCCTGAGCTTAAGTTTAAAATGGCCTTTACTTTTCTTTGAAAAACTTATTTTTCGGAAAGTTTTTTTAAATTAATCATAAGGAAAAACCTAGCTAAAGTAGTCATCGAAAGCATAGGATGTTCCAAATACCAAAACCATATTTTCGAAATTGGATGCCGAAATGACGAATCTTCTAAGTGTGCAATATGAGGTTGATGTAGAGAATTGGCGTCATCTATATTTTTTTTGTTAGAGGAGATTTAAGTAATGATTTATAAGTAGGATTTATAACCAAGTAGCTATTGATTTTCGATTACAGCACAGCATTCAGTTTTCATATATCTCACTTTAGGAATATTGACAGCGAAAACTACCAGATCATAGACGCAGAAGGATTTAAGGAGACCCAAATAGGAAAAGAAGAAGAACTTCTCAGGTCTCTTCAACTGTCGTATTTATTAAAGTGCAGGCGTAATTTATTGAACTCACAAATTGAATACTCACAATACAAATTGAAAAAAGTGACCAAGAATAAACTATAGACAAATATAGACAGAAACACACCGCCGCATGTCTGGCTGTTAAAGTGAACCCACTATATCAATTCTGATATATTCATAATTTTTTTGAAGGTTGCAAGCCTAATTATTTATTTGACATATAGAGCCCATTGTTATGCTAGCCGCATGTGAAGATTAATCTTTCTGAGCCTCAAAATCCCATTGAACTAGCATTTTCTGTATAACCTCCAAGAACGTTCTCCAATTCATGCTTTTACGGAAAGTCATCTGAACATTCGCGTTGTTAGGATTATCCTTAATATACTTGTTTTTATTTCCCAAGATCCCAAGATCTTTCTTAGAAGTGCTGCCCACGTCCGTTGCTTCTTTTTTTTTTCTAATTCAGTTTTAAAATTGGATTATCTGCTTCTACGTTTAAAAGTTTATTTATTATTGCTTTGTTTTTCATATCTTGACTTTGTTTTTTTATTATTGCTTTGTTTTTGTTTTTCATATCTTTTCATATCTTTGATAAACATTTTCTGACGGTAGTTTTCGACAGCCATTTAAAAGTTTTTTTTTTTATTTTTGTATAGTTTCACAGCAAAAGTTTATATAGATTATTCCACTAACATAGCTCAGTGGTATTATTTAAATCAGAATAATTTTAAAATATACATATTTTCTTATGAAAGTAAAAAGCAAAGTTGAAACAGAAAAGGAAGAAAAAGTTAAAACTTCGCAACCTTTACAGGATGTATCTATGGAACTAGCACAATAATTTTCCCGTGTTTATAGGATTATGCAAAACTGACGCTTTGCTGAAAACACAAAATAGTAGAGGACTTTTTGCATAGTAGAAAATTAAAGCAGTTCTGGATGTTTTTAGGGTATGAAAATAAAGCATTTAAGGGCGTTTTTATAGTTTGATGTGGTACAGCTTTTGTAAAATTAACCAAATCCAACGAATACATATCTTTTTTGTTCTAAAATGGATGATATTTCGTTGTAATTTTGTGAACAAAGATGAGGCGAATTTATATTAATGGTGTTAGAACTATGGACGTATCTCCAGAATTTGCATCATGACTTGAAATTCTCTGTTCTATAACACATAAATAACTAGATTTCTGGAGTTTAATTTGTCGCATTATATGTGTCGCGGTAACGAACCGTAACTAAGGAGTGACTTGAAACAATAGTGACCGGAACTCTAAAGAACAGAATTTTGATAACAATAGATACATCATAAGAATTAGCTTTTTATGCTAATTCACACAAACAAAAATTCATTAAATATGTTAACCTTCATAAGCTGCGAGCCTGAGAAAAGTTGCCCGAATTCCGAAAAAGGGGAGAAACACCCCAAAAAGTCAAGTGATCTTAATCAAAATCATAACATCAGATTCAGCGTATCAGAGATCCCTACTGTAAAGGTTTCAAACTCCTACCAACAAAAATTTGGAATTATGTATTTTTTTTCCAGAAAAAAGATCACGGATACGTGTTTATTTTTTTCTTTTACCAGGGGTGGGTAAGGAACTAAGATTACTTTTTGCAGGAAGATCAATAAAGCCATAAAACAACCTATGAAAAATTTATTTGAAGACATTCTTGTTTCCTTCCAAGGTTTTAACAGATATTTTATTATGGTAGGTGAGTTAATGCTTGATGAGCTAATGACCAATTTTGACCGAAATGCTGATAAAAAAATGTAATGCTACTATCATAATAGCTTGTTGGTTTCATGTTTAGACTTAATTTGTTGTTTATGGTCCGTGGACCACAGGTTTGAAGTATTCACTTTCTGTGCCTTTGATGTTCTCGGGTCTTTCTACAAGTTATTTTAACTCTTCATTCGTCTAATCTGTCTTCAATAAATCATGGCAAACAATATGATCCATTGGCGGTATAAACAAAGCCAAAAATCGACCTTTCAGACAGAGACGAAAATTCACAAGAAAGTAAGAGGTGGGTGTCAAAATGTATTTTTCATAAATTTAGGGAGGGGAAATGTTGTTGTTTTTTCGTCTTTTCAATGAAGATACCAAGAAAGGTATTTGGATGAAAATGACAAGAAAAAGTATTTTCCAAAATCTAAGGAGTGGGCAAAAAGTCTATGGGGGAAATTCACCAGTGTTGCCAAAGTGTATTTTTTACTTAGGCTTATATTTCACTTATGTAAAAAGTAACTAGATTGAAAACATTTGCTGAGATTCCGGTCCCTTTTTGGCCCTGATATGAAATAGCTAAATTGGATCGACTTACAGCACATTCTACCTTTGACTTATGAAGGTAAAATAGTTGCTAATAATAATGGTAACACTGGTTCTTCTATGGCACTGGATCCATCTACTGCGTATTGAGTCACAATTTCGGTGTTTTCTGGTTTAAGCTCTTTGGATTTAATATAGCACTCTCGACGTTAAAAAGTTCAAACGGCTTATATTGTGCGTTTTTGATATAACAGCTCTGTATCAATTAACCTACACTGAAAGTGGACACACTTTCAGAAACACATCGTTGACTCACAACTCTGAATCTGCTTCTCATGTTGACTATCTTATTCTAGTTAGAAGGCAAAGGAATTTAAAGTTAAAATTTAAAAGTCCTCCCTCCTAAAAATAGTAGGCCTATACGTATAAATTTCTAAGCTTAGTCAATCTTTTACGAAATCAAAGCTTATTCCTTATGACTTGTTGAATACAAGCTGTTTTATAGGGTAACCGTCTGCCCGTTTTTTTCGACAGAGAAGTAACTGTATTCTGGTTAAGTAGCAGGAAAAGTAAAAAGATTTTGAAGGTTATGGTAGTAGCCTACGGTGGGATTTTCGTCAGTTAGCCTTGTACGGTTTTCTCTAACTGGGAACGAAAATAGCTGTAACCAGATTTCAAAATAATTTGGTCACTGAAAAATAACTTTGGACAAGAAAACAAGTATAATTAACAAGAATTAAATATTTTCTTATTTTACGTTTTCAAGGATCTACTGTAAATTTTTGTATTGAAAGATCTTGTACTGGTCCCCTCTGAGGCTTTGACCCAACGGAATTTATCCAACCCCTCTCCATTATTCTCCTCTCATCAGTTCTGCCAGCAGAAGGGAAAGCCTTGGCATCTAAACCTTATTTAGGCGAACAATACATAACCAATTTTAACCAAACTTCCGGTCCCAAGGCCTAGTATTTTGTTCCAGCAACCATGACCCATAGGCCACAGTTGCGGAGGAACATATGCAGCTATATTTCATTGGTATTAACTGCATATATATATTAACTCCAGGATCAGATAGCGTTATGATGTGTTATGATTATTGTAAGATATTATTTTTAAAGATAAAGTGTACTTACAGAACTTCTGAAATAAGTTCTATATGTACGAAGTAATCGTAAAACTCTGTATCAGCATGGGTTTTTGTTTTTACCTTCATTAAGACTGTGTATTATTCTTTGCGGCTAATGAACATCGGCGAAACGGCTCATTGTGTAAACTTTAATTTCTTAATGGACAGTTAATTTGTGTATATAGAAGAGTGCTTGTTTCCTTTCTTACTTTCCATGTCATTAAACGTCTAAAATGTAATATATATCAAAATCAAGAAATATAAAAAAAAACAAAAAAAACTTAGCTTCTGTTTCGAAATCGGGATTTCTGGTACAATTTCCCAAAACTTGTGAGAAATACGGAAATTCTGATCAGCTTTTCGAAGAGATAATCTTATTATTTAGTTTTCGTGCCATTTTTATTTAGTTTTAGTTGGTTTTTAAATAGTTATGCTTCGAAGTTAAGGCATTAAAAATAGAAGGAATTTTATTTCTGGAAAACCAATGTCAGCTCCAGTTCTTAGATGATTAAAATTTGTCTATTTGCATTGAAAAAACTCCTACCTCGTCTAGAACAAAAGCTACTTTAAGGATGTCACGGAAGTCAATGTGTGATGACAAACTTAGAAACTATTCCTTATTGCAGAGCTCATTTCTTATATATAGAAGAGTACATGCTTTCTTGCTTACTCTTCGTGGCATAAAATATCTAAAGTATAAGTAACATCTAAACCAAAATTTTTGATGCACATAGAAATTCTCAGATTTTATTTTAAAACTACGATCTACGGTTATATATCCCAAAAATGTATGAAAGATAGGGAGATTTGGCTTAAGTTTTTAAGAGATAATTTGAACTTATATCAGTATCTAAAGTGGTTTGATTTCTAAAAAGTTTAGCTTCGAAGCTAGGACGTTTTGCTCAGATAAAATGTACAGGATTCGTAAAATCAAAACTTCAGAATAGAAAAAGTCTCAGACGGAATTCCATTTTTGGAAAATTTATATCAATTCCTTTTTTTTGAAGATGAAGATATATCTTTTCAAGTTAGATAAAATTTTTTTACCTTGCATAAAAGAAGATACCTCTAGGATCTCCAAAAAATTTGATGCGTCATGACAAGTTTGGAAATTACATCTAAGTGAACGAATCAAGTTCATATATAAGAAAGTCCAGGTCATAACACGTACTTTTTATAGCATTACCTGATTAAAATACAAGAGGCATAAAATAAAAAATTCAAAAAAACAACCCAATAGACCGGATTTTGCCGTTCGAGATTGACTTTCCCATCAAAGAAACCAAGAGGAGATACGGAATTTCCTTCAAGAAAGGAAAAAACGTTTTTTTCTGAAAAACCGCCGGAAAGCCTAAAAACTTCACCAAAACATTTTCTTTGCGTTTCGAGATTCCCATACCTAGAAAGAATTTTGAGTTTGTTTCTCTTACCATTTAGAGGCTGTAGACCGCCAATGACGAGAAAAAAAAGTCAGTTTGCTCGGTAAGACAATACATCTAGTTGGAAGACATCATACTATTCCTAGCAATAAAAGAGGAAAACTATTTGAAATCTTTTCCCCTCTCACCCTTAAGAACATTCTGTAGGTTAGTTCTCTGAGACATTGTTGTGGTAAAATTCAATTTATATGGTAGTAGGTTATAAATAATGTTTTAATTTTACTCCTATTGCAAAATTCAGTAACTAAAACACGAATCCAGGGGCATCAACCTATATTTCAAGGGGGGGGGGGACTTTTCAGGTAAGCCCCCCCTCAGGGGTATAATTTTATTTTTCAGAAATATATGATATTTGTTACGGATGTGCAGTTGTGTAATTATTTGCTCTTTTCGTTTGTTTTAGTCTCCTAAAGGGCAATGGGCTGACATACAGTCATAGGGACCCTTTACATTGCTCTAGGCCTACTTGGCTCATTATCCCAAGAAATCCACTAAGTTAGTAAGAAATTGTATTTTGTTTTTCCTAATTATTATAATGTTCAGAATGGTAATGTCTAGTTTCTTACCCGGCTAATCTCTAATGGGACTAATAATACTGCTACCACTAACACCTATTGCAGCACCAAGCTGCTTGAGACCAACACAGCTGTGCACGTTCTTATTATACCCTGTTATACAGAGAATAAAAACCAAAGAAAACAAAAACGAGAATGGGTTTTTATAAGGCCAACGAAGATACTGGACCAAACAAAATGGATATTTCAGAAGGGATAATCGCTTCTCTTCTTCAGCACTATAGAGAAAGTTACAAGGAAATTCATTACAAACCAGAAAAAAAAAACAATTAACATGGAAAGCAAACAGAAAAAAACAAATAAAAGCTAAAATTTGAAGAATTAAAATAAAATCAAACTAGAAACCAAACAACGCAGAGACCCATCAAAAATAACCAACAGATAATTTTTTTTAGGTGAATGGAGAATTGAAAAGCCGAAAATCCTGATTTCATAACCAAGTCTTTCACCAAAATCTACAATTACCAAAAATCGATTCTATTCGCACAATAAAAGATAAGGGACTAGGATCTTCAGTCAGGAGAGTGGTAAGAATGATTTAAAAAATTTTTGTCGGATGAATTTCTGGATGATTGAGGGGTATAACCAGAGTTGGTTTGAGCAATTTACAAGCGATGAGGTTATAAAAAATTGTTAGAAATATTAAATCAATTCTGCTGGGACTGATGGTGTAAATCTAACGATATTTAAAGCAGCATGATGTATCTACGTCCTTCCCTGCTTCACATTATTAACATATCCAGGACCACAGGAAGCTTCCAAATGCCTTGAAAGAGGCTAAGGTAATAATTCTGTTCCAAGGAGGTTCGCAGTCAGATATGAGTAACTTAAGATCAATTTCAATATTGCCGTTGTTCTCCAAGATAGTGAGAAAGTGGTTTATCACAGCATTTATGATCACCTTACGAATCATGACTATTAAGTGAGACACAGCTTGGTTTTTGGAGAGGAAAATTTACTAGTCATACTGCTATTCACCTCGTTTATTTCGTGAATAATTGTCTGGAACAGAGCAAAATTCCCCTCACAGTATTCTTTGATTTTGAAAAAGCTTTGATACAGTAGATTTTAGCGTTTTGTTGTGAAGACTGGAATGTGTAGGTATAAAAGGATCATGGTTAAATGGTTTGAAAGTATTTGAATGGTAGATTATGATGTTATGATTAATGATGTCACTAGTGCCCCATTTGTATCACGTGTGGGGTTCCACAAGGCTCTGTTCTTGGTCCCTACTGTATACTTGTAAATGTTGGTACGATCATGTTCTACCTAGCAGATTTTTGTCTGACCTCGTTTGCTATTGACACTGCTTTAGCATTTTCTAGTCGGTGTTTACATAGTTTGATTTTAAAGGCTAATCGTGTTTTAAAAAGTTTTCATGTTTTTACTAGTTTAAGCTTACTATCTTTTAATACTACCAAGACTAGTTTTGTTTTATATTCAAGAGTAGGTGAACCCCAGAATGTAAATGGAGAAATTTTGTTTGCGAAGGAGCCAGTGAAACAAGTGCCTGAGACGTGATACCTTGATTTGTGCATAGATTACAATCTTTCATGGAACCAACATAGTGATTTTTAACGTCAAAAATTGCACGTGATGAAACGATAAGACTTTGTATAGTCGTATGCAAAGTGATACGATGGTGGATACTTGAAAAAATTTAAGGACACTGAGGCGTGTTATAACAAATTTAAATCGCTTAATGTTGGACAACTTTGATATTACCAAGGAGAAACATTCTTATATCAGTGTTAGCACTGTGTCAGTCCTGAGGGATTTCATTGTTTTTACGGATGTAAGATTTCCCTACTTCTTAGGACTAAAATGGTTAGCGTGATAAAAACTGAGGCGTTTGGTAAGAATCGGTACTCAAAAACCAGTGACAACTAATATTTATTATTAAATAAATTAAAAGAAGAAACATTGTAACTCTATACACTCTTCTATCTTCAGGGTTGGCTAATATTATATTGCGTGCGTGTCCGTTGTCCAGGAGATTTCCTCTATAGCCCAAGTCGTTCACCGAAAAAAGGGGATTATTTTAGTTTAAGGCTATCGAATACTTCTAATTGATAGAGTTACACTTGAATAGCTAGGCAAGGCTTGAGTTCTGGGTATTAAAATCCTTTAGTGCAAATTATTACTTCTAAAGTATACCAAAAACTATGAATAACCATACTTGATTAAATACTAATTTCTTGGTTTAACTTAAACTAAGATATCCTAGAATTATATATTGTTAAAGAATTAGTGTTCCTTGGACCTGTGATAAACTTTGACTTTAACAGGGAAAACTCTTAATTGAATTTATCAAGAGAAAATACTTGAAACTCTTAGTCTTACAATCTAACCTATCTGTATAAACATTGAGGTCACCTTTGTATAAACAGTCGGTACGGGGTTAACGAAATGAAAGGATGACTAAAAGGGGAATAAGGTCCTTGTTTGTATACACGTCAGAAAAATCCACAAAGAGGTAAGCAATGTTATTGTCTGATAGTTCCAATTTTCTGGTTGTAAGATTTTTATAAATGTCATCAAGCCTTGGCTAAGTGAAGTATTCTAACTGAACTATAAAACCGGTCACCAAATAGAATAAAATCTACAGTCCTAAGTTGTTCATGCGGGTATTTTTCCACCTCTAATCCATTTTAATTAGATTCCGCATCCTTTAATTAATCACAAAGAACCTCCGGGTTACCTCACTATCAGTAAGATTCAAAACCTTTTATAAATCTATTGGCAACCCTCAAAGGGGAATTTTCGCCCTGACTCAAATTTAAGTCCAATTGGCTCAAATGTAACTATTAAATTTATTCAAATAGGATCCTGATTCAGCTCAAGCGACATAAGTCTTTCAAAGTTTATTACTTTATTTCAGTCTTGTTTTCAAAGGAAATTTAGACGGATTCAATTGATAACTTAATTCAACACGAAAATGGAATTTTCTCGGTTTAGTAAAAAGTGACAAAAAAGTATTTACCGTAATTAGTTAAAAAGGTTACTTACAAACAGTTCCTTTGCAGGTTCTTCTCCTTATAAGACCACCCCTATTTTCTCTGAATCGTGCATTTTATTCAATTCGGCACTTGATTTGCTTAATGACCTCCCCCTGTTCTTTTAGGCAATCACCAACCTTTTTCTTAAAAAGTAGTTTTTTTCCAGTATTTCGAGGCCTTGATTCTAAAGCTTGAAATGTTCTAACACTTTAGGACCTTACTCTTTGTTTTATATAAAACTGATCTAAATTGAGTATTTAACTATTTATTATGGGCTCAAAAGTCGTTCGATACTTAAACAAAGAAATGTCACTACAAGATTCATGACTAGTTACACAAAGCAAAGTTATTTTCAAATTTAACTAATTTGAAATAGTCGCTTTATTAATGATTTATTGGAGCAAAGGGGATTCCAACTTTTACTGAAATTGAGTTACCAAAATTACACAAAAATAAGGCCTCCTTACACAGAGAAAATAAATAAATTAGTAGTTACAGTACCCGAAATGTTGATAACCGAGTCACTGAATATAGATGTGGAAATAGAGCAGGTTTTTCTGTCAGATATCTAGGTCCTAAGGTTTGCAATTATTTTCCAGAGAGTATTCTGGCAGTGGGGCACCTTGGTTTATTACGACTAAAATTAAAATTTTTCATTTGGGTTTTGGTTCATAGATGTTCGGTGTTTTTTCCTTTTCTTTTCTCTTTTTTTTTGTGTTGATTATTATTATTTTTTTGTTGCATACTTGTTTTTATTTTCATGATTAGAGATTGGTCATGATTTGGTTGTTTTATTTTCATATTTGTGGTCACCCAGTATCAAGTGGTTTCATGTCTTTCTTTGAGCTGATTAATGTTATGTGTTAAACAATTTTGTAACTAAATAAATTGGACAGAAATTGAACTTGAACTAAAGTGACTGAATTTACAAGAAATTCTTCCATTTACTAGATAAGTGAATCCAATTAGTGCTCTGAAAAATACTACATCAGATTTTGTCCACTTTTAATTAGTGTTTCTTCTGCAAAACCCTGTTTCGATCTGAGAGGTTTTGGGGCAGGTGTCCCCTTATGCTTATGAAAGTGACACAAGATTTATCTTTGGGATGAAGAGACTATCAGCTTCCCGTCTTAACAGGATTGTAAGATGGCCAATCTTGCTTGTTGTATTATCACAGGCAGCGCAATAACGCTGCCTAAGTAAAGAGCGATGTGGGCACAATGTATTATTATTTTTTTTTGTTTATTTGTTTTTTTTGGGGCTTAGACCAGGTCACTTCGTATCAAAGGAGTTGTCGAAGAAACTTCAAAAAGAGCTCATTTGATTGGAAATTGAAAGGGCTAGTGCCCTTTTTAATAGTCGAAAGTAATTAGAGGGCAAATAACACACCATCTATGCCCACCATTTCCCTAAACACATCCAATCCAATTTTTATGATAGTCATTTTGTTCAATATTTTTAAAAGGTCCGGAAATTATGTATTTGAGCATCAAACCCCCTGAAGCCCTCAGGGCAAGGGTTGTAAGTTATGCCCTAGGGACACATAAGGTTTATATAGAAAGGGTGATCTATAAACTTTGGAGGCGGCTCACTGGATTACTATACAGAAGTTTTAGTGCCCTTTTTGAGATTCAGAGTAACCGGAGGGTGGATATCCCCCCACACACAACTCGTATTTTCCCGAAATGTATCTGATATAAATTTTGAGATGACAATTTTTTGTCGTAGACACTTCAAAGACGGCTCATTTAATTGGAAATTAAAAGGGCTAGGGTCCTTTTTAGTAGTCAAAAGTAATTGGAGGCCAACTAACCCCCCTCCCACGCCCATAATTTCCCCCAACACATCCAATAAAAATGTTAAGATAGCACTTCTGTTCAACGTAATTAAAAGGTTAGGAAATTATCTATTTGAGGATGAATACCCCCTACAGCTCTCAGGGCAAGGGCTGTAGGTTATGCCCTGGGGGCATATAAGGTTTATACAGAAAGGGTGATCGCTTGAAGTTCGGAGGGGGCTCATTGGACTGGTAATAAGAAGTTGTAGTGCCCTTTTTAAGATTCAGAGTAAGCGGAGGGTGGATAACCCCCTACCACCTCGTATTTTCCCTAAATGCACATTATATAAATTCTGAGATGGCCATTTGTTGTAGTAGAAACTTCTAAAAAGGCTCATTCGATTGGAAATTGAAGGGATTGCTACCTCCAATCAATAACTATCCAATCAAAATTTTGAGATAGGCATTTTGTTCAACGTAGTTAAAAAATGCGGGAATTACGTATTTGAGAGTGATAACCCCCACACTCGGGGAAAGGATTGTAAGCTATGTCCTGGGGGCATATAAGGATTTTAGAGAAAAGGTGGTAGTATAAACTTCGGAGGGGCTCACTTGATTGATAATCAGAAGTTCTAGTACCCTTTTTAAGATTCAATGTGATCGGATGGCGGGTACCCCTTCCCAACACTTCGTATTTTCCTAAAATGCATCTCATAGAGCTTTTAGATGGTCATTTGTTGTCGTAGAAATTTAAAAAAAGGCTCATTCGATTGGAAATTGAAAGGGCCTTTTTAATAGTCAAAAGTGATTGGAGGGCATTAAGCCCCACTCCCACGCCTATCGATTCCCAAAACATGTTTAATCAAAATTTTGGGATAGCCATTTTGTTCAGCGTAGCTGAAAGGTCTGAAAATTATGTCCCTGAGGATCACATCCCGGAGAACCATCAACGCAAGGGTTAGAAGTTATGCCCCGAGGGCATATTAAATTTTTATTGAAATTGTGGTCGTTTAAACTTCGGAAGGGGCTCATTTGATTGGAAATCAGATATTCTAGTTCCCTTTTTAAGGGTAAAAGTGATCGGGGTTAGCCAACCGTCGATTTAGAATTAAAATCAAGTATTTTGCAGTGGGCATGAAGAGATGGCTGATTGTAGAAAAAGCCATAACAGATAGTCCGAGTAATTGAGAAGCAAATAGAGTCAAATGAAATAAAAAACCTACAATAATTCAAACTCGAAGCAACCAGAAATTACTATGTAAAGAATAAATGAAACTCAAAACAAACAGAAATTAGATAAACAATCATAGCAAAAAAACATACAACAGGTACTAATATATATGAATAGATAAATCTTAAGACGAGTAAAACTTAAATTGAATATGGGAATCAAGATTAAAACGAACGAAAAACTTTTACTACTGAAGCATAATTGAAACCCAGGACGAACAGAAATTGCATAAGCAATCATAGCAAACTAATATACAACTAGTACTAACATAAATGAATAAATAAATCTTAAAACGAGTAAAACTTAAACTCAAACTGTAAAAATCTTAAACTACTACGCCGTATGCGCTTTACTGAAAACGAATTATATAACAAGCATTTTCTTTTGTACTTATTCCAACATTGAAAATAAAAATAAAAATTACAAATTAAATTTTGAACTGAAGAGCTTTCAGCAACTAATATATCAAACATCCAGTTTAGTTTTACTAGTTAGTAGTGTAATATTAATTACTCCTAAGACGGATAGTGTAAAGCTAGCAAACGCGCTATATTTGGAACTAGATATTCAGAGCTAGATCGTATAAAGCTAGAAGACAGGTTTTTTAGGGTCAAGCTTATCAGATTTTCTGTCTTAATGTATACGAAGTTTAAGCCATTTACCGTTCGATATCCCACCAGAAAAAAATACCTGTTTTGGCCAAAGGCTAATTTATTCAATTTTTTCAGTATAAAATACGGGTAAAAATACCAGTTAAGTTTGGTCAGAGGCTAATATATTCAAATACCCATTAGGACTTGTAATATATTGCAGATATCAAAAAGGTGTCTCAAGTTGTGGAAAGTTATATCATTGGTTATATCATTTGCATAATCAGGTCTTAATGGTATTCATTAATGATTTGAATAGCGGGATGAAACAGAGCTCGATAATATTCTTATTTTAATTGGATCGTATGAAAGTGGTAAAAAGGGTTAAAACTGCTTACCAGTTAAGGTAAGTCTGAGAGGTTGGTAAATCTCACGCAACCTTTCAGAAGTCAATTGATTTAAGTACACTCACAAGGTTGAAATTTTAATTGTGGCCATGTATAATATTCTTTAGCGATGGAGTATACTAAAAAGTTGAAACTAATATAGTCGTAGGTGCGAAGATGACCTTGTTACTTGACCTACCTTTACTTCTCGGCTGTGGTCGCTTTAACACACAAGTATATAATGATGGGATGGGGGTAATATAAAAAAGGCTTTACCATTGGAGTATGCTAAAAAGTTGAGACTAATAGACTCGTAGGCACCAAGAAAAGATCACGCGACTTGACATAGCTTTACTTCTTGGCTGTGTTCTGTATAATACACAATTACCGATTGAGCAGTGCTGTCAATATAAAATATTCTTTAGCATTCGAGTATTCTAAAAAGTTGAAACTAATAGAGTCGTAGGCGCTAAGATGACCTTGTGACTTGACCTAGCTTTACTTCTCGCCTGTGTTCTGTATAATACACAGGTACCAATTGAGCAGTGCTGTCAATATAAAATATGCTTTAGCATTGGAGTATGTTATAAAGTTGAAACTAATAGAGCCGTAGGTGCCAAGAAAAGATCAAGTGACTTGACTTAGCTCTCAATTCTTGGCTGAAGTCGCTATAATAGACAGGTACATAATATGGGATGTGGGCGATATAAATATTTCTTAGTATTGGAGTATGCTAAAAAGTTGAAACTAATAAAGTTGTAGATGCCAAGAAAAGAATTTTAATAGAGAAATTCAAAACAATCCTTAAAATTCCTTAGAAATCAACAAGTGAGATGGTTACGGATTTGAACCATCAAGGACCGCAACCATCAATGAGCCTAACCACCAAGGACCTCAACTTCCAAGGGCCCCCTCCCCCTCAAAGAAAAAAAACTTCCAAGGGATCCCCTCCATCCAAATTTTTGGCCCCCTCCCCCCATTTTTTTATGTTTTTAAAGTTTTATTTGGAATTTTTTTTTAATTTTTTTCAATATGGTTAATTTTTTTTTTAAACTTTTCTTTATGTCTTAGAATGACATGTATCATACTTAACACACACAAAAAAATCAAATTTAATATTTTCGAAATACAAAATAAACGTGATATAGATATGTTAGTCGTGACTTTTACTATTAGAAAAATATTGTTTGCAGTAGCACTACATTCTTTTTTTTTACTGAATTTTCTTTGGACTAGGAAAAATTATTCAACCTTTTCTTATGTATCTTAAATTGACGTGAAATATGCCTGCAGCTTTACCAATGGTTTTAAGCAATACTTTTCAAGAGTCATTATTCTATAATTTCCCTCATAGGACTGTCATATCATCACTGATAATAGATATTACTTTGTTTATTTCAACTTTATGCATACCCTAATACTAAGCATTACTTTTCAAAAGACATTATTCTATCATTTCCATCATACGGCTGTCATATCATCACTTAGAATGGACATTACATTAGTAATTTCGACTTTATGCATACCCTAATACTAAGCAATACTTTTCAAAAGGCATTATTCCGTAATTTCTCTTAGAATAGATATTATTGTATTAATTTCAACATTATGCATACCCCAATACTAAGCAATACTTTTCAAAAGACATCATTCTATCAGTTCCTTCATAGGGCTGTCATATCATCACTTAGAATAGACATTACTTTGTTAATTTCAACTTTTTTAGCATACTCCAGTACTAAGCAATACTTTTCAAGAGACATTATTCTATCATTTCAATTATTGAACTGTCATATTATCACTTGGAATAGATTTTACTTTATCAATTTTGACTTTATGCATACCCTAGTACCAAGCAATACTTTTCAAAAGACATTATTCTATCCTTTCTATCACAGGGCTCTCATATCATCACTTAGAATAGACATTATTTTTTATTAATTTAGACATTATACATACCCCAATACTAAGCAATACTTTTCAAAAGTCATTATTCCATCATTTCCATCATAGGGCTCTCATACCATCACTTAGAATAGACATTACTTTATTAATTCCAACCTTATGCATACCCCAATACTAAGCAATACTTTTCAAAATTCATTACTCTATCAGTTTCATCATAGGGCCCCCATATCATCACTTAGAATAGATATTACTTTATTAATTCCAACCTTATGCATACCCCAATACTAAGCAATACTTTTCAAAATTCATTACTCTATCAGTTTCATCATAGGGCCCCCATATCATCACTTAGAATAGATATTATTATACTAATTTCGACTTTATGCATGCCCTAACACTAAGCAATACTTTTCAAAAGACAATATTCTATCATTTCCATCGTCTGGCTCTCATACCATCACTTAGACCGGACATTATCTTATTAATTTCGACATTATACATACCCCAATACTAAGAAATACTTTTTAAAAGAGACTATTGTATCATTTCTCTCATAGGGATCTCATATCATCGCTTAGAATAGACATTACTTTATTAATTTCAACCTTATGCATACCCCAATACAAAGCAATACTTTTCAAAATTCATTACTCTATCAGTTTCATCATAGGGCTCCCATATCATCACTTAGAATAGATATTATTTTACTAATTTCGACTTTATGCATGCCCTAACACTAAGCACTACTTTTCAAAAGACAATATTCTATCATTTCCATCGTCTGGCTCTCATAACATCACTTAGACCGGACATTATTTTATTAATTTCGACATTATACATACCCCAATACTAAGAAATACTTTTTAAAAGAGACTATTGTATCATTTCTCTCATAGGGATCTCATATCATCACTTAGAATAGACATTACTTTATTAAATCCAACTTTTTAGCATACTCCAGTACTAAGAAATACTTTTCAAGAGACATTATTCTATCATTTCCCTCATAGGACTGTCATATCATCACTTATAATAGATATTACTTTATTAATTTTGACTTTATGCATACTCCAATACTAAGCAATACTTTTCAAAAGACACTATACTATCATTTCCACCATAGGGCTGTCACATCATCAATTAGAACATCATTTCCGTCATGGGGTGTCATATCATCACTTAGAATAGACATTACTTTATTAATTTCAACTTTATAGCATACTCCAATAATAATCAATACTTTTCAAAAGACATTATTGTATCATATCCCTCATAGGGCTGTCATACCATCACTTAGAATAGACATTACTTTATCAATTTCGAGTTTTTTAAATACCCAATACTAAACAATACTTTTCAAAAGACATTATTCTATCATTTCTCTCATAGGGCTGTCATATCATCATTTAGAATAGATATTATTTTATTAATTTTGAGTTTATGCATACCCCAATACTAACCAATACTTTTCAAAAGACATTCGTAATTTATCTGACTTTATTAATAATATTTGATTTTGTAAATCAATTAGGGTTTTAATTTTCAGAAATAAGAACATCCACGTTTAAAAATTTTATGAATAATATTTGATTTTCTAATAAAGTTGGGTTTTAGGTTTCGGCAGTAAGAAAATCTACCCTTAAAATACATCTGATCTTATTAATATTTTGTTAAGTTGGGTTTTAGTTTTCAGAAATAAGAACATCCACATTTAAAGTACATCTGAATCTATTAATAATATTTGATTTTTTAAATAAAGTTGGGTTATATTTTGCGGAAATAAGGACATCCACGTCTAAAATACATCTGATTTTATTAATAACATTTGATTTTTCCAAGAAGTTGGGTTTTAGTTCACAGAAATAAGAACATCCACGTTTAAAATACATCTGATTTCATTAATAATATTTGATTTTTTAATAAAGTTGGATTATAGTTTTCAGAAATATGAACATCCACGTTTAAAATAGATCTGATTTTATTAATAATATTTGATTTTTCAATAAAGTTCGGTTTTAGTTTTCAGAAATAAAAACATCCTCGTTTAAAATACATTTGATTTTATTAATAATAGTTGATTTTAAATAAAGTTGGGTTTTAGTTTTCAGAAATAAGAGCATCTACGTTTAAAATACATCTTATTTTAGCAGTAATATTTGATTTTTAATAAAGTTGGGTTTTAGTTTTCAGAAATAAGAACCTCCACGTTTAAAATGCATCTGATTATATTAAAATCTTTGATTTTCTCTGATTTTATTAATAATATTTGATTTTTTAATAAAGTTGGATAATAGTTT
This sequence comes from Artemia sinica, assembly GCA_027921565.1. Lineage (NCBI taxonomy): Eukaryota > Metazoa > Arthropoda > Branchiopoda > Anostraca > Artemiidae > Artemia > Artemia sinica. The sequence continues at coordinate 402,253 of JAPEVW010000065.1, forward strand.
TCAGAAATATGAACATCCACGTTTAAAATAGATCTGATTTTATTAATAATATTTGATTTTCTAATAAAGTTTTTTTTTCGGAAATAAGAACATCCACGATTAAAACACATCTGATTTTATTAATAATATTTGATTTTTTAATAAAGTTGGGTTTTAGTTTTCAGAAATAAGAACATCCACGTTTAAAATACATCTGAATTTATTAATAACATTTGATTTTTTAATAAAGTTGGGTTATAGTTTTCGGAAATAAGAACATCTGCGTTTAAAACACATCTGATTTTTTAAATACTATTTGATTTTTTAATAAAGTTAGGTTATAGTTTTCGGAAATAATAACATACTAGTTTAAAATACATCTGATTTCATTAATAAAATATTGTTTTTTAATAAATTTGAGACTTATTGTCAGAAAAAAGAACATTCACGTTTAAAATACACTTGATTTTATTAATAATATTTGATTTTTTAATAAAGTTGGGTTTTAGTTTTCAGAAATAAGAACATCCGCGTTTAAATACATCTGATTTTATTAATAATATTAAATTTTTTTAAAAAGTTGGGTTTTAGTTTAAGAAATAAAAACATCAACGTTTAAAATACATCTTATTTTATTAATAAGGGTTTATTTTTTAATAAAGTTGGGTTTTTTAGTTTTCAGAAATAAGAACATCCACCTTTGAAATACATCTCTTTTTATTAAAAATATTTGATTTTCTAATAAAGTTGGGTTTTAGTTTTCAGAAATATGAACATCCACATTTAAAATACATCTGATTTTATTAATAATACTTGATTTTTGAATAAAGTTGGATTTTAGTTTTCAGAAATAAAAACATCCACGTTTAAAACACATCTAATTTTATTAATAATATTTGATTTTCTAATAAAGTTGGGTTTTAGTTTTCAAAATAAGAACATCCACGTTTAAAATATATCTGATTTTATTAATAATATTTGATTTTTTAATAAAGTTGGGTTTTAGTTTTCAGAAATAAGAACATCCGCGTTTTAAATACATCTGATTTTATTAATAATATTTAATTTTTTTTAAAAAGTTGGGTTTTAGTTTAAGAAATAAAAAAATCAACGTTTAAAATACATCTTATTTTATTAATAAGGGTTTATTTTTTAATAAAGTTGGGTTTTTTAGTTTTCAGAAATAAGAACATCCACCTTTGAAATACATCTCTTTTTATTAATAATATTTGATTTTTTAATAAAGTTGGGTTTTAGTCTTCAGAAAAACAGAATATTCACGTCTAAAATACATCTGATTTTATTAATAACATTTGATTTTTTAATAAAGTTGGGTTTTAGTCTTCAGAAAAAAAGAATATTCACGTTTAAAATACATCTGATTCTATTAATAGTATTTGATTTTTTAATAGAGTTGGACTCTAGTTTTCAGGAATATGAACATCCACGTTTAAAATACATCTGATTTTATTAATAATACTTGATTTTTGAATAAATTTGGATTTTAGTTTTCAGAAATAAGAACATCCACGTTTAAAACACATCTAATTTTATTAATAATATTTGATTTTCTAATAAAGTTGGGTTTTAGTTTTCAAAATAAGAACATCCACGTTTAAAATATATCTGATTTTATTAATAATATTTGATTTTTTAATAAAGTTGGGTTTTAGTTTTCAGAAATAAGAACATCCGCGTTTTAAATACATCTGATTTTATTAATAACATTTGATTTTTGAAAAAAGTTGTGTTTTAGTTTCAGAAAATACGAACATCCACGTTTAAAATACATCTGATTTTATATATATATACATTTATTTTATAATAAGTTAGGTTATAGTACTTCAGAAAAGATATTCACGTTTAAATACATCTGATCTATTAATATATTGATTTTAATAGAGTTGGACTCTAGTTCAGGATATGAACTCACGTTAAATACATCTGATTTTATTAATAATACTTGATTTTTGAATAAAGTTGGATTTTAGTTTTCAGAAATAAGAACATCCACGTTTAAAACACATCTAATTTTATTAATAATATTTGATTTTCTAATAAAGTTGGGTTTTAGTTTTCAAAATAAGAACATCCACGTTTAAAATATATCTGATTTTATTAATAATATTTGATTTTTTAATAAAGTTGGGTTTTAGTTTTCAGAAATATGAAAATCCGAGTTTAAAATACATCTGATTTTATTAATAACATTTGATTTTTGAAAAAAGTTGTGTTTTAGTTTCAAGAAATACGAACATCCACGTTTAAAATACATCTGATTTTATATATATATACATATTTATATAATATATATATATATATATATATATATATATATATATATATATATATATATATATATATATATATATATATATATATATATATATATATATATATATATATATATATATATATATATATATATAAGTCTTCTATTCTATTTGAATTAGCCTTCAGGTAGATTCTGAAAAATGTACAACTTACCTCAAAATAATTTTAGCTAAATTGGTAAAAATTACCGCAGTATTGCCAAACAGAAATTGAGCAGTAAGACGCAAAGGAGACCATTCAAGAAATTGGAGTTTTCCTTCAAAAGTGTTTCCGGAATGTACTCACTTTGACCCTTTTAATTTCTGAAGTAAAAATGAAACCTGAAATAACTTCTACCTTCAAAAGATACAAAATGGATTCTGAAAAGGTGACAGTAGAAATTCTAAATTGTTCCCAGGATAGAGGGGGTAATAGCATAATAAATCCTGTCATTTCCTGCGAGGTATATTCTGTATCTTTAAATAGTAGAACATACGAACACAAAACAGTTCAGCTGTTGACACTTCATGGACTTGAAATCCTTTAATGTTTGAAAATCCAAATAACTGACTTCTTCAGGGATTGAACCCATCAACCTTATCGGAAAACCATAAAGGAATCCTTTTGTACTTGAAGGATTTAAGGATTCGCACCTGAAGATTTTGCCGTTTCCCTTAACATACGAATCAGCCAATGGTTCTAGGCGTTTATCCCCCCTCCCCGGCTTTTACCTCCTGGAAAATACCCCCCGGAGAAATACCCTCCCGTGGAAAATCCCCTCCCCCGAAAAATACCCCCCAGGAAAATACCCCCCCCCCCGCGGAAAATACCCCACCCGAAAATACCCTCTTGGAAAATACCCCCCACGGAAAATACCCTCCCGGTAAATACCCCCCCCCCAGGAAATACCCCCCCCCCGTGGAAACTAAAGCTTTCCAAAAATTGAGAATTTTATTTGAGTTTTATTTATTTTTTACTTCCTTAGGGGTCACGAATTTTGGTACTAAAATTCGGGGACAAACCAGTTTTTTCGTTACATTAGAAATAAAATTTGGGCTATAGATTTGCGTATGAGGGGGGGGGGGTAAAGTATGGCGGGTCTGCATGCAAAATGTGTTTGGTACGATTATTCTGCATATTAGATAGATAGATAGAGAAGTGTATTTTAAAGCCAAACTATACGGCCATGAACATAGTAAAATAACATAAATGAAAGGCACAAATAACATAAACTTTGATCAGTGATCATCATAAAACACTTAAATGAAAAACTACATTAACCTAATAATAGAATTTAATCATTTTAAAATCGGTCATTGAAAAAAAAAACACTTAACACTTGGAAAAAAAACACTTAAATGAAACATTACATTTACTTTATACTGGGATTTTCTTTTACTTTTTTTTTAGTTAACAAAATTTCCAGATACCTCGCAATTCTTCTGTAATTTTTTAGTGGCCATACCCAGAAGGAATTGTTTTATGACTTCAAACTGTCCAAATACTTTACCCCCCCCCCTATGTGCAATTTTATAGCCCAAATTATATACTTCCCATCTATTGTGAGTATAAAGGCTTCTTGCCATACTAAGCTTACAAGATTACAGCCAATCAGAGGGTTAGAATACTAATCTTACAAGACCACACCCTCTTTCTAGACCAATCACGGGACTTAAAAATACTGGGGAAAGGGTGACGCAACATGTTCATTGAATACGAGCATGACAATGTTATTGATCTACTAATGGTACAAGAGACCAATCATAGGAGTCGGAAATGACGTCACTTGATTTCTAGAAATTATGTGGGACTCTAAAGAGATAGAAATTATATTTTAATAAGGCTTCATTTTCTTTAGGCTTAGCAATAAATTCAGGAATTATTATTTCGAAGCCTTAATAGTGTAACTAGGACACCTTAAATAATTTTCAGAAATTCAAACGAGATACAATGAGATTAAGACAGATTGAATATATTTAACGCGGGGGTGGTTTCCTGGGAATTTTAAATGTGTCAATGCAGGGATGCAAAAACAAAGGAATCTTCGGAAATTGCTTTTAGGGGATTATTTGGGCGAAAAAGATTGAGACATTTTAGGGGATTTTTTTTCCAATAGTATAATTTTATTTACACATAATTTACAATAAACAAACGCCAAGGAACCTTTCGATTCGTTTGGCCAACTCCAACTTCCAACACATAATTCAATATAAATAAGCAGAAACAAAACATTATCCCCCGATTATTTCGGCGAAACAGATTAATCGACATTTTAGGGGATTATCTGGGCGAAACAGATTGAGAGAGATTGAGAGAGATTAAGATATATTGAGATATTGAGAGAGATTGAGAGATTAAAAGAGATTGAGAAAAGTAAAGAGAATGTTGGACAAATTTAGTAACTGGATTTAGGGATTTGATGAGTTTGGGCTTATAAATAACGCCTAAAAGGCCTAATTTTTCTCTTTTAAATTTTTCTCTTGTAAATTTCGGCTAACGACGTGACTTTTCTGAATATTCTTATTTACTACTACTACTACTAACAACTCACCGCAGCACCAAGCCACCTGAGGCCAACACAGCTACGCACGCTCCTCCTCCACCCCAATCTATTCAAAGCCTCCCATTTTACACCCGCCCACGAAGTTCCCATTTCCTTTAAATCTTTCTTTATGAAGTCCTCCCACCCCAGACGGGGACGACCTGCTTTCCGTTTAGCCCTAGATGGTTGGCCGAAAAGAACAATCTTCGGCAATCTGTCATCCTTCATCCACACAACGTGCCCTAGCCACCTCAACCTTTCTTTCATTATAGCCCTAGAAAGCGGTATTGAACCACATTTTTCGTATAGCCTATTGTTTGAAATACGGTCAGTCGGCCGGGTACCCAGAACAATCCTTAAACAATTTCTCTGGAAAACATCTAGAAAATCTTCATCCGCTTTTCGTAGCGTCCATACTTCAGAGCCATATTTGACCACTGTCATCACTGTAGCTTCTAATATTCTAATCTTGGTTTGCAGACTTATCTTCCTATTCTTCCAGACTTTTTCTAACTGTGAAAAAACTACTGAGCCTTGGCTATTCTATATTTAACATCTTCACTGCTCCCACCATCTTTACTAATAATACTACCAAGGTAAGTGAAGCTTCCCACCTGATCAATCTTTTCATTACCCAACGTCACCTTTTCATCTTCACTTATTCCTAGCCTTAGTGACTTAGTCTTCCTAACATTAATTTTCAAACCAATTCTAATACCCTAAACTCGCAAAACCTCTAAAACTTCATTCATTTTGCTCACACTTTCATCTAGGATGCTTAAATCATCAGCATAATCCAAGTCCAGGAGACTTTTTCCTCCCCATTTGATTCCGTGGTCTCCCATTGCCTTTCCTGTGCTCCTTAAAACAAAGTCCATCAAAATAATCCATAAAAAGGGAGAAAGAACACAACCCTGCTTAACTCCTGATTTAATACAAAACCAGCTGCTAACCTCATTTTCATATTGTTTACATATTCTTATTTATTTGATTGAAACTGTTTAATAATAATAAAAATGGGGGTATTGTTTTCCTCCACTAAGTATAGTTTCGGAGAGCTGTTAAGGAAGAGCAGTAATATGGCTACATACGATGCAAAATACTTCAACCCGACTGACACGGTGGATGCTGCGTATGAAAGCATATTCATATATCCCAATATATATAAAGGGTCGTACAAACATTTTACCAGACTATTTGTCACGAAATCCAGATACGGAAGGAAATTTGATAACAACCATCCAGAACGAACTGGAAGGGCTAGAAATATTATCTAATGAAAATATTCGAGTCATCAAGATAAAGATGGTTTTCGCTTAGCGATGACATCCTTTTTATCAAAAGGAACGGAACTGCCAGAGCACTTTAAACATTTTTTAAAGGACTTAGATAATTTTGATCTGGACGAAAGTAAAAATCTTTTGGTAAGATACCATAGACCATCGCAAGAATATAGAAAAAATGACTTAAAAATTATTCCAGTAATTCCCAAATCTCTGGAAGGAGAAATTTTACAGATGGCACATGCAACGATTGGCTGTCACATGGGAGAAGCAAAAACTATGGGGAGGCTGAAAGGAAATTTTTATTTACCAAAAATGTACTCAAAAGTTAAAGCTTTCATACAAAGCTGCCAAGAGTGCGCCAAACAAAAGTCGCCACCAAAGACCCCTAGGGCTTAATTAGGTCAATACCCCACCCCTTCAGGGGTAGGAGAATTAATGTCAATAGACATTTGGGGAACAGGAGGAAGTTTACCAGTTTCCAGGAAAGGAAACAGGTGCGTACTAACCGTAGTCGACCATTTTAATTCATATTTATACGCTTTTCCAATTAAAGACGAAAAGACAAAAACAATTGCGAAAGTTTTGGTCAATCGTCTATTCTTGGAACACGGAATTTGTTCTAGAGTTTTACTTAGCGACAATGGGCCATGCTTTAGAGTCAAATTATTAGACGAAATTACGGCATATCTGGGGTGAGACGATGGTTTACATCGTCTTATATGGCCGCAGCTAATGGAAAGGTTGAACGTAAACATAGAGAATAAGCTTACATGCTGGGAATACATGCAAGAGAGGAAAATGAAAATTGGGATGAACATTTACCATTTGTAGTCTTTGCAATAAATACGGCTTTTTCACGTTCCTTAAAAGAAACGCCATTTTTTTTGCAACATCTAAGAGATCCCAGAATTTGTTTAGATGAAATACAAAATGATAGAATATATTACAACCTAGACCAATATAAGCAAGAAGTGGTGATGCGAATAAAAAAGGCTATGGAACAAGTTAAAGACAATCTGGAAGATGCGAAAACAGAAAAAAAAAGAAAAATATGACCGAACAAGCAAAAATAAAACAAATTACTGTCTAGGAGACTTGGTTTATGTGTACAAAACTAACCTGGAAGGGACAAGAAAGTTAAAACCGAAATGGGATGGGCCCTACAGGATTATAAAAATTCTACCAAATAACTTAACATATGTTCTAAAGCATCAGTATAAGGAAAAGGAAGAAGTAGTACACCATAATAGAATGAAAAAGGGATATATTTCAAAACCGTGGAAAACAGAGCCTATTCTTTCAGACGAAGAAATAGAGGACACAATTTCACCAGATTATATGAATTATATCAGAATTATATCATATGTGAATTATATGAATATATCAGAAGACCATACAAATTTTATGACATTTTTAATGACCACAAAGGTTGAGAGGAGTGGAAGGAGTATTTAGCCCAGTCTTAGCTACAAACTCTCCACAACGAACAAGAGAAAAGGGGAAATATTCGATGCTCATCGGATATTAGCGATGAAGAACATCAAACACAACATGAGGGTTTAAAACGTGATAAACCAAAGGTAAAATCCACAGAAGAAGAAAAATCGAAGGAACCAATAAATTATCTGATTTTTATACATTAGACTCACCTACAGTCTTAACACAAAAATGGCTTTTGGAACAAACGCCATCTACCAGACGCGAGCTAACAGAATGTGACACTGATAATTCTTCTACAGAAACCGATATCACTAAACCTGGGCCATCGTTAAGAAAACCCTGTTTAAGAGAGAAATTATGGACAAAAGTTAAGAAACCAGAGGGACAGCAACAAGTTCCTTTGTCAGCAGCACAAGTAGCTAAATCACTTATGAAAAAGGCCAAACATCAGGAGAGACAAAGATTAAAGATATTTGACGAGGCAACAAAACCGCGCTCGAATTCAGAGCCTTGTAAACCAAACTATAGAGACCACGGAAAAACTTGCAAATATTATAAAAAGAGAAGCAAAAATTTGGAGTCCAAAATTCGGACCAGAAACGGAGAAAGGCAGAACAAGCGTAGCCCCCAGCAGATTAATATTTGAATAAAACAATCCTAACGGAAAAAAATAATCAATAAAAATAAAACGAGTAAAAAGCCTCTAAAGAAATATCTATATTTTCTTTTTTAATCGGTATGTAAATAACATCAAAGTTTTCCTTCAAGTATATATCACCAGTAAAAATTATTACCATCACGTAGAAAAGAAATTCAAAAATTTTTTAGCCTAAATACTCGTAAGTTCCCAGAGAAAAGAAATTAGCTGCGATCTTAAGTGACATCATAGCTTCCTGCAAAAATCTTGTTTCCGAGACGAGATAAAACTTCGTGAACGGTGTAATGACAAGACTTGTCAAAACGAATTAGGCTACGTTTCATAAAAGAAATTAATAAGGCCACGTAACTTTTAAATAGGTGTTGTGAAACTAATTAAATTATACATATTTAGAATCAGCATTAAAAGGCAATTCCTTTGATACGTATATCAAAAAAATATATTTTGGAGGGTAATTAAAAAAAAAAAAAAAAAAAAAAAAAAAAAAAAAAAAAAAAAAAAAAAAAAAAAACGAAGGAGGTTAGTCTACTGCAATAGGGTCATTGGCAGCTAGCAAATTTGTAGTTGAGCTCAATCACTGATGGTCTCTCGTTGTTAAGTAAATACGAAGCATCTACTAACCTTTGACTCTCTGAGGTGACACTTTCAATCGAATTGGAAAAAAAAATTGTTTTTTAAGAATTTTAAAAAATAATAACAGGAAAATACAGCCATGGTTTACATTAAGTGCCGGCTATGTGTACAAGCTAGCTGTAATCTTATTATAATTAGTTATAGTTTAATATAATAATTTTTGGAAAAAGAAAAAAATTAAAGACAATAATTAAGCGCTATAAAGATTTAAGCGAAAATTAGAATAAGCTTAGAAAGCAAAAAAAATGCGAAGTAAAAGAAACGAAAAGCAATATGAAAATAAATTATAACCTAAAAAATTACCAGGGGGTAAAAGCCAAGGACAAAATCCATTAAAAATAAGCCAAAAATTAAACCTCATCGTCATAAGCAAACCACAGTAGTTCAAGGTAATAATTCGAACTCTAGCGATGTATTGGATCTGAGAAAACGAATTGGCACAGGAGATCCCTAGTTTAAACAATTGGCTTTCAGCTGTGCCAACCCAAACACCCAAATCCCAAGCCGTCGAACCCTAACAGAAACTAAACGTATCCACTTTTTCTGTGAAAATAAAATATAACATTACACAACAAAAAAAACTTGCAGTAATGAACAGATATTCATTCATACAACGTTCCCAGATTTAAGCTTATCAATAAACCACAGATAGTGAAAATTGCATTCAAAGCTATGTAGCCTTGCCAAGGGAATTATTGTCTCTCTTTCTTTGGCAAATAAAATAGTAATTAAAGCTAGGATAAAATTGGCAATCAGGATATCGTAAAAACTTACATTTTTATGAAGAAATGAGAACTAGCAAACGCAGGGCAAAACTTAAAGAAAGGTGTTCTAAAAATCAGCTGAAAAATACAGTACTTTTCTAACACAAACACTTTCGGACGGAAAAAATTTAAATAAATTCAAAAAATAAGGTTGCAAAAATTAGACAACACCCCTCCCCCACCTCTTAAAAATATGGAGACAATGAATTTGACCATAGAAGGGCAATCAGCATAAAAACTTGTAAAGGTTTTTGAAAAATACGTGAAATATATAAATATAGGTTTAAAAAAAGACCTATTTTACTGAAAAAGCGGAAAAAGACTTGAAAAAACCCCTTAGGCTTCATTGAAATAAAAAAAAAAAAAAAGAAAGGGTTCAAGTTGAAAATATAGCCAGACGAAATTAAAAGGAAAAGAAACTGAATGGAGTCAGTTAAGCTCTGTTATACGCACATATTGAACTGACCGAACGAGACTAGTATGAAAATTGTACTAAATAGGTACAAAATAAGTAGCATTAATTCTATGGAGCCAGCGTTACAGTGGTTAACGCGGGCCGAGATTAATAGAAATATTGGAGAAATGCTCCAAGTAGACAGGAAAAAAAATTTTGCTCTCTGATGTGGGAGTCGTTTTCAGAAAAATGACTAACATGGCATGAAAAATTAAAAGAAGGCACATAATATCCGTAAGGACTTAAGTTGAAGTTGAAACCTAAGACAAGACCACTAAAAGTGGGGAAGTTAAAGTGAAAATAGTCATTGTCACTTGTATGTCTAAAACTAAAATTATTGTGTGCCATGAAGGCCAGGTATTTTCTGCAGAAGGGCCACTTTTCTGAAAAAAATGTGGCCACAAATCAAATTGTGGCCACAAATCAAATAGTGTGGCAATAATATAAATAATTAATTATTGTGTGTGCAGGTTCATAATAGTCCTTTTAGCTGTATCTAATGACAAAGAGGACCTGGAAATGTTATAAGGAGCTATCAAAAGGCAGCCCTGGTAAGCAAACCTTCAGAGTACAGGCACGAGTCAATTGATAATGGCATAACAGATATAAGCTGAACAGCAAAATTTTTTTAACTTAGCAAATCTAAACTGTAAATGGAGCCTTATACCAAAAGGACATTAAAGCTGAAAAAGAGAGATTACAGACAAAAACGTATAAAACTGTCTGAAGTACCTAAAAATTCAAAAAGAATTAAAAAGCTCAAAAGTCTGAATAAACAAATAGGTGTACCGTGAGCAAAATGCGATATATTTAAAATACAAAGATTCTTTCCTTCTAAAGATGATTCTGACAGAAATTAAACGTCCCCTTGAGTTCAAATACCGCTTCCAAGAGTCTAAATTCTTAATCAGCAAAAAGAGAAATTGCATTCTAGCTTCAGTCAAACAACGACGCTAGTCGGTTTGAATTTCGCTAAGATAATTAGTAACAAAAAAGATGCTACGCACAATATTTCTAAGGAAGTTTAAACTATAAGAGCCGTGTGAACGTTTGAATCATCAGAAATAATTAAGACAGATTATTGGACGAAGGGTTCGCACCCTTGGGCCACCTGATCCAATTATGAGCCAGTCCTCACAGCGCAGGACAAAAAACTATGTTTGATAGTGGGGTAAAAGTGCTTTTTGGAGTATTCATAAATCAGATTTGGAAGGATTCGTAAATGAGATTCAGGACCATTTAGATAGAACTTTTTCGATGTTCAAGCTTTGCAATTCTCTCATTGTTGTATCTCAGTCACCGTTGTGTCATTTGAAGTGACCTACTCCTGTTCACCTAAATATGTAAGTCTCAATAAATCCATTGATTTTTACCTGTGTTTATTTCATTTTATATGTCCGTATCTAGCCTAATTATAGCTAATTATTTCGCATGTCTCCAAGGTAGCGCTCCCAGAGGAATCTGATCTCCAGATAGCTCGAAGAGAAGAGGTCACATTTATATGGCTACACATTTTATTTTCTCTCATTAATTGAGGATGGCGTAAGCCTTGTTGGCACGATCTTTAGCGCTATAAGCGGCGCTGTCGGAGAAATTATAAGGTGTAAGTTCACAGCTTCAAGACACGATATTAGATTTGACGCGGTCAATATTTATGACCACAATTAAGCCCAGTCCTTTTCTTACATCGCTAAATTTTCTTTCACAGCCACAAATATCTTTCTTCACCGCTACAAATGGCGCGAGTCGGAAATTGGAGAAAAACTTGCGAACTAATTAGGCTATAAAACTTTGTAATTTAAATTTAACTATTGGAGGGATAGATACATATAAGTAAAGTGATTAGGCCTATTGCCACTAAGCTACTACAGGGAAACCCTTTAGATATCTCATAGGAGATAATAGCCTCCCCCAAAATAGGTTAAGTGAAAAAATAAATTTATTTTGAATTGATTCAAAAAAAAAAAAGAAAATGGCGGACGACCTTAATGACTTATTAATAGTGCAGAAGTTAGTCGCGAAAAATATAGAAATAGCAAAATCTATCCCGGAGTACAATGGTCAATCAGATATTGACGAATTTAATATCCAATTGGCCCAGTTTGTACAACTAACAAAAACAGAGCTAGAAGCGTTAGTCGACCTGCTCCTATTACGACTAAAAGGCCAGGCATTAACCCCTCTAAAACAAATTGAACATACCATAGGCAATGACGCCAACTTGCCAATAAATACGGTGGACAAATTATTAAAAGCATTTAAAGATAGATTTATCGAAACCAGTTCAATAAATAAATTAAAACACGGAACGGTGAGCTTTGACTATTCACAAAATATAAGAGAATATCTTGATAATATACGCATTTTGGTAGAGGCAAAATACGGAAGAGGTTCTGGGCAGCTGTATGAAAAAGTCATACTAAATACCTTTTTGCAAGGGCTACCCCCAAAACTATATAGAGTGTTAATATCCAAAAATATTCAGACGTTGGATCTTGCAGTTCAGGAGGTAGAGCGATTGATCGAAGTTGATACGATGGTCGCTAATCACAGTAAGGCAAAAATAAATAGCCTAGGCGATTCAAACGCGAACCCAATCTTCAAGGGTGATCACGCGTCTCCCAATTTCTTTTCAAGGGATAACTCCCCAGTGCCACAAAGAAATAAAACGCAAGAACCCGCTAGGCAAAAAACAGTACGTTTTCAGCCTGTCAAACAATCTAATTACGAAAATAACCCTACAATAATAAGGTGCTATATTTGTAATAGACCTGGACATATTGCGAGAGAGTGCCGTTATGTCCCCAATCGCATACCAAAAATTGCTGACGGTAGCACGCAAAATTATGGCAACCATTTGTTCGGAAGAACAAATTTTAGCGCCGGTGATGCGCTAGGCTATAGCCAGGGAAGATTACGCCAATCAGTACCTTACAACGCGTATAAAACAAATTTTTATACCCCTCCCCCCAATAGACAAATTAATTACCGATTTGAAAACCCAAATAATCGCCAAAGCCAACATAATGCGAGAATGCTATATAGAAATCACGAAAACTTGCCGACGGGACATGAAAATTTTGGAAGCCAACGGCATTGGCAGTCAGCGCCAGCAAGCGGCACTGACACAAGACATCCAAGTTACCATAATAATATATGGCGAAGGCAGACAGATGTAAATCAATTAGATATGCCCACGGAACCAAATATGCCTGAACATCTATTACAGGCACGGACACATGAAATAAATCCTCAGGGAAACGTTTCAGGCCCCTCAGAAATATAAATTGGACCCAGAGGGTGCCCAGAATATTTTATAGGTCCAAAACAATGGTGGTGCCGTCTTGTAGTTATAATAATAATAGGTTGCCTATATTTAATGATTTTTGTGTAGAAAACATTTACTTTAAAACCTTAGTTGACAGCGGAGCTACAGTCAATATCATAAGCTCATGCGTATTTAATATGTTGCCTCTGCATACTAGGCAACAGAGGAACCCTAATAATCCCAATTTAACTAGTGTAACAGGGCATAAATTGGATGCAAGAGGTTCAATTTGCCTAAACGTAAAAAGGGACAATAAGATCTTTATGACAAATTTTATAATATGCGATAACTTTCCTATGAAGCAATTATAGGTGCAAATTTCTTAAGGTCTAATAGAGTACTCTTAGACGTAGCAAACGAGAGGCTTGTCTACCCAGCTAAGATAGGGGAAGAAATTTCTACCTTAAGAAATCGTAACAGAGGTTACGAAGACAACTTAACAGTAAACAAAATTTATGAGGGCATAATGTCACAATCTTTTGAACCTCATGTCTCGAAAGGAGGAAAAGGAATAATCGGAAACTTGTCCAATTATTCTGAAAGACATTGCAGAGATGAAGCAAATTTAAATAATAAAAGTATTGAATCCGCAAAAATAAAAATAGGAGATATGCGACAGTACAGGTCGAACGAAATCAAGAAAATAGCGGAATTATGGAAAAACATAGTAAAACCAAACGTAACGCCACAAGATGCCGCAATGGCGCAGCCTAGCGCCAGTATGGATCTAATAAACAATGAAAATAAGAGAAATATTACGGATTCATGATAAGGAAAACAAAAGTCCCTCCCAAAACGATGCAAAAAATTCAAATATCACAAATGATTGAACCAGTGGTTAGCAAATCCGAAATATGGTTTGCGACATCATCAAACGAAATTCCTGAAAATCTGCTATGTGAGGAACAGATTATATCTTATGACAAAGGAGAAGGTTTTATTTGGGTAACTAATAACCACGAAAATTAAACAATTACAATAAAAAAGGGGACGTGTTTAGTTCAAATTCAAGTTTTATCAGAGAATGATTTAAATACATGGGAAAATTCTAAAAGAAACCTAGTTAACGGCAATTAAAACCTCAAATAACAGGTACCCGTCTAACTAAATCGCAATTTCTAAACAAATTTAATATGGATCATGGATCCATATGGATATGGAATAAGGATCATGCGAATTATTATGGATTTTAAGGATGTATTCTCTGCATCTGAAGATGACATCGGGCTAATACCGTTTTATGAACACTCAATTTTAACGACTGGTAATCCCGTAGCAAAACAGCCATATCTGCCATACAAGCACAAAGAATGGTTAAAAAATAAAATCCATGAATTAGAAAAAAATGAAATTATACGCCCAAGTATAAGTCCGTATAGTGCACCAGTGATCTTAGTACCAAAGAAGAATGGTGACCTTAGACTTGTAGTAGACTACAGAGCCCTCAACAAACAAGTAGTTAGCGATAAATTTCCTTTACCAAGAATAGATGAAATTCTTGACTCTATTTCAAGCAAAAACAAGAATTTTACTTCTTTGGACCTTACCCAAGGCTACCACCAAGTGAAAATAGCCGAAAAAGATTTGCATAAAACTGCATTTTCAACATGTGAATGTGGTTCATATGAATACTTAAGGGTACCATTTGGACTTAAAACAAGTTCAAGCGCGCTATGTAGACCCCTATTACACCTGTTAAGAGGATTAAAGAATATAATTCATTTCGTTGATGATGTCATATGCGTGGGAGAAAACACTGATCAACACTTAGCAACATTAGCTAAGGTCTTCGAGAAGTTCAGACAGGGCAATTTAAAATGTCGGCCTGAGAAAGTAAATTTATTTCAACCTAAAATTAAATTTTTAGGAGTAGTAGTGACACAAGGAGAGATGTCCCCAGACCCTGATAAAATAAAATGTGTTTAAAACCTCAAACCCCCTAGAACCATGAAAGAATTAAGGGGAGTATTAGGTCTTTCTGGCTACTTTAGAAAACTCGTACGCAATTACGCCCAAATTGCGAAACCCATCACGGAATTAACTAAAGGGAACTCCCAAAATGTTACCTGGTCCCAGGAAGCTCAAACTTCCCTAGACCTTCTCAAAAAGGCGCTCACTTCTGAACCAATATTATCACTTCCTGATTTCGAAAACGGAAAATTTGTGGTCACAACCGATGCTACTTCAAAAGGCATTGGGGCTTTTCTCTCGCAAATAATTCCCATAGGAAACCCTGATCCTTTACAAGGACCTTCTAATAAAAAATAGAAAAAGTGATATGCTATTCGAGTAGAACTTTATCAAAAGGTGAAAGTAGTTATTCCGCCACAAACTTAGAATTATTATCTATAATCCACCAGTTGGACAAACTTAGACACTATTTGATCGGTAGAAAATTTATGCTACAATCAGACCATAAAAGCTTGCAGTACCTGCGCACATTTAAAAACCCCACGGGAATTCTAGCTAGATGGATTATGAAAATCCAAGACTTAGATTACGAATTTGAACATTTAAAAGGTAAACAAAACGCAGCTTGTGACTTTTTGAGTAGATACCCAGAAAATATTCCGTCGGAAGCAAAGGAAAATGACGTTAACGCTATCAATGCTAAGAGCAAACATAAATGTAAGAAAAACAAAGTCAAGGACACAGTAAAGGAAAATAAGGTTAACTATTGTCCCTTGTCGTTAGAAAATATAAAAAGAAAGCCAAAAAAGGACGAAATGTGTTCGGCGCTTATTAATTATTTTGTGAATGACGATGCGTTACCGCATAAATTCAAAACTCTTAGAAAAGAGATAGATAATTTTTACTATGATCTTGTTGAAGAAATACTATGTAGAGTCATGGCTGCTGAGACAAATAGAAACCAAACTTCAATAGTACCTGTATTACCACAAAACTTAATAGCACCTGCATTTGAATGTTTTCATTCAGATATAGGTGGACATTTAGGAGTAATGAAAACTTTCCATAAATTAAAACAATATTTTTACGTGCCGTCGGCAATGACAAAACTTAAAGAATTTATAAGAACATGCGAAGCATGTAACTTAAGAAAAATCCCCCAGGCTTATCCTAATCCTCCAATGGGAAGAGTCCCGGTAGCAAAGTACCCCTTCGATATTATCTCATTTGACTTATACGGGACGAGCGGAGACTTGCCTGTTTCCAGCAGATGCCATACCTGTATTCTTTCAGTTATAGACCATTTTTCAGGATTTACTTTTGCAAAAGCATTGAAAAACCAAGGTGCTTACGCCACATGTAAGGCGTTAGCAAAATTATTTTTAAAATTTGGCATTCCTAATAAAATTTTTAGTGACAACGGAAGCAATTTTGTTACAAAAGTAACAAAAGACTTAATGAGTTTTCTTAATATAGAGAAAGTGGTGACAGCCCCGTACCATCCACAAGCTAATGGTAAAATAGAAAATAGGCATAAAATATTCTCGAACGTATTAAGTATTTATACAAAAGACAATAGGAACAACTGGGATCAATTCTTACCTTATTTAACTAACGTAATCAACACTGCTTACTCAGAAACAACTAAAGATAATCCATTTTATTTACTCTTTGGTCGTGATTTTAGAATCCCGTATAGTGAGATTATTGAATCTCGGCAGTATTATAATAGCTCGGAAGATTACAAACAAGAATTCATAAATAGGATGAGGAAAACTTATAAAATAGTTAGGCAAGAGTTGGAAAAATGTAAAAGAAACCAAGAGCTAAGAAACCAACCCAAAGTCAAGGGGAGTATAGGTTTCAAAGTAGAAGACTGCGTCTACCTAAAGAACGAAGCAAAAACGGAAGGCAAAAAACTTTCCAACAAATATTCTGGACCGTACAGAATAGTCAAAAAGTACGATAACGATTATACTTTTAAAATGGAAAACCCTGGTAGTGGAAGAACTTACAAGGCTCATATTAGCCAAATAAAAAGAGCCAAATTTCCAGAGAGATGGGTATCACATCCATCCTCTACAGATTCGTCCGATGCAGAAAATGAGCCCCCTAGATCACGATTGGCAGAGCTAAAACCCCTTAATTTTAAACAAGATTATTTTGAAGATGACAGTGATGAGGAAAACTTTGAAGAATGTTTAGCAATGAAAAATCTAGTTATTCCTAAGAAAAATCCTTAATACCAGGATTTTTTCCTGAAATAAAAACACCAAAAGATCCAAAAAGTTATTCATCGGCGAGCGCAGGAGAGCTAGATTATACAATATCTCCAAAAACCCAATTTTTTCCCGATAGAATTTCGACCCCTTGTCCCCCAAGGAGATTTTCAGACGATATGGTTTCCCCTGCAACACCAATAGAAAGGCCCCTGTCATTGCAGGAAGAATTAAACAGAGCTGTAGAAACCCCCGGTATTACTGTAAAGAAAACCCCCCCAAAGATTCAACTAAAACAAATCTGCGAGAAGCTATGGATTTAATATATTTCCCCATAAAAACGAGTCAAAGTACATTTCCCGAGAATAAAACTCCCAAGGATGACCAGCAAGGACAATATCATGATATAACTGTGTCCAAGGTCAAGCCTAAACAGTGGACTTCATGGAGGGAATCCCTAGTGCAAAAAATGCCCCATTCCCCTGAGGACATGGCATTCAAACAGTGGAGGAACCCCGCAAAAACTCTTGATTCCTCCCAAAGCTCTCAAGAATCTTTCAAATCTCCCGAGTTGAAAACTCAAGACGAAGACTTAGAGAATAAACCTTCTACTTCCAGAGGAGTAGAAATTTACGAAGGAAGGGGAGGTGATACCTCAAAAACGCGAGGTGCAACCTCTAAAGGTTCTAATGCGGATTCGTCGGAAACCAGTTCTGAAGAGTCTGATGGCGAATCAGACCATATAGTAGTTAAAGAAATAGGGAAATCAAGACCGACTTCAGCAGCCGCACACGCGAAACAAACGAAATTAAAAGGGCAAGAATTTTTGAAAAAACAATACACAAAGTTTGACCTTATTTCGCTAGAAAAACCGAAAAAGAAAAACCGCAAGAAGTCGAAGAGAAAATAACGACACAGTCAGGCAGAATGGTTAAAAAACCTGACAGATGGAAATACCCCTAATTAATGTAAAGACAAATTTGTGGGAAGCCTGGGAGAAACTCAAAACCCAGGCAGCGTTTAATTTGTTGAGTTTTGGCGGCCCCCTTGGATTTTCTATCAGAAAATCGACCCATTACCTTAAAATTACCTTAAATCGCACTTGCCAGCTATAAGGACGAATCCTGTAGACACCGGTCAATGATGATGGTGACTCAGCTCATCGGGCGCATCCCAAACTGTGCGCCATGTCCTAACCAAGATGGATATTATCCAAAACAAGAAATTAATCCCATATATATGAAATATTTTGTCTTAGTGCAGATTATAATTATTTTAGGCCTACACACAAAATAGGATACCAGTGTAATTATGTGCTGCACGCTTGCTTATTCATGTATTTCTCACTCGAGAAATATAATGTAAAATTAAATTGTGTAGCGATTACTAGCTACGCTTTAAAGTTATATCTCAACCAGTCGTAGAGGTATATCACGACCAGAATAAAGCTCGGAAGTCCTAACTTTACTTTCCTAACCTATCTAATCCTAAAATATTTATTCTGTTTTACGCCTACAAACCAGTTTTCTTTGGCCAATGCCACAAAATGATTATATAATAAAAATAACCTAAGTTAAAAATTAAAGCGCTCTTGTAAAAATATAATAATAACAAAGTAGTAAACAAACGAATTTTGCAAAAAACGGGTAAAATTAATGATAAATTAATTCTAGAAACAAAAAATAAGATGAGGCTTAAGAATATCATCATAATCCTCGTTGTTCACGCAGTGGCCCAAGATATTGTAAAACATGGAGTAATATTCAAGCATGAAAATTCATTGCTAGCAAGCCATGACGCAAGGAAGATCTTTATGAAATTGGACCCCAAACCCTTCGAGACCTTGTTTCAACAATTACCAAGACTAGAAAGAAACACGAATGAACTAAAAAAATCGACCAGTTTGTGGTGGAACATACTATTGGCCGTATGTTTCGTATTCGCGACTTCCCTGACCATAAGAACCCTATTGACTTTTAATTACGGAAAAATCCTGAGACTAAGAAGGCGAAAACCAAGAGAAGAACACGGGGAAACAGCTGAAATGCAGAGGTTAAACCTGGAACCCCATGAGAACGTCTAAGCCAAGAAATAGGGAAGACATTAGAAAACGAGTGGGTATAGAGGTCTTCACTCGTCCTTGCTATGTCTTGTTCCCTCATTGTAGTATCGTTTGCGTAAAACCGTGTGGTTATGACGCTGCAACATGCGTTTCTTAAACAGCACGGACGTGCGTGAATAATGCAGGCATGAAATATGTTGTAAAATGAGACCTCAAATTAATCATGTAGCATAAACTCTGTTTAAATGATTATTTTAAATCTAATGTAAAATTAGCTAAGTGTTGAAAGAAGTTAAAATAAAGTGTATGTAGTAGTGTATATTAGAAAGCATAATAACAGACCACACTCAAAGTTAAAGAATTAATCTTTTATATCGTCGTTAGGCTATAACAACTTAGAAGACACTTCTATGTATTGAATTTCCCAATGGGAATTATTTCGTTTTATTATAACCAACGTTATATAGTAATATCCGTGTATCTTTTTATATTATCTTGTGGGGTAATCGCCACCCTAAAATGTACCCAATCGATACGTAACTTATTTGTACTATGAGTATTTACTTTAAAGAACGTGTGATTCTGCCTCGTTATTTTTATTACAGGAAGTGGATCGACATATTGGAAATCGACTATTACAATGCGTAGTCCAGCGCAGATACAACCTAGCATCATCTATTTTCATCATACCTCAACCAATGAAGAGTACTCACCATACGCTCCAGGCAATTTCATCCCAGCTTCGTCTACGAAAACAACAGTTACCTTTGATCATTGTTTCCTCGACCATGAACCATATTACGTACCAGGTAACATTATATTTGAATCTCAGTATCCAGTGCATTATCGAACTATATAATCACATAAATTCTGAGAACCCCATCGAGCAGTACAAGATATAAGTACATAAATATCGCCTTTGATAATCATTATGGACCCATATACCATATCACCGTATAGTCATGATATTTGATGACCCCAAAAAACTATTGATGTGTCACAGACTTACGCGTCGAATCCCTTTTGACCATCACTCAAAATCCATCCTATCCCCTCTGTGTGGCAAGTTCATATCTCTGTTATCCCATAAATGTTACGAGATAATTTCTGAACAATGGACCTGGAAACCAAAATTAACCCCAGTGACCAACCCCCCAGTGACAATATACTCCTCCCACAAGTTAAAGACAATATGTTGAGGGAGTCACTACAGTTTGATGTCGACCTGTTCCAAATCCAAACTTCAATTCCCCCATGATTAACCTAGGAATTACCGCAAAGGTTAATAGACGCAAGCCATGAGCTAACAATTTTCTAAGAGACACAAATGAACAATTTTATGCGAGAATACATTCTCTATGTGCCTCAAAATATCCCAAAAATTATGTGCTGAGAAGAAAATAAACGCACTCCCAGTGTTCGACCCCTTAATGATAAGGCACCCTATGAACTGTCAAAAAAGCAGGTGAGAATGAACTCTGATAGAATATTCCCACACCTGTAATTGGAAGTAACTTTTACCAGTAGACAATCAGAGAAATATTGTCGTGTGAACACAATCGTGCTTGAACTGTCCCATGAAGAAACCATAACGTAAGTGCTTTAAAAATTTTGCCAAGACGAAAAGATTGAAGGACAATAATTTACAACAGAAGATTGAGTACGCTAAGGACTCGAATGGTGATGAAATAGATGTGAATTTACATATGTTACCTCTTAATAACTTTGATAGCTCGAAAATCCCAATATCCTATCGTTAACGTTGCGTAGCAAACATCCCCAGTGAAAGTGTTTTAATGTTACCAGTGAATATGGTAAACCAAATATTGTGTGTTTTAAATCGTTCTTGTATGTAGTGTTAGATGTCCAGATAGAGTTATGTGTAGCGTTGTCGAGCTATTCATTTAATGTAGCATAGATAGAAAGTAGTGTGCCATATAGACAGCAAAATCAAATAAAAAAGCCTTGTAAAAAGTGAATTCAAAAAAATCTTATGTAAAGGTAGAATAGCCCCAACCTTGTTGGAATGTAAAAGTAATCAGTGTTAGATGTAGAAAAAAAAATATCTTTAGTATAGTAGCTAGCCTAGAACCATGAATAATCTTAGTCCGGTAGACGAATTTTAGATAGGGATGTACAATAAAATAAGAAAAGTAATAGAGAAAATTTTTAGCACTCCTGATTAAGCCATAACATAAATATAAAATAATTATGTAGAAGAAATAGTTAATAAAATGCGAACATTTCAAAAGCCCAAAGGCAAGCAAGTCATAATGACGGGACGTCATTAATTAATGGGACGGGTAATATGTACCGTGAGCAAAATGCGATATATTTAAAATACAAAGATTCTTTCTTTCTAAAGATGATTCTGACAGAAATTAAACGTCCCCTAATTGAGTTCAAATACCGCTTCCAAGAGTCTAAATTCTTAATCAGCAAAAAGATAAATTGCATTCTAACTTCAGTCAAACAACGACGCTAGTCGGTTTGAATTTCGCTAAGATAATTAGTAACAAAAAAGATGCTACGCAAAATATTTCTAAGGAAGTTTAAACTATAAGAGCCGTGTGAACGTTTGAATCATCAGAAATAATTAAGACAGATTATTGAACGAAGGGTTCGCATCCTTGGGCCACCTGAGCCAATTGTGAGCCAGTCCTCACAGCGCAGGACAAAAAACTATGTTTGATAGTGGGGTAAAAGTGCTTTTTGGAGTATTCGTAAATCAGATTTGGAAGGGTTCGTAAATGAGATTCAGGACCATTTAGATAGAACTTTTTCGATGTTCAAGCTTTGCAATTCTCTCATTGTTGTATCTCAGTCACCGTTGTGTCATTTGAAGTGACCTACTGCTGTTCACCTAAATATGTAAGTCTCAGTAAATCCACTGCTTTTTACCTGTGTTTATTTAATTTTATATTTCCATATCTAGCCTAATGATAGCTAATTAGTTCGCATGTCTCCAAGGTAGCGCTCCCAGAGGAATCTGATCTCCAGATAGCTCGAAGAGAAGAGGTCACATTTATATGGCTACACATTTTATTTTCTCTCATTAATTGAGGGTGGCGTAAGCCTTGTTGGCACGATCTTTAGCGCTATAAGCGGCGCTGTCGGAGAACTTATAAGGTGTAAGTTCACAGCTTCAAGGTACGATATTAGATTTGACGCGGTCAATATTTATGATCACAATTAAGCCCAGTCCTTTTTTACATCGCTAAATTTTCTTTCGCAGCCACAAATATCTTTCTTTCACCGCTACATAGGCATATAGTAAGCCAATGACAGTTAAATGACTCAAATTGGTTCAAAGTAGAACCAAAGTTGTAAAACAAAGTAAGAAAATGTATATAGTCATATATGGAAAAGTTATATAGTGGTAACAAAATGTTGTTGAGAAAATATATACAGTTATAAAGACATTTAGAAAACCCTTTATAAATATGGAATTGTTATCATATACAAAAAAAATTGTAAATATGTAAATTTTGATAGCAAAATCATGCTATATGCACTAATGCTAAGTCCTTATATAGAGGCTAATCATACTTATCAGTTATAGTGTATAAATATATTTGTTAGAGTGGAGTTTTTTTGTAAATAGTTTAATTGCAGTTACGACTTATCATATAAAAGTCTTAACGGACTTATTTAAAAGTTGTATAAAGAATAAATATTGCAGTGATTAAATAAATTATTAGAGTACATAATTATTATTTGTTTTTAATAATTAAGTTATGTATCAACATAACTTCTGTTAATATATATATATATATATATATATATATATATATATATATATATATATATATATATATATATATATATATATATATATATATATATATATATATATATATATATATATATATTTATATATATATATATATATATATATATATATATATATATATATATATATATATATATATATATTATATATATATATATATATATATATTATATATATATATATATATATATATATATATATATATATAATAACCTAAACTATCCATGTAAATATAGTGAATTAAATGTTAAGTATTTGTGTTTTTATTTTTATATAATTCAAGAAGTATTCTACATCAATACTTCATAAGCGATTAACAAAACAATAATTAGAATTAATTTCAATACTAGTCTATACCGTATTTTATTTTTAAAAATGCTTTAAGTTTTAACCAGTAGTATAATAACATATCTAGTTTTGCGACTTAAATACTTGTGTAAGTTATTACACAATGCTTGTATATATATATACTATGTTTTAATTTACTTTAAATTTTAACTAGTGATTTAATGTATATGTAAAGGTTTGACTTCGAGTCAACGTATAAATACTTTTTATTGTGAAATGGTCCGCTAAGTATTAAGTTTGAAAAGAATGATCCAGCAAGAAACATAATGTTCGATTTAAGCCGGATATTATTTTTGGATTAATTAAAAAGAGGAGAAAGTAATTAAAAGTAATTAACTTTCGTTAAAAAAAAGAGAATACAGGATATAGGGCCTATACAAATTTTGAGTGTTTCTTTCTACTATGTAAAACTGTATGCTTTATATGTATTCTAATGTGAATATTTAAATTAGATACAGCCTTAGCTATTTTTTTTGGAAATCAAATTTTTCGTAGCATCCTTTCGGATCCATTTTACTTTCAATCCTATTTTGACACATTTTTGGAAAGTAAACAAATTTTGAAGCCACTTCAAATATATCCTGATACTATCATCTCATACCATCAGAAACCAAACCATACCTGATCAACTGGTATTTTGGAAACTATAGCAGTATTACAGACTCTACTACAAGTTCATCAGAAAGTGAGATAAAATCAGAACTTAATTTAGGCCTAGAAAATGTGCTACATAGCCCAAATGGCTTATGTTATTGAAATATATGAAAATGCTTTGTGCTGGAAAAATATGTGAAAATTTAAAAAAATCAAAAATGTTATGTGTAATTTACCTAAGGCATTTCTAAAACGAAAAATAAACAGTATATGAACCACATCACACAGATAAATTAAATTATTAATGGGAATTAAATTTAAACTAAAAAAATCATACAACTTTTCTAATATAAATCTAATTTAAGCAACACCACTAATATAATGCTAAAGCCGCTTGGGGTCAAGTTAAAACAGAAGATGTATATGAAGAAGGGTAAAAAGAGTATTTTTCAATCCTAGAGACAGAGAAAAAGAGAAACAAGGATGAATTTCAAATTGAAATCCTTCGAAAAAAAAAAGAACATGGCCTATATTGGACCAGAAACATGACCCTAAGGAAACCCATTGAGGGTATATGCACATAATGACCCAAAGATGGCAGCATAATAGCTGTAAACAAAATTAAGTTGTTTTAAAAGAAAAATATTGAGAATTAGGACAATTCTTCTTTAAATTGGGAGTATTGTGGTAAAGCTTTCTAATTTAGTTAATTATTAATTGAGTAAAAATATATTAAGACGCAAAAACAAAGTTTCAAAATACCACTTTTTAAGATAAAGATACAAATCGTGGAATGTGTGGGCTTGGAGGGAACTTTCTCAATAACCAATTTCCTGGCTAAATGCGTCAATGTACCGGAAGGACGTGGTTAGTTTTTCATATATATGTACCCAGATTTTTGAGACTGAAGACAGACTTTTTGACTTGCAGGGCGAACCTCTGCCCGTTTATTTTCTCGTTAGAAATACCTTGGGATCTTGTAGGATCATTGTGTCTGTATCTTATTATATATTATTGTAGTTTCTGAGACTTGTGGTCTACTTGGGACAGCCACTCCCAGTAGAATATCTATATCTGCAATTATTATATGTACATTGAATAAAAGTATTGTATTTTAGACAACCTCTCTACGATCTACCTTTAGCCCCTCGAACATACCCAGTCGGTACGCCTCATTAGTTCGGTCATAGCCTAAGGCACGCTACCAAAGTTTAATTACCTTAGGGCCAGAGTTTATCTCCCCTATAAAGGGAAAATAAAGGCATCTACGACAAAAACACCCAAATACCGTAAAATACGCTTCACAACATTTTACTTTAGAGTCTTAGTTAGAGTTGAAGTTTAGTTTAGTTATAGTTTAGAGTTTTACCTTAGAGTCTTAGCTTAGAGTTTTAGTTAGAGTTATAGTTTAGTTTATTTTTAGTTAAGAGTTTTACCTTAAAGTCTTAGCTTAGAGTTTTAGTTAGAGTTGAAGTTTAGTTCAGTTATAGTTAAGAGTTTAGAGTTTTAACCTAGAGTCTTAGCTTAGAGTTTTAGTTAGAGTTCTAGTTTAGTTACAGTTAAGAGTTTAGAGTTATAGCTTAGAGTCTTAGCTTAGAATTTTAGTTGGAGTTCTAGTCTAGCTTAGTTTTAGTTAAGAGTTTAGAGTTTTAGCCTAGAGTCTTAGCTTAGAGTTTTAGTTAGAGTTGAAGTTTAGTTTAGTTATAGTTAAGAGTTTAGAGTTTTAGCTTAGAGTTTTAGTTAGAGTTCTAGTTTAGTTTTAGTTAAGAGTTTAGAGTTTTACCTTAGGGTCTTAGCTTAAAGTTTTAGTTATAGTTAAAGTTTAGTTTAGTTATAGTTAAGAGTTTAGAGTTTTACCTTAGAGTCTTAGCTTAGAGTTTTAGTTAGGGTTCTAGTTCAGTTTAGTTTTAGTTTAGAGTGTTAGCTTAGAGTCTTAGCTTAGAGTTTTAGTTAGAGTTGAAGTTGTGTTTAGTTATAGTTAAGAGTTTAGAGTTGTAGCCTAGAGTCTTAGCTTAGAGTTTTAGTTAGAGTTCTAGTTTATTTTAGTTTTAGTTAAGAGTTTAGAGTTTTAGCCTAGAGTCTTAGTCTAGAGTTTAGTTAGAGTTGAAGTTTAGTTTAGTTTAGCTATAGTTAGGATTTTAGAGTTTTAGCTTAGGGTCTTAGCTTAGAGTTTTAGTTAGAGTTGAAGTTTAGTTTCGTTTTAGTTAAGAGTTTTAGCTTAGAGTCTTAGCTTAGAGTTTTAATTAGAGCTGAAGTTTAGTTTAGCTATAGTTAAGAATTTAGAGTTTTAGCTTAGAGTCTTAGCTTGGAGTTTCAGCTAGAGTTCTAGTTTAGTTTAAATCTAGTTAGGAGTTTAGAGTTTTAGCTTAGAGTTTTAGCCTAGAGTTTTTGTTGGAGTTGAAGTTTAGTTTAGTTATAGTTAAGAGTTTAGAGTTTTAACTTAGAGTCTTAGCTTGGAGTTTTAGTTAGAGTTCTAGTTTAGTTTAGTTTTAGTTAAGAGTTTAGAGTTTTTCTTGGATTCTTAGCTTAGAGTTTTAATTAGAGTTGAAGTTTAGTTTAGTTATAGTTAAGATTTTAGCGTTTTAGCTTAGAGTCATAGCTTAAAGTTTTAGTTAGAGTTCTAGTTTAGTTTATTTTTAGTTAAGAGCTTAGAGTTTTAGCCTAGAGTCTTAGCTTAGAGTTTTAGTTAGAGTTGAAGTTTAGTTTAGTTACAGTTAAGTGTTTAGAGTTTTTGCTTAGAGTTTTAGTCTAGAGTCTTAGCTCAGAGTTGAAGTTTAGTTTCAATTATAGTTAAGAGTTTTAGAGTGTTAGTTTAGAGTCTTAGCTTAGAGTTTTAGTCAGAGTTCTAGTTTTGTTTAGTTTTAGTTAAGAGTTTAGAGTTTTAGCCTAGAGTCTTAGCTTTGAGTTTTAGTTAGAGTTGAAGTTTAGTTTAGTTATAGTTAAGAGTTCAGAGTTTTTGCTTAGAGTCGTAGCTTAGAGTTTTAGTTAGAGCTCTAGTTTAGTTTAGTTTTAGTCAAGAGTTTAGAGTTTTAGCTTAGAGTCTTAGCTTAGAGTTTTAGTTAGAGTTGAAGTTTAGTTTAGTTATAGTTAAGAATTTAGTGTTTTAGCTTCGAGTCTTAGCTTAGAGGTTTAGTTAGAGTTCTAGTTTAGTTTTAGTTAAGAGTTTAGACTTTTAGCTTAGAGTCATAGCTTAGAGTTTTAGGTAGAGTTCTGGTTTAGTTTAGTTTTGTTAAGAGTTTTAACTTAGAGTTTTAGCCTAGAATCTTAGCTTAGAGTTTTAGTTAGAGTTGAAGTTTAGTTTAGTTATAGTTAAGAGTTTAGTGTTTTAGCTTAGAGTCTTAGCTTAGAGTTTTAGTTAGAGTTCTAGTTTAGTTTCGTTTTAGTTAAGAGTTTTAGCTTGGAGTCTTAACTTAGAGTTTTAATTAGAGCTTAAGTTTAGTTTAGTTATAGTTAAGAGTTTAGAGTGTTAGCTTAGAGTCTTAGCTTAGAGTTTCAGCTAGAGTTCTAGTTTAGTTTAGTTTTAGTTAAGAGTTTAGAGTTTTAGCTTTGAGTCTTAGCTTAGAAATTTAATTAGAGTTGAAGTTTAGTTTAGTTATAGTTAAGAGTTTGGAGTTTTAACTTAGAGTAGTAGCTTGGAGTTTTAGTTAGAGTTCTAGTTTAGTTTAGTTTTAGTTCAGAGTTTAGAGTTTTAGCTTTGAGTCTTAGCTTAGAAATTTAATTAGAGTTGAAGTTTAGTTTAGTTATAGTTAAGAGTTTAGAGTTTTAGCTTAGAGTCTTAGCTTAGAGTTTTAGTTAGAGTTCGAGTTTAGTTTATTTTTAGTTAAGAGCTTAGAGTTTTAGCCTAGAGTCTTAGCTTAGAGTTTTAGTTAGAGTTGAAGTTTAGTTTAGTTACAGTTAAGTGTTTAGAGGTTTAGCTTAGAGTTTTAGTCTAGAGTCTTAGCTTAGAGTTGAAGTTTAGTTTCAGTTATAGTTAAGAGTTTAGAGTGTTAGTTTAGAGTCTTAGCTTAGAGTTTTAGTCAGAGTTCTAGTTTTGTTTAGTTTTAGTTAAGAGTTTAGAGTTTTAGCCTTGAGTCTTAGCTTTGAGTTTTAGTTAGAGTTGAGTTTAGTTTAGTTATAGTTAAGAGTTCAGAGTTTTACCTTAGAGTCTTAGCTTAGAGTTTTGGTTAGAGTTCTAGTTTAGTTTAGTTTTAGTTAAGAGTTTAGAGTTTTACCTTAGAGTCTTAGCGTAGAGTTTTAGTTAGAGTTCAAGTTTAGTTTAGTTATAGTTAAGAATTTAGAGTTTTAGATTATTGTCTTAGCTTAGAGTTTTAGTTAGAGTTCTAGTTTAGTTTATCTTTAGTTAATAGTTTAGAGTCTTAGCCTAGAGTCTTAGCTTAGAGTTTTAGTTAGGGTTCTAGTTTAGTTTAGTTTTAGTTTAGAGTTTTAGTTTAGAGTCTTAGCTTAGAGTTTTAGGTAGAGTTGAAGTTGTGTTTAGTTATAGTTAAGAGTATAGATTTGTAGCCTAGAGT
The DNA here is from genome assembly GCA_027921565.1 of Artemia sinica. NCBI lineage: Eukaryota > Metazoa > Arthropoda > Branchiopoda > Anostraca > Artemiidae > Artemia > Artemia sinica. Next base: position 431,085 of record JAPEVW010000065.1, read on the forward strand.
CTTAGCTTAGAGTTTTAGTTCGAGTTCTAGTTTATTTAGTTTTAGTTAAGAGTTTAGAGTTTTAGACTAGAGTCTTAGTTTAGAGTTTAGTTAGAGTTGAAGTTTAGTTTAGTTTAGTTATAGTTAAGAGTTTAGAGTTTTAGCTTAGGGTCTTAGCTTAGAGTTTTAGTTAGAGTTGAAGTTTAGTTTAGTTATAGTTAAGAGTTTAGTGTTTTAGCTTAGAGTCATAGCTTAGAGGTTTAGTTAGAGTTCTAGTTTAGTTTAGTTTTAGTTAAGAGTTTAGAGTTTTACCTTAGAGTCTTAGCGTAGAGTTTTAGTTAGAGTTAAAGTTTAGTTTAGTTATAGTTAAGAATTTAGAGTTTTAGATTAGTGTCTTAGCTTAGAGTTTTAGTTAGAGTTCTAGTTTAGTTTATTTTTAGTTAAGAGTTTAGAGTCTTAGCCTAGAGTCTTAGCTTAGAGTTTTAGTTAGGGTTCTAGTTTAGTTTAGTTTTAGTTTAGAGTTTTAGTTTAGAGTCTTAGCTTAGAGTTTTAGGTAGAGTTGAAGTTGTGTTTAGTTATAGTTAAGAGTTTAGAGTTGTAGCCTAGAGTCTTAGCTTAGAGTTTTAGTTCGAGTTCTAGTTTATTTAGTTTTAGTTAAGAGTTTAGAGTTTTAAGCCTTAGAGTCTTAGTTTAGAGTTTAGTTAGAGTTGAAGTTTAGTTTAGTTTAGTTTTAGTTAAGAGTTTAGAGTTTTAGCTTAGGGTCTTAGCTTAGAGTTTTAGTTAGAATTGAAGTTTAGTTTAGTTATAGTTAAGAGTTTAGTGTTTTAGCTTAGAGTCATAGCTTAGAGTTTTTGTTAGAGTTCTTGTTTAGTTTAGTTTTAGTTAAGAGTTCAGAGTTTTAACCTAGAGTTTCAGTTAGAGTTGAAGTTTAGTTTAGTTATAGTTAAGAGTTTAGGGTTGTACGTTAGAGTCTTAGCGTAGAGTTTTAGTTAGAGTTAAAGTTTAGTTTAGTTATAGTTAAGAGTTTAGTGTTTTAGCTTAGAGTCTTAGCTTAGAGGTTTAGTTAGAGTTCTAGTTTAGTTTATTTTTAGTTAAGAGTTTAGAGTCTTAGCCTAGAGTCTTAGCTTAGAGTTTTAGCTAGGGTTCTAGTTTAGTTTAGTTTAGTTTAGAGTTTTAGTTTAGAGTCTTAGCTTAGAGTTTTAGGTAGAGTTGAAGTTGTGTTTAGTTATAGTTAAGAGTTTAGAGTTGTAGCCTAGAGTCTTAGCTTAGAGTTTTAGTTCGAGTTCTAGTTTATTTAGTTTTAGTTAAGAGTTTAGAGTTTTAGCCTTGAGTCTTAGTTTAGAGTTTAGTTAGAGTTGAAGTTTAGTTTAGTTTAGTTTTACTTAAGAGTTTAGAGTTTTAGCTTAGGGTCTTAGCTTAGAGTTTTAGTTAGAATTGAAGTTTAGTTTAGTTATAGTTAAGAGTTTAGTGTTTTAGCTTAGAGTCATAGCTTAGAGTTTTTGTTAGAGTTCTTGTTTAGTTTAGTTTTAGTTAAGAGTTCAGAGTTTTAACCTAGAGTTTCAGTTAGAGTTGAAGTTTAGTTTAGTTATAGTTAAGAGTTTAGGGTTGTACGTTAGAGTCTTAGCGTAGAGTTTTAGTTAGAGTTAAGTTTAGTTTAGTTATAGTTAAGAGTTTAGAGGTTTAGCTTAGTGTCTTAGCTTAGAGTTTTAGTTAGAGTTCTAGTTTAGTTTATTTTTAGTTAAGAGTTTAGAGTTTTAGCCTAGAGTCTTAGCTTAGAGTTTTAGTTAGGGTTCTAATTTAGTTTAGTTTAGAGTTTTAGCTTAGAGTCTTAGCTTAGAGTTTAGTTAGAGTTGAAGTTTAATTTAGTTTAGTTATAGTTAAGATTTTAGAGTTTTAGCTTAGGGTCTTAGCTTAAGGTTTTAGTTAGAGTTGGAGTTTAGTTTATTTATAGTTAAGAGTTTAGTGTTTTAGCTTAGAGTCATAGCTTAGAGTTTTTGTTAGAGTTCTTGTTTAGTTTAGTTTTAGTTAAGAGTTCAGAGTTCTAACCTAGAGTTTCAGTTAGAGTTGAAGTTTAGTTTAGTTATAGTTAAGAGTTTAGTGTTTTAGCTTAGAGTCTTAGCTTAGAGTTTTAATTAGAGCTGAAGTTTAGTTTAGTTATAGTTAAGAGCTTAGAGTTTTAGCCTAGAGTCTTAGCTTAGAGTTTTAGTTAGAGTTCTAGTTTAGTTTAGTTTTAGTTAAGAGTTTAGAGTTTTAGCCTAGTCTTAGCTTAGAATTTAGTTAGAGTTGAAGTTTAGTTTAGATTAGTTATAGTTAAGAGTTTAGAGTTTTAGCCTAGAGTCTTAGCTTAGAGTTTTAGTTAGAGCTGAAGTTTAGTTTAGTTATAGTTAAGAGCTTAGAGTTTTAGCCTAGAGTCTTAGCTTAGAGTTTTAGTTAGAGTTGAAGTTTAGTTTAGTTATAGTTAAGAGTTTAGTGTGTTAGCTTAGAGTTATAGCTTAAAGTTTTAGTTAGAGTTAAAGTTTAGTTTATTTTTAGTTAAAAGTTTAGAGTTTTAGCCTAGAGTCTTAGCTTAGAGTTTTAGTTTGGGTTTTAGTTTAGTTTTAGTTTAGAGTTTTAGCTTAGAGTCTGAGCTTAGAGTTTTAGTTAGAGTTGAAGTTTAGTTTAGTTATAGTTAAGAGTTTAGAGTTGTAGCCTAGAGTCTTAGATTAGAGTTTTAGTTAGAGTTCTAGTTTAGTTTAGTTTTAGTTAAGAGTTTAGAGTTTTAGCCTAGAGTCTTAGCTTAGAGTTTAGTTAGAGTTGAAGTTTAGTTTAGTTTAGTTATAGTTAAGAGTTTAGAGTTTTAGCTTAGGGTCTTAGCTTAGAGTTTTAGTTAGAGTTGAAGTTGAGTTTAGTTATAGTTTAGTGTTTTAGCTTAGAGTCATAGCTTAGAGTTTTTGTTAGAGTTCTTGTTTAGTTTAGTTATAGTTAAGAGTTTAGAGTTTTAGCTTAGAGTCTTAACTTAAAGTTTCAGTTAGAGTTTTAGTTTAGTTTAGTTAAGAGTTTAGAGTTTTAGCCTAGAGTCTTAGCTTAGAGTTTTAGTTAGAGTTGAGGTTTAGTTTAGTTATAGTTAAGAGTTTAGAGTTTTACCTTAGAGTCTTAGCTTAGAGTTTTAGTTAAAGTTCTAGTTTAGTTTATTTTTAGTTAAGAGTTTAGAGTTTTACCTTAGAGTCTTAGCTTAGAGTTTTAGTTAGGGTTGAAGTTTAGTTTAGTTATAGTTTAGAGTTATACCTTAGAGTCTTAGCTTTGAGTTTTAGTTAGATTTGAACTTTAGTTTAGTTATAGTTAAGAGTTCAGAGTTTTAGCTTAGAGTCCTAGCTTAGAGTTTTAGTTAGAGTTCTAGTTTAGTTTAGTTTTAGTTAAGAGTTTAGAGTTTTAGCTTAGAGTCTTAGCTTAGAGTTTTAGCTAGAGTTAAAGTTTAGTTTAGTTATAGTTAAGAGTTTAGAGTTTTAGCTTGGAGTCTTAGCTTAGAGTTTTAGGTAGAGTTCTAGTTTAGTTTAGTTTTAGTTAAGAGTTTTAACTTAGAGTTTTAGCCTAGAATCTTAGCTTAGAGTTTTAGTTAGAGTTGAAGTTTAGTTTAGTTATAGTTAAGAGTTTAGTGTTTTAGCTTAGAGTTTTAGCTTAGAGTTTTAGTTAGAGTTCTAGTTTAGTTTCGTTTTAGTTAAGAGTTTTAGCTTGGAGTCTTAACTTAGAGTTTTAATTAGAGCTTAAGTTTAGTTTAGTTATAGTTAAGAGTTTAGAGTGTTAGCTTAGAGTCTTAGCTTAGAGTTTCAGCTAGAGTTCTAGTTTAGTTAAGTTTTAGTTAGGAGTTTAGAGATTTAGCTTAGAGTTTTAGCCTAGAGTTTTACTTGGAATTGAAGTTTAGTTTAGTTATAGTTAAGAGTTTGGAGTTTTAACTTAGAGTAGTAGCTTGGAGTTTTAGTTAGAGTTCTAGTTTAGTTTAGTTTTAGTTAAGAGTTTAGAGTTTTAGCTTTGAGTCTTAGCTTAGAATTTAATTAGAGTTGAAGTTTAGTTTAGTTATAGTTAAGAGTTTAGAGTTTTAGCTTAGAGTCATAGCTTAGAGTTTTAGTTAGAGTTCTAGTTTAGTTTATTTTTAGTTAAGAGTTTAGAGTTTTAGCCTAGAGTCTTAGCTTAGAGTTTTAGTTAGAGTTGAAGTTTAGTTTAGTTACAGTTAAGTGTTTAGAGTTTTAGCTTAGAGTTTTAGTCTAGAGTCTTAGCTTAGAGTTGAAGTTTAGTTTCAGTTATAGTTAAGAGTTTAGAGTGTTAGTTTAGAGTCTTAGCTTAGAGTTTTAGTCAGAGTTCTAGTTTTGTTTAGTTTTAGTTAAGAGTTTAGAGTTTTAGCCTAGAGTCTTAGCTTTGAGTTTTAGTTAGAGTTGAAGTTTAGTTTAGTTATAGTTAAGAGTTCAGAGTTTTAGCTTAGAGTCCTAGCTTAGAGTTTTAGTTAGAGTTCTAGTTTAGTTTAGTTTTAGTTAAGAGTTTAGAGTTTTACCTTAGAGTCTTAGCGTAGAGTTTTAGTTAGAGTTAAAGTTTAGTTTAGTTATAGTTAAGAATTTAGAGTTTTAGATTATTGTCTTAGCTTAGAGTTTTAGTTAGAGTTCTAGTTTAGTTTATTTTTTAGTTTGGAGTTTTAGTTTAGAGTCTTAGCTTAGAGTTTTAGTTAGAAATGAAGTTGTGTTTAGTTATAGTTAAGAGTTTAGAGTTGTAGCCTAGAGTCTTAGCTTAGAGTTTTAGTTCGAGTTCTAGTTTATTTAGTTTTAGTTAAGAGTTTAGAGTTTTAGCCTAGAGTCTTAGCTTAGAGTTTAGTTAGAGTTGAAGTTTAGTTTAGTTTAGTTATAGTTAAGAGTTTAGAGTTTTAGCTTAGGGTCTTAGCTTAGAGTTTTAGTTAGAGTTGAAGTTTAGTTTAGTTATAGTTAAGAGTTTAGTGTTTTAGCTTAGAGTCATAGCTTAGAGTTTTAGTTAGAGTTCTAGTTTAGTTTTAGTTAAGAGTTTAGAGTTTTAGCTAGAGTCTAGCTTAGAGTTTTAGTTAGAGTTCTAGTTTAGTTTAGTTTTAGTTAAGAGTTTAGAGTTTTACCTTAGAGTCTTAGCTTAGAGTTTTAGTTAGAGTTAAAGTTTAGTTTAGTTATAGTTAAGAGTTTAGAGTTTTAGCTTAGAGTCTTAGCTTAGAGTTTTAGTTAGAGTTCTAGTTTAGTTTAGTTTTAGTTAAGAGTTTAGAGTTTTAGCCTAGAGTCTTAGCTTAGAGTTTTAGTTAGGGTTCTAGTTTAGTTTAGTTTTAGTTAAGAGTTTTAGCTTAGAGTCTTAGCTTAGAGTTTTAGTTAGAGTTGAAGTTGTAGTTTAGTTATAGTTAAGAGTTTAGAGTTGTAGCCTAGAGTCTTAGCTTAGAGTTTTAGTTCGAGTTGAAGTTTAGTTTAGTTAGTTTAGTTAAGAGTTTAGAGTTTTAGCTTAGGGTCTTAGCTTAGAGTTTTAGTTAGAGTTGAGTTTAGTTTAGTTATAGTTAAGAGTTTAGGTTTTAGCTTAGAGTCTTAGCTTAGAGTTTTTGTTAGAGTTCTAGTTTAGTTTAGTTTTAGTTAAGAGTTCAGAGTTTTAACCTAGAGTTTCAGTTAGAGTTGAAGTTTAGTTTAGTTATAGTTAAGAGTTTAGTGTTTTAGCTTAAAGTCTTAGCTTAGAGTTTTGTTAGGGTTCTAGTTTAGTTTAGTTTTAGTTTAGAGTTTTAGTTTAGAGTCTTAGCTTAGAGTTTTAATTAGAGCTGAAGTTTAGTTTAGTTATAGTTAAGAGTTTAGAGTTGTACGTTAGAGTCTTAGCGTAGAGTTTTAGTTAGAGTTCAAGTTTAGTTTAGTTATAGTTAAGAGTTTAGAGTTTTAGCTTAGTGTCTTAGCTTAGAGTTTTAGTTAGAGTTCTAGTTTAGTTTATTTTTAGTTAAGAGTTTAGAGTTTTAGCCTAGAGTCTTAGCTTAGAGTTTTAGTTTGGGTTCTAGTTTAGTTTAGTTTAGAGTTTTAGCTTAGAGTCTTAGCTTAGAGTTTAGTTAGAGTTGAAGTTTAGTTTAGTTTAGTTATAGTTAAGATTTTAGAGTTTTAGCTTAGGGTCTTAGCTTAGAGGTTTTAGTTAGAGTTGGAGTTTAGTTTATTTATAGTTAAGAGTTTAGTGTTTTAGCTTAGAGTCATAGCTTAGAGTTTTTGTTAGAGTTCTTGTTTAGTTTAGTTTTAGTTAAGAGTTTAGAGTTTCTAACCTTAGAGTTTCAGTTAGAGTTGAAGTTTAGTTTATTTATAGTTAAGAGTTTAGTGTTTTAGCTTAGAGTCTTAGCTTAGAGTTTATGTTAGAGTTCTAGTTTAGTTTCGTTTTAGTTAAGAGTTTTAGCTTAGAGTCTTAGCTTAGAGTTTTAATTAGAGCTGAAGTTTAGTTTAGTTATAGTTAAGAGCTTAGAGTTTTAGCCTAGAGTCTTAGCTTAGAGTTTTAGTTAGAGTTCTAGTTTAGTTTAGTTTTAGTTAAGAGTTTAGAGTTTTAGCCTAGAGTCTTAGCTTAGAGTTTAGTTAGAGTTGAAGTTTAGTTTAGTTTAGTTATAGTTAAGAGTTTAGAGTTTTAGCCTAGAGTCTTAGCTTAGAGTTTTAGTTAGAGTTCAAGTTTAGTTTAGTTTTAGTTAAGAGTTTAGAGTTTTAGCCTAGAGTCTTAGCTTAGAGTTTTAGTTAGAGTTGAAGTTTAGTTTAGTTATAGTTAAGAGTTTAGTGTTTTAGCTTAGAGTTATAGCTTAAAGTTTTAGTTAGAGTTAAAGTTTAGTTTAGTTTTAGTTAAAAGTTTAGAGTTTTAGCCTAGAGTCTTAGCTTAGAGTTTTAGTTAGGGTTCTAGTTTAGTTTAGTTTTAGTTTAGAGTTTTAGCTTAGAGTCTGAGCTTAGAGTTTTAGTTAGAGTTGAAGTTTAGTTTAGTTATAGTTAAGAGTTTAGAGTTGTAGCCTAGAGTCTTAGCTTAGAGTTTTAGTTAGAGTTCTAGTTTATTTTAGTTTTAGTTAAGAGTTTAGAGTTTTAGCCTAGAGTCTTAGTCTAGAGTTTAGTTAGAGTTGAAGTTTAGTTTAGTTTAGCTATAGTTAGGAGTTTAGAGTTTTAGCTTAGGGTCTTAGCTTAGAGTTTTAGTTAGAGTTGAAGTTTAGTTTAGTTTTAGTTAAGAGTTTTAGCCTAGATTCCTAGCATAGAGTTTTAGTTGGAGTTGAATTTTAGTTTAGTTACAGTTAAGAGTTTAGAGTTTTAGCTTAGAGTCTTAGATTAGAGTTTTAGCTAGAGTTCTAGTTTAGTTTAATTAGTTAGAGTTTAGAGTTTTAGCTTAGAGTTTAGCTTAGAGTTTTAGTTAGAGTTGAATTTTAGTTTAGTTATAGTTAAGAGTTTAGAGTTTTACTTAGAGTCTTAGCTTAGAGTTTTAGTTAGAGTTCTAGTTTAGTTTAGTTTTAGTTAAGAGTTTAGAGTTTTAGCCTAGAGTCTTAGCTTAGAGTTTTAGTTAGAGTTGAAGTTTAGTTTAGTTATAGTTAAGAGTTTAGCGTTTTAGCTTAGAGTCATAGCTTAGAGTTTTAGTTAGAGTTCTAGTTTAGTTTATTTTTAGTTAAGAGTTTAGAGTTTTAGCCTAGAGTCTTAGCTTAGAGTTTTAGTTAGAGTTGAAGTTTAGTTTAGTTATAGTTAAAACTTTAGAGTTTTTGCTTAGAGTCTTTAGTCTAGAGTCTTAGTTCAGAGTTGAAGTTTAGTTTCAGTTATAGTTAAGAGTTTAGAGTGTTAGTTTAGAGTCTTAGCTTAGAGTTTTAGTTAGAGTTCTAGTTTAGTTTAGTTTTAGTTAAGAGTTTAGAGTTTTAGCCTAGAGTCTTAGCTTAGAGTTTTAGTTAGAGTTGAAGTTTAGTTTAGTTATAGTTAAGAGTTCAGAGTTTTAGCTTAGAGTCCTAGCTTAGAGTTTTAGTTAGAGTTCTAGTTTAGTTTAGTTTTAGTTAAGAGTTTAGAGTTTTAGCTTAGAGTCTTAGCTTAGAGTTTTAGTTAGAGTTGAAGTTTAGTTTAGTTATAGTTAAGAGTTTAGAGTTTTAGCTTAGAGTCTTAGCTTAGAGTTTTAGTTAGAGTTCAAGTTTAATTATAGTTAAGAGTTTGGAGTTTTAGCTTAGAGTCATAGCTTAGAGTTTTAGTTAGAGTTCTAGTTTAGTTTAGTTTTAGTTAAGAGTTTTAACTTAGAGTTTTAGCCTAGAGTCTTAGCTTAGATTTTTAGTTAGAGTTGAAGTTTAGTTTAGTTATAGTTAAGAGTTTAGTGTTTTAGCTTAGAGTTTTAGCTTAGAGTTTTAGTTAGAGTTCTAGTTTAGTTTCGTTTTAGTTAAGAGTTTTAGCTTGGAGTCTTAACTTAGAGTTTTAATTAGAGCTTAAATTTAGTTTAGTTATAGTTAAGAGTTTAGAGTGTTAGCTTAGAGTCTTAGCTTAGAGTTTCAGCTAGAGTTCTAGTTTAGTTTAGTTTTAGTTAGGAGTTTAGAGTTTTAGCTTAGAGTTTTAGCCTAGAGTTTTACTTGGAATTGAAGTTTAGTTTAGTTATAGTTAAGAGTTTGGAGTTTTAACTTAGAGTAGTAGCTTGGAGTTTTAGTTAGAGTTCTAGTTTAGTTTAGTTTTAGTTAAGAGTTTAGAGTTTTAGCCTAGAGTCTTAGCTTTGAGTTTTAGTTAGAGTTGAAGTTTAGTTTAGTTATAGTTAAGAGTTTAGAGTTTTAGCTTAGAGTCATAGCTTAGAGTTTTAGTTAGAGTTCGAGTTTAGTTTATTTTTAGTTAAGAGCTTAGAGTTTTAGCCTAGAGTCTTAGCTTAGAGTTTTAGTTAGAGTTGAAGTTTAGTTTAGTTACAGTTAAGTGTTTAGAGTTTTAGCTTAGAGTTTTAGTCTAGAGTCTTAGCTTAGAGTTGAAGTTTAGTTTAGTTATAGTTAAGAGTTTAGAGTGTTAGCTTAGAGTCTTAGCTTAGAGTTTTAGTCAGAGTTCTAGTTTAGTTTAGTTTTAGTTAAGAGTTTAGAGTTTTAGCCTAGAGTCTTAGCTTTGAGTTTTAGTTAGAGTTGAAGTTTAGTTTAGTTATAGTTAAGAGTTCAGAGTTTTAGCTTAGAGTCCTAGCTTAGAGTTTTGTTAGAGTTCTAGTTTAGTTTAGTTTTAGTTAAGAGTTTAGAGTTTTACCTTAGAGTCTTAGCGTAGAGTTTTAGTTAGAGTTCAAGTTAGTTTAGTTATAGTTAAGAATTTAGAGTTTTAGATTATTGTCTTAGCTTAGAGTTTTAGTTAGAGTTCTAGTTTAGTTTAGTTTTAGTTAAGAGTTTAGAGTCTTAGCTTAGAGTCTTAGCTTAGAGTTTTAGTTAGGGTTCTAGTTTAGTTTAGTTTTAGTTTAGAGTTTTAGTTTAGAGTCTTAGCTTAGAGTTTTAGTTAGAGTTGAAGTTGTGTTTAGTTATAGTTAAGAGTTTAGAGTTTTAGCTTAGAGTCTTAGCTTAGAGTTTTAGTTAGAGTTCTAGTTTATTTAGTTTTAGTTAAGAGTTTAGAGTTTTAGACTAGAGTCTTAGCTTAGAGTTTAGTTAGAGTTGAAGTTTAGTTTAGTTTAGTTATAGTTAAGAGTTTAGAGTTTTAGCTTAGAGTCTTAGCTTAGAGTTTTAGTTAGAGTTGAAGTTTAGTTTAGTTATAGTTAAGAGTTTAGTGTTTTAGCTTAGAGTCATAGCTTAGAGGTTTAGTTAGAGTTCTAGTTTAGTTTAGTTTTAGTTAAGAGTTTAGAGTTTTACCTTAGAGTCTTAGCTAGAGTTTTAGTTAGAGTTAAGTTTAGTTTAGTTATAGTTAAGAGTTTAGAGTTGTAGCCTAGAGTCTTAGCTTAGAGTTTTAGTTAGAGTTCTAGTTTAGTTTATTTTTAGTTAAGAGTTTAGAGTCTTAGCCTAGAGTCTTAGCTTAGAGTTTTAGTTAGGGTTCTAGTTTAGTTTAGTTTTAGTTTAGAGTTTTAGTTTAGAGTCTTAGCTTAGAGTTTTAGGTAGAGTTGAAGTTGTGTTTAGTTATAGTTAAGAGTTTAGAGTTGTAGCCTAGAGTCTTAGCTTAGAGTTTTAGTTAGAGTTCTAGTTTATTTAGTTTTAGTTAAGAGTTTAGAGTTTTAGCCTTAGAGTCTTAGTTTAGAGTTTAGTTAGAGTTGAAGTTTAGTTTAGTTTAGTTTTACTTAAGAGTTTAGAGTTTTAGCTTGGAGTCTTAGCTTAGAGTTTTAGTTAGAATTGAAGTTTAGTTTAGTTTATAGTTAAGAGTTTAGTGTTTTAGCTTAGAGTCATAGCTTAGAGTTTTTGTTAGAGTTCTTGTTTAGTTTAGTTTTAGTTAAGAGTTCAGAGTTTTAACCTAGAGTTTCAGTTAGAGTTGAAGTTTAGTTTAGTTATAGTTAAGAGTTTAGGGTTGTACGTTAGAGTCTTAGCGTTAGAGTTTTAGTTAGAGTTAAGTTTAGTTTAGTTATAGTTAAGAGTTTAGAGTTTTAGCTTAGTGTCTTAGCTTAGAGTTTTAGTTAGAGTTCTAGTTTAGTTTATTTTTAGTTAAGAGTTTAGAGTCTTAGCCTAGAGTCTTAGCTTAGAGTTTTAGCTAGGGTTCTAGTTTATTTTAGTTTTAGTTTAGAGTCTTAGCTTAGAGTTGTAGTTACAGTTGAAGTTGAGTTTAGTTATAGTTAAGAGTTTAGAGTTGTAGCCTAGAGTCTTAGCTTAGAGTTTTAGTTCGAGTTCTAGTTTATTTAGTTTTAGTTAAGAGTTTAGAGTTTTAGCCTTGAGTCTTAGTTTAGAGTTTAGTTAGAGTTGAAGTTTAGTTTAGTTTAGTTTTACTTAAGAGTTTAGAGTTTTAGCTTAGAGTCTTAGCTTAGAGTTTTAGTTAGAATTGAAGTTTAGTTTAGTTATAGTTAAGAGTTTAGTGTTTTAGCTTAGAGTCATAGCTTAGAGTTTTAGTTAAAGTTCTAGTTTAGTTTAGTTTTAGTTAGGAGTTTAGAGTTTTGGCCTAGAGTTTTAGTTGGAGTTGAAGTTTAGCTTAGTTATAGTTAAGAGTTTAGGGTTGTACGTTAGAGTCTTAGCGTAGAGTTTTAGTTAGAGTTAAGTTTAGTTTAGTTATAGTTAAGAGTTTAGAGTTTTAGCTTAGTGTCTTAGCTTAGAGTTTTAGTTAGAGTTCTAGTTTAGTTTATTTTAGTTAAGAGTTTAGAGTTTTAGCCTAGAGTCTTAGCTTAGAGTTTTAGTTAGGGTCTAATTTAGTTTAGTTTAGAGTTTTAGCTTAGAGTCTTAGCTTAGAGTTTAGTTAGAGTTGAAGTTTAGTTTAGTTTAGTTATAGTTAAGATTTTAGAGTTTTAGCTTAGAGTCTTAGCTTAAGGTTTTAGTTAGAGTTGGAGTTTAGTTTATTTATAGTTAAGAGTTTAGTGTTTTAGCTTAGAGTCATAGCTTAGAGTTTTTGTTAGAGTTCTTGTTTAGTTTAGTTTTAGTTAAGAGTTCAGAGTTCTAGCCTAGAGTTTCAGTTAGAGTTGAAGTTTAGTTTAGTTATAGTTAAGAGTTTAGTGTTTTAGCTTAGAGTCTTAGCTTAGAGTTTTAATTAGAGCTGAAGTTTAGTTTAGTTATAGTTAAGAGCTTAGAGTTTTAGCCTAGAGTCTTAGCTTAGAGTTTTAGTTAGAGTTCTAGTTTAGTTTAGTTTTAGTTAAGAGTTTAGAGCTTTAGCCTAGAGTCTTAGCTTAGAGTTTAGTTAGAGTTGAAGTTTAGTTTAGTGTTATAGTTAAGAGTTTAGAGTTTTAGCCTAGAGTCTTAGCTTAGAGTTTTAGTTAGAGTTCAGTTTAGTTTAGTTTTAGTTAAGAGTTTAGAGTTTAGCCTAGAGTCTTAGCTTGAGTTTTAGTTAGAGTTGAAGTTTAGTTTAGTTTTAGTTAAGAGTTTAGAGTTTTTAGCTTAGAGTCTTAGCTTAGAGTTTTAGTTTAGGTTCTAGTTTAGTTTTAGTTTAGAGTTTTAGCTTAGAGTCTTAGCTTAGAGTTTTAGTTAGAGTTGAAGTTTAGTTTAGTTATAGTTAAGAGTTTAGAGTTGTAGCCTAGAGTCTTAGATTAGAGTTTTAGTTAGAGTTCTAGTTTAGTTTAGTTTTAGTTAAGAGTTTAGAGTTTTAGCCTAGAGTCTTAGCTTAGAGTTTTAGTTAGAGTTGAGGTTTAGTTTAGTTATAGTTAAGAGTTTAGAGTTTTACCTTAGAGTCTTAGCTTAGAGTTTTAGTTAGAGTTGAAGTTGAGTTTAGTTATAGTTTAGTGTTTTAGCTTAGAGTCATAGCTTAGAGTTTTTAGTTAGAGTTCTTGTTTAGTTTAGTTTATAGTTAAGAGTTTAGAGTTTTAGCTTAGAGTCTTAGACTTAGAAGTTTAGTTAGAGTTGAGGTTTAGTTTAGTTATAGTTAAGAGTTTAGAGTTTTTCCTTAGAGTCTTAGCTTAGAGTTTTAGTTAAAGTTCTAGTTTAGTTTAGTTTTAGTTAAGAGTTTAGAGTTTTACCTTAGAGTCTTAGCTTAGAGTTTTAGTTAGAGTTGAAGTTTAGTTTAGTTATAGTTAAGAGTTAGAGTTGTAGCCTAGAGTCTTAGCTTAGAGTTTTAGTTAGAGTTCTAGTTTAGTTTAGTTATAGTTAAGAGTTTAGAGTTTTAGCCTAGAGTCTTAGCTTAGAGTTTTAGTTAGGGTTCTAGTTTAGTTTAGTTTTAGTTTAGAGTTTTAGCTTAGAGTCTTAGCTTAGAGTTTTAGTTAGAGTTAAGTTTAGTTTAGTTATAGTTAAGAGTTTAGAGTTTTAGCTTAGAGTCTTAGCTTAGAGTTTTAGTTAGAGTTCTAGTTTAGTTTAGTTTTAGTTAAGAGTTTAGAGTTTTAGCTTAGAGTTTTAGCTTAGAGTTTTACTTGGAGTTGAAGTTTAGTTTATTTATAGTTAAGAGTTTAGTGTTTTAGCTTAGAGTCATAGCTTAGAGTTTTAGTTAGAGTTCTAGTTTAGTTTATTTTTAGTTAAGAGTTTAGAGTTTTAGCCTAGAGTCTTAGCTTAGAGTTTTAGTTAGGGTTCTAGTTTAGTTTAGTTTTAGTTTAGAGTTTTAGTTTAGAGTCTTAGCTTAGAGTTTTAGGTAGAGTTGAAGTTGTGTTTAGTTATAGTTAAGAGTTTAGAGTTGTAGCCTAGAGTCTTAGCTTAGAGTTTTAGTTCGAGTTGAAGTTTAGTTTAGTTTAGTTTTAGTTAAGAGTTTAGAGTTTTAGCTTAGGGTCTTAGCTTAGAGTTTTAGTTAGAGTTGAAGTTTAGTTTAGTTATAGTTAAGAGTTTAGTGTTTTAGCTTAGAGTCATAGCTTAGAGTTTTTGTTAGAGTTCTTGTTTAGTTTAGTTTTAGTTAAGAGTTCAGAGTTTTAACCTAGAGTTTCAGTTAGAGTTGAAGTTTAGTTTAGTTATAGTTAAGAGTTTAGTGTTTTAGCTTAGAGTCTTAGCTTAGAGTTTTAGTTAGAGTTCTAGTTTAGTTTCGTTTTAGTTAAGAGTTTTAGCTTAGAGTCTTAGCTTAGAGTTTTAATTAGAGCTGAAGTTTAGTTTAGTTATAGTTAAGAGTTTAGAGTTTTAGCTTAGAGTCTTAGCTTAGAGTTTTAGTTAGAGTTCAAGTTTAGTTTAGTTATAGTTAAGAGTTTAGAGTTTTAGCTTAGAGTCTTAGCTTAGAGTTTTAGTTAGAGTTCTAGTTTAGTTTATTTTTAGTTAAGAGTTTAGAGTTTTAGCCTAGAGTCTTAGCTTAGAGGTTTAGTTAGGGTTCTAATTTAGTTTAGTTTAGAGTTTTAGCTTAGAGTCTTAGCTTAGAGTTTAGTTAGAGTTGAAGTTTAATTTAGTTTAGTTATAGTTAAGATTTTAGAGTTTTAGCTTAGGGTCTTAGCTTAGGGTTTTAGTTAGAGTTCAAGTTTAGTTTAGTTTTAGTTAAGAGTTTAGAGTTTTAGCCTAGGTCTTAGCTTAGAATTTAGTTAGAGTTGAAGTTTAGTTTAGATTAGTTATAGTTAAGAGTTTAGAGTTTTAGCCTAGAGTCTTAGCTTGAGTTTTAGTTAGAGTTGAAGTTTATTTTAGCTATAGTTAAGAGTTTAGTGTTTTAGCTTAGAGTTATAGCTTAAAGTTTTAGTTAGAGTTAAAGTTTAGTTTATTTTTAGTTAAAAGTTTAGAGTTTTAGCCTAGAGTCTTAGCTTAGAGTTTTAGTTTGGGTTCTAGTTTAGTTTAGTTTTAGTTTAGAGTTTTAGCTTAGAGTCTGAGCTTAGAGTTTTAGTTAGAGTTGAAGTTTAGTTTAGTTTATAGTTAAGAGTTTAGAGTTTTAGCCTAGAGTCTTAGATTAGAGTTTTAGTTAGAGTTCTAGTTTAGTTTAGTTTTAGTTAAGAGTTTTAACTTAGAGTTTTAGCCTAGAGTCTTAGCTTAGAGTTTTAGTTAGAGTTGAAGTTTAGTTTAGTTTAGTTATAGTTAAGAGTTTAGAGTTTTAGCTTAGAGTCTTAGCTTAGAGTTTTAGTTAGAGTTGAAGTTGAGTTTAGTTATAGTTTAGTGTTTTAGCTTAGAGTCATAGCTTAGAGTTTTGTTAGAGTTCTTGTTTAGTTTAGTTATAGTTAAGAGTTTAGAGTTTTAGCTTAGAGTCTTAGCTTAGAGTTTTAGTTAGAGTTCTAGTTTAGTTTAGTTAAGAGTTTAGAGTTTTAGCCTAGAGTCTTAGCTTAGAGTTTTAGTTAGAGTTGAGGTTTAGTTTAGTTATAGTTAAGAGTTTAGAGTTTTACCTTAGAGTCTTAGCTTAGAGTTTTAGTTAGAGTTCTAGTTTAGTTTATTTTTAGTTAAGAGTTTAGAGTTTTACCTAAGAGTCTTAGCTTAGAGTTTTAGTTAGGGTTGAAGTTTAGTTTAGTTATAGTTTAGAGTTTTACCTTAGAGTCTTAGCTTTGAGTTTTAGTTAGATTTGAAATTTAGTTTAGTTATAGTTAAGAGTTCAGAGTTTTAGCTTAGAGTCCTAGCTTAGAGTTTTAGTTAGAGTTCTAGTTTAGTTTAGTTTTAGTTAAGAGTTTTAGCTTAGAGTCTTAGCTTAGAGTTTTAGTTAGAGTTGAAGTTTAGTTTAGTTATAGTTAAGAGTTTAGAGTTTTAGCTTAGAGTCTTAGCTTAGAGTTAGTTAGAGTTGAAGTTTAGTTTAGTTTAGTTATAGTTAAGAGTTTAGAGTTTTAGCTTAGGGTCTTAGCTTAGATTTTTAGTTAGAGTTGAAGTTTAGTTTAGTTTTAGTTAAAAGTTTAGTGTTTTAGCTTAGAGTCATAGCTTAGAGTTTTTGTTAGAGTTCTTGTTTAGTTTAGTTTTAGTTAAGAGTTCAGAGTTTTACCTTAGAGTTTTAACCTAGAGTTTCAGTTAGAGTTGAAGTTTAGTTTAGTTATAGTTAAGAGTTTAGTGTTTTAGCTTAGAGTCTTAGCTTAGAGTTTTAGTTAGAGTTCTAATTTAGTTTCGTTTTAGTTAAGAGTTTTAGCTTAGAGTCTTAGCTTAGAGTTTTAATTAGAGCTGAAGTTTAGTTTAGTTATAGTTAAGAGCTTAGAGTTTTAGCCTAGAGTCTTAGCTTAGAGTTTCAGCTAGAGTTCTAGTTTAGTTTAGTTTTCAGAGTTTTACCTTAGAGTTTTAACCTAGAGTTTCAGTTAGAGTTGAAGTTTAGTTTAGTTATAGTTAAGAGTTTAGTGTTTTAGCTTAGAGTCTTAGCTTAGAGTTTTAGTTAGATTTCTAGTTTAGTTTCGTTTTAGTTAAGAGTTTTAGCTTAGAGTCTTAACTTAGAGTTTTAATTAGAGCTGAAGTTTAGTTTAGTTATAGTTAAGAGCTTAGAGTTTTAGCCTAGAGTCTTAGCTTAGAGTTTTAGTTAGAGTTGAAGTTTAGTTTAGTTACAGTTAAGTGTTTAGAGTTTTAGCTTAGAGTTTTAGTCTAGAGTCTTAGCTTAGAGTTGAAGTTTAGTTTCATTTATAGTTAAGAGTTTAGAGTGTTAGTTTAGAGTCTTAGCTTAGAGTTTTAGTCAGAGTTCTAGTTTTGTTTAGTTTTAGTTAAGAGTTTAGAGTTTTAGCTTAGAGTCTTAGCTTAGAGTTTTAGTTAGAGTTGAAGTTTAGTTTAGTTATAGTTAAGAGTTTAGTGTTTTAGCTTAGAGTCTTAGCTTAGAGTCTTAGCTTTGAGTTTTAGTTAGAGTTGAAGTTTATTTTAGTTATAGTTTAGAGTCCGATTCAGAGTTTTAACTTAGAGTCCTAGCTTAGAGTTTTAGTTAGAGTTCTAGTTTAGTTTAGTTTTAGTTAAGAGTTTTAACTTAGAGTTTTCGCCTAGAATCTTAGCTTAGAGTTTTAGTTAGAGTTGAAGTTTAGTTTAGTTATAGTTAAGGGTTTAGAGTTTTAGCCTAGAGTCCTAGCTTAGACTTTTAGTTAGAGTTGAAGTGTAGTTTAGTTATATTTAAGAGTTTAAAGTTTTAGCTTGGAGTCTTAGCTTAGAGTTTTATTTAGAGTTCTAGTTTAGTTTAGTTTTAGTTTAGAGTTTAAAGTTTTACCTTAGAGTCTTAGCTTAGAGTTTTAGTTAGAGTTAAAGTTTAGTTTAGTTATAGTTAAGAGTTTAGAGTTTTAGCTCGGAGTCTTAGCTTAGAGCTTCAGTTAGAGTTGAAGTTTAGTTTAGTTACAGTTAAGAGTTTAGAGTTTTAGCTTAGAGTTTTAGCCTATAGTCTTAGCTTAGAGTTTTAATTAGAGCTGAAGTTTAGTTTAGTTATAATTAAGAGTTTAGAGTTTTAGCTTGGAGTCTTAGCTTAGAGCTTCAGTTAGAGTTGAAGTTTAGTTTAGTTACAGTTAAGAGTTTAGAGTTTTAGCTTAGAGTTTTAACCTAGAGTCTTAGCTTAGAGTTTTAATTAGAGCTGAAGTTTAGTTTAGTTATAATTAAGAGTTTAGAGTTTTAGCCTAGAGTCTTAGCTTAGAGTTTTAGTTAGAGTTGCGGTTTAGTTTAGTTATAGTTAAGAGTTTAGAGTTTTACCTTAGAGTCTTAGCTTAGAGTTTTGGTTAGAGTTCTAGTTTAGTTTATTTTTAGTTAAGAGTTTAGAGTTTTACCTTGGAGTCTTAGCTTTGAGTTTTGGTTAGAGTTGAAGTTTAGTTTAGTTATAGCTTAAAGTTTTAGTTAGAGTTAAAGTTTAGTTTAGTTATAGTTAAGAGTTTAGAGTTTTAGCCTAGAGTCTTAGCTTAGAGTTTTAGTTAGAGTTGAAGTTTAGTTTAGTTATAGTTAAGAGTTTAGAGTTTTAGCTGAGGGTCTCAGCTTAGAGTTTTAGTTAGAGTTGAAGTTTAGCTTAGTTAAAGTTTAGAGTTTTAGCCTAGAGTCTTAGCTTAGAGTTTTAGTTAGGGTTCTAGTTTAGTTTAGTTTTAGTTTAGAGTTTTAGCTTAGAGTCTGAGCTTAGAGTTTTAGTTAGAGTTGAAGTTTAGTTTAGTTATAGTTAAGAGTTTAGAGTTGTAGCCTAGAGTCTTAGCTTAGAGTTTTAGTTAGAGTTCTAGTTTAGTTTAGTTTTAGTTAAGAGTTTAGAGTTTTAGCTGAGGGTCTTAGCTTAGAGTTTTAGTTAGAGTTGAAGTTTAGCTTAGTTATAGTTAAGAGTTTAGTGTTTTAGCTTAGAGTCTTAGCTTAGAGTTTTAGTTAGAGTTCTAATTTAGTTTAGTTTATGTTAAGAGTTTAGAGTTTTACGTTAGAGTTATAGCTTAAAGTTTTAGTTAGAGTTAAAGTTTAGTTTAGTTATAGTTAAAAGTTTAGAGTCTTAGCCTAGAGTCTTAGCTTAGAGTTTTAGTTAGGGTTCTAGTTTAGTTTAGTTGTTAGTTTAGAGTTTTAGCTTAGAGTCTGAGCTTAGAGTTTTAGTTAGAGTTGAAGTTTAGTTTAGTTATAGTTAAGAGTTTAGAGTTGTAGCCTAGAGTCTTAGCTTAGAGTTTAGTTAGAGTTGAAGTTTAGTTTAGTTATAGTTAAGAGTTTAGAGTTTTAGCTTAGAGTCCTAGCCTAGAGTTTTAGTTAGAGTTCTAGTTTAGTTTAGTTTTAGTTAAGAATTTTAACTTAGAGTTTTAGCCTAGAATCTTAGCTAAGAGTTTTAGTTAGAGTTGAAGTTTAGTTTAGTTATAGTTAAGAGTTTAGGGTTTTAGCCTAGAGTCTTAGCTTAGACTTTTAGTTAGAGTTGAAGTTTAGTTTAGTTATATTTAAGAGTTTAAAGTTTTAGCTTGGAGTCTTAGCTTAGAGTTTTAGTTAGAGCTGAAGTTTAGTTTAGTTATAGTTAAGAGTTTACAGTTTTAGCTTAGAGTTTTAGCTTAGAGTTTCAGTTAGAGTTGAAGTTTAGTTTAGTTTTAGTTAAGAGTTTAGAGTTTTACCTTAGAGTCTTAGCTTAGAGTTTTAGTTAGAGTTAAAGTTTAGTTTAGTTATAGTTAAGAGTTTAGAGTTTTAGCTTGGAGTCTTAGCTTAGAGCTTCAGTTAGAGTTGAAGTTTAGTTTAGTTACAGTTAAGAGTTTAGAGTTTTAGCTTAGAGTTTTAGCCTAGAGTCTTAGCTTAGAGTCTTAGCTTAGAGTTTCAGTTAGAGTTCTAGTTTAGTTTAGTTAAGAGTTTAGAGTTTTAGCCTAGAGTCTTAGCTTAGAGTTTTAGTTAGAGTTGACGTTTAGTTTAGTTATAGTTAAGAGTTTAGAGTTTTAGCTTAGAGTCTTAGCTTAGAGTTTTAGTTAGAGTTGAATTTTAGTTTAGTTATAGCTTGAAGTTTTAGTTAGAGTCGAAGTTTAGTTTAGTTATAGTTAAGAGTTTGGAGTTTTAACTTAGAGTAGTAGCTTGGAGTTTTAGTTAGAGTTCTAGTTTAGTTTAGTTTTAGTTAAGAGTTTAGAGTTTTAGCTTAGAGTCTTAGCTTAGAATTTTAATTAGAGTTGAAGTTTAGTTTAGTTATAGTTAAGAGTTTAGAGTTTTAGCTTAGAGTCATAGCTTAGAGTTTTAGTTAGAGTTCTAGTTTAGTTTAGTTTTAGTTAAGAGTTTAGAGTTTTAGCCTAGAGTCTTAGCTTTGAGTTTTAGTTAGAGTTGAAGTTTAGTTTAGTTACAGTTAAGTGTTTAGAGTTTTAGCTTAGAGTCTTAGCTTAGAGTCTTAGCTTAGAGTTGAAGTTTAGTTTCAGTTATAGTTAAGAGTTTAGAGTGTTAGTTTAGAGTCTTAGCTTAGAGTTTTAGTTAGAGTTCTAGTTTAGTTTAGTTTTAGTTAAGAGTTTAGAGTTTTAGCTTAGAGTCTTAGCTTAGAGTTTTAATTAGAGTTGAAGTTTAGTTTAGTTATAGTTAAGAGTTCAGAGTTTTAGCTTAGAGTCCTAGCTTAGAGTTTTAGTTAGAGTTCTAGTTTAGTTTAGTTTTAGTTAAGAGTTTAGAGTTTTACCTTAGAGTCTTAGCGTAGAGTTTTAGTTAGAGTTAAAGTTTAGTTTAGTTATAGTTAAGAGTTTAGAGTTTTAGCTTAGTGTCTTAGCTTAGAGTTTTAGTTAGAGTTCTAGTTTAGTTTATTTTTAGTTAAGAGTTTAGAGTTTTAGCCTAGAGTCTTAGCTTAGAGTTTTAGTTAGGGTTCTAATTTAGTTTAGTTTAGAGTTTTAGCTTAGAGTCTTAGCTTAGAGTTTAGTTAGAGTTGAAGTTTAGTTTAGTTTAGTTATAGTTAAGATTTTAGAGTTTTAGCTTAGGGTCTTAGCTTAAGGTTTTAGTTAGAGTTGGAGTTTAGTTTATTTATAGTTAAGAGTTTAGTGTTTTAGCTTAGAGTCATAGCTTAGAGTTTTTGTTAGAGTTCTTGTTTAGTTTAGTTTTAGTTAAGAGTTCAGAGTTTTAACCTAGAGTTTCAGTTAGAGTTGAAGTTTAGTTTAGTTATAGTTAAGAGTTTAGTGTTTTAGCTTAGAGTCTTAGCTTAGAGTTTTAATTAGAGCTGAAGTTTAGTTTAGTTATAGTTAAGAGCTTAGAGTTTTAGCCTAGAGTCTTAGCTTAGAGTTTTAGTTAGAGTTCTAGTTTAGTTTAGTTTTAGTTAAGAGTTTAGAGTTTTAGCCTAGTCTTAGCTTAGAATTTAGTTAGAGTTGAAGTTTAGTTTAGATTAGTTATAGTTAAGAGTTTAGAGTTTTAGCCTAGAGTCTTAGCTTAGAGTTTTAGTTAGAGTTCAAGTTTAGTTTAGTTTTAGTTAAGAGTTTAGAGTTTTAGCCTAGAGTCTTAGCTTGAGTTTTAGTTAGAGTTGAAGTTTAGTTTAGTTATAGTTAAGAGTTTAGTGTTTTAGCTTAGAGTTATAGCTTAAAGTTTTAGTTAGAGTTAAAGTTTAGTTTATTTTTAGTTAAAAGTTTAGAGTTTTAGCCTAGAGTCTTAGCTTAGAGTTTTAGTTGGGTTCTTGTTTAGTTTTAGTTTAGAGTTTTAGCTTAGAGTCTGAGCTTAGAGTTTTAGTTAGAGTTGAAGTTTAGTTTAGTTATAGTTAAGAGTTTAGAGTTGTAGCCTAGAGTCTTAGATTAGAGTTTTAGTTAGAGTTCTAGTTTAGTTTAGTTTTAGTTAAGAGTTTAGAGTTTTAGCCTAGAGTCTTAGCTTAGAGTTTAGTTAGAGTTGAAGTTTAGTTTAGTTTAGTTATAGTTAAGAGTTTAGAGTTTTAGCTTAGAGTCTTAGCTTAGAGTTTTAGTTAGAGTTGAAGTTGAGTTTAGTTATAGTTTAGTGTTTTAGCTTAGAGTCATAGCTTAGAGTTTTTGTTAGAGTTCTGTTTAGTTTAGTTATAGTTAAGAGTTTAGAGTTTTAGCTTAGAGTCTTAACTTAAAGTTTCAGTTAGAGTTTTAGTTTAGTTTAGTTAAGAGTTTAGAGTTTTAGCTAGAGTCTTAGCTTAGAGTTTTAGTTAGAGTTGAGGTTTAGTTTAGTTATAGTTAAGAGTTTAGAGTTTTACCTTAGAGTCTTAGCTTAGAGTTTTAGTTAAAGTTCTAGTTTAGTTTATTTTTAGTTAAGAGTTTAGAGTTTTACCTTAGAGTCTTAGCTTAGAGTTTTAGTTAGGGTTGAAGTTTAGTTTAGTTATAGTTTAGAGTTATACCTTAGAGTCTTAGCTTGAGTTTTAGTTAGATTTGAACTTTAGTTTAGTTATAGTTAAGAGTTCAGAGTTTTAGCTTAGAGTCCTAGCTTAGAGTTTTAGTTAGATTTCTAGTTTAGTTTAGTTTTAGTTAAGAGTTTAGAGTTTTAGCTTAGAGTCTTGCTTAGAGTTTTAGCTAGAGTTAAAGTTTAGTTTAGTTATAGTTAAGAGTTTAGAGTTTTAGCTTAGAGTCTTAGCTTAGAGTTTTAGTTAGAGTTCTAGTTTAGTTTAGTTTTAGTTAAGAGTTTTAACTTAGAGTTTTAGCCTAGAATCTTAGCTTAGAGTTTTAGTTAGAGTTGAAGTTTAGTTTAGTTATAGTTAAGAGTTTAGTGTTTTAGCTTAGAGTCTTAGCTTAGAGTTTTAGTTAGAGTTCTAGTTTAGTTTCGTTTAGTTAAGAGTTTTAGCTTGGAGTCTTAACTTGGAGTTTTAATTAGAGCTTAAGTTTAGTTTAGTTATAGTTAAGAGTTTAGAGTGTTAGCTTAGAGTCTTAGCTTAGAGTTTCAGCTAGAGTTCTAGTTTAGTTAAGTTTTAGTTAGGAGTTTAGAGATTTAGCTTAGAGTTTTAGCCTAGAGTTTTACTTGGAATTGAAGTTTAGTTTAGTTATAGTAAGAGTTGGAGTTTTAACTTAGAGTAGTAGCTTGGAGTTTTAGTTAGAGTTCTAGTTTAGTTTAGTTTTAGTTAAGAGTTTAGAGTTTTAGCTTTGAGTCTTAGCTTAGAAATTTAATTAGAGTTGAAGTTTAGTTTAGTTATAGTTAAGAGTTTAGAGTTTTAGCTTAGAGTCATAGCTTAGAGTTTGAGTTAGAGTTCTAGTTTAGTTTATTTTTAGTTAAGAGCTTAGAGTTTTAGCCTAGAGTCTTAGCTTAGAGTTTTAGTTAGAGTTGAAGTTTAGTTTAGTTACAGTTAAGTGTTTAGAGTTTTAGCTTAGAGTTTTAGTCTATAGTCTTAGCTTAGAGTTGAAGTTTAGTTTCAGTTATAGTTAAGAGTTTAGAGTGTTAGTTTAGAGTCTTAGCTTAGAGTTTTAGTCAGAGTTCTAGTTTTGTTTAGTTTTAGTTAAGAGTTTAGTGTTTTAGCCTAGAGTCTTAGCTTTGAGTTTTAGTTAGAGTTGAAGTTTAGTTTAGTTATAGTTAAGAGTTCAGAGTTTTAGCTTAGAGTCCTAGCTTAGAGTTTTAGTTAGAGTTCTAGTTTAGTTTAGTTTTAGTTAAGAGTTTAGAGTTTTACCTTAGAGTCTTAGCTTAGAGTTTTAGTTAGAGTTAAAGTTTAGTTTAGTTATAGTTAAGAATTTAGAGTTTTAGATTATTGTCTTAGCTTAGAGTTTTAGTTAGAGTTCTAGTTTAGTTTATTTTTAGTTTGGAGTTTTAGTTTAGAGTCTTAGCTTAGAGTTTTAGGTAGAGTTGAAGTTGTGTTTAGTTATAGTTAAGAGTTTAGAGTTGTAGCCTAGAGTCTTAGCTTAGAGTTTTAGTTCGAGTTCTAGTTTATTTAGTTTTAGTTAAGAGTTTAGAGTTTTAGCTTAGAGTCTTAGCTTAGAGTTTCAGTTAGAGTTCTAGTTTAGTTTAGTTAAGAGTTTAGAGTTTTAGCCTAGAGTCTTAGCTTAGAGTTTTAGTTAGAGTTGAGGTTTAGTTTAGTTATTGTTAAGAGTTTACAGTTTTACCTTAGAGTCTTAGCTTAGAGTTTTAGTTAGAGTTCTAGTTTAGTTTATTTTTAGTTAAGAGTTTAGAGTTTTACCTTAGAGTCTTAGCTTAGAGTTTTAGTTAGAGTTGAAGTTTAGTTTAGTTATAGCTTAAAGTTTTAGTTAGAGTTAAAGTTAAGTTTAGTTATAGTTAAGAGTTTGGAGTTTTAACTTAGAGTAGTAGCTTGGAGTTTTAGTTAGAGTTCTAGTTTAGTTTAGTTTTAGTTAAGAGTTTAGAGTTTTAGCTTTGAGTCTTAGCTTAGAATTTAATTAGAGTTGAAGTTTAATTTAGTTATAGTTAAGAGTTTAGAGTTTTAGCTTAGAGTCATAGCTTAGAGTTTTAGTTAGAGTTCTAGTTTAGTTTAGTTTTAGTTAAGAGTTTAGAGTTTTAGCCTAGAGTCTTAGCTTAGAGTTTTAGTTAGAGTTGAAGTTTAGTTTAGTTACAGTTAAGTGTTTAGAGTTTTAGCTTAGAGTTTTAGTCTAGAGTCTTAGCTTAGAGTTGAAGTTTAGTTTCAGTTATAGTTAAGAGTTTAGAGTGTTAGTTTAGAGTCTTAGCTTAGAGTTTTAGTCAGAGTTCTAGTTTTGTTTAGTTATAGTTAAGAGTTCAGAGTTTTAGCCTAGAGTCTTAGCTTGAGTTTTAGTTAGAGTTGAAGTTTAGTTTAGTTATAGTTAAGAGTTTAGAGTTTTAGCTTAGAGTCCTAGCTTAGAGTTTTAGTTAGAGTTCTAGTTTAGTTTAGTTTTAGTTAAGAGTTTAGAGTTTTACCTTAGAGTCTTAGCTTAGAGTTTTAGTTAGAGTTAAAGTTTAGTTTAGTTATAGTTAAGATTTAGAGTTTTAGATTATTGTCTTAGCTTAGAGTTTTAGTTAGAGTTCTAGTTTAGTTTATCTTTAGTTAATAGTTTAGAGTTTAGCCTAGAGTCTTAGCTTAGAGTTTTAGTTAGGGTTCTAGTTTAGTTTAGTTTTAGTTTAGTGTTTTAGTTTAGAGTCTTAGCTTAGAGTTTTAGGTAGAGTTGAAGTTGTGTTTAGTTATAGTTAAGAGTATAGATTTGTAGCCTAGAGTCTTAGCTTAGAGTTTTAGTTCGAGTTCTAGTTTATTTAGTTTTAGTTAAGAGTTTAGAGTTTTAGCCTAGAGTCTTAGTTTAGAGTTTAGTTAGAGTTGAAGTTTAGTTTAGTTTAGTTATAGTTAAGAGTTTAGAGTTTTAGCTTAGGGTCTTAGCTTAGAGTTTTAGTTAGAGTTGAAGTTTAGTTTAGTTATAGTTAAGAGTTTAGAGTTTTAGCTTAGAGTCTTAGCTTAGAGTTTTAGTTAGAGTTCTAGTTTAGTTTAGTTTTAGTTAAGAGTTTAGAGTTTTACCTTAGAGTCTTAGCGTAGAGTTTTAGTTAGAGTTAAAGTTTAGTTTAGTTATAGTTAAGAATTTAGAGTTTTAGATTAGTGTCTTAGCTTAGAGTTTTAGTTAGAGTTCTAGTTTAGTTTATTTTTAGTTAAGAGTTTAGAGTCTTAGCCTAGAGTCTTAGCTTAGAGTTTTAGTTAGGGTTCTAGTTTAGTTTAGTTTTAGTTTAGAGTTTTAGTTTAGAGTCTTAGCTTAGAGTTTTAGGTAGAGTTGAAGTTGTGTTTAGTTATAGTTAAGAGTTTAGAGTTGTAGCCTAGAGTCTTAGCTTAGAGTTTTAGTTCGAGTTCTAGTTTATTTAGTTTTAGTTAAGAGTTTAGAGTTTTAGCCTTGAGTCTTAGTTTAGAGTTTAGTTAGAGTTGAAGTTTAGTTTAGTTTAGTTTTACTTAAGAGTTTAGAGTTTTAGCTTAGGGTCTTAGCTTAGAGTTTTAGTTAGAATTGAAGTTTAGTTTAGTTATAGTTAAGAGTTTAGTGTTTTAGCTTAGAGTCATAGCTTAGAGTTTTTGTTAGAGTTCTTGTTTAGTTTAGTTTTAGTTAAGAGTTCAGAGTTCTAACCTAGAGTTTCAGTTAGAGTTGAAGTTTAGTTTAGTTATAGTTAAGAGTTTAGGGTTGTACGTTAGAGTCTTAGCGTAGAGTTTTAGTTAGAGTTAAAGTTTAGTTTAGTTATAGTTAAGAGTTTAGAGTTTTAGCTTAGTGTCTTAGCTTAGAGTTTTAGTTAGAGTTCTAGTTTAGTTTATTTTTAGTTAAGAGTTTAGAGTTTTAGCCTAGAGTCTTAGCTTAGAGTTTTAGTTAGGGTTCTAGTTTAGTTTTAGTTTAGAGTTTTAGCTTAGAGTCTTAGCTTAGAGTTTAGTTAGAGTTGAAGTTTAGTTTAGTTTAGTTATAGTTAAGATTTTAGAGTTTTAGCTTAGGGTCTTAGCTTAAGGTTTTAGTTAGAGTTGGAGTTTAGTTTATTTATAGTTAAGAGTTTAGTGTTTTAGCTTAGAGTCATAGCTTAGAGTTTTTGTTAGAGTTCTTGTTTAGTTTAGTTTTAGTTAAGAGTTCAGAGTTTTAACCTAGAGTTTCAGTTAGAGTTGAAGTTTAGTTTAGTTATAGTTAAGAGTTTAGTGTTTTAGCTTAGAGTCTTAGCTTAGAGTTTTAGTTAGAGCTGAAGTTTAGTTTAGTTATAGTTAAGAGCTTAGAGTTTTAGCCTAGAGTCTTAGCTTAGAGTTTTAGTTAGAGTTCTAGTTTAGTTTAGTTTTAGTTAAGAGTTTAGAGTTTTAGCCTAGTCTTAGCTTAGAATTTAGTTAGAGTTGAAGTTTAGTTTAGATTAGTTATAGTTAAGAGTTTAGAGTTTTAGCCTAGAGTCTTAGCTTAGAGTTTTAGTTAGAGTTCAAGTTTAGTTTAGTTATAGTTAAGATTTTAGAGTTTTAGCCTAGAGTCTTAGCTTGAGTTTTAGTTAGAGTTGAAGTTTAGTTTAGTTATAGTTAAGAGTTTAGTGTTTTAGCTTAGAGTTATAGCTTAAAGTTTTAGTTAGAGTTAAAGTTTAGTTTATTTCTAGTTAAAAGTTTAGAGTTTTAGCCTAGAGTCTTAGCTTAGAGTTTTAGTTTGGGTTCTAGTTTAGTTTTAGTTTAGAGTTTTAGCTTAGAGTCTGAGCTTAGAGTTTTAGTTAGAGTTGAAGTTTAGTTTAGTTATAGTTAAGAGTTTAGAGTTGTAGCCTAGAGTCTTAGATTAGAGTTTTAGTTAGAGTTCTAGTTTAGTTTAGTTTTAGTTAAGAGTTTAGAGTTTTACCTTAGAGTCTTAGCTTAGAGTTTAGTTAGAGTTGAAGTTTAGTTTAGTTTAGTTATAGTTAAGAGTTTAGAGTTTTAGCTTAGGGTCTTAGCTTAGAGTTTTAGTTAGAGTTGAAGTTGAGTTTAGTTATAGTTTAGTGTTTTAGCTTAGAGTCATAGCTTAGAGTTTTTGTTAGAGTTCTTGTTTAGTTTAGTTATAGTTAAGAGTTTAGAGTTTTAGCTTAGAGTCTTAACTTAAGTTTCAGTTAGAGTTTTAGTTTAGTTTAGTTAAGAGTTTAGAGTTTTAGCTAGAGTCTTAGCTTAGAGTTTTAGTTAGAGTTGAGGTTTAGTTTAGTTATAGTTAAGAGTTTAGAGTTGTACCTTAGAGTCTTAGCTTAGAGTTTTAGTTAAAGTTCTAGTTTAGTTTATTTTTAGTTAAGAGTTTAGAGTTTTACCTTAGAGTCTTAGCTTAGAGTTTTAGTTAGGGTTGAAGTTTAGTTTAGTTATAGTTTAGAGTTATACCTTAGAGTCTTAGCTTTGAGTTTTAGTTAGATTTGAACTTTAGTTTAGTTATAGTTAAGAGTTCAGAGTTTTAGCTTAGAGTCCTAGCTTAGAGTTTTAGTTAGAGTTCTAGTTTAGTTTAGTTTTAGTTAAGAGTTTTAGCTTAGAGTCTTAGCTTAGAGTTTTAGTTAGAGTTGAAGTTTAGTTTAGTTATAGTTAAGAGTTTAGAGTTTTAGCTTAGAGTCTTAGCTTAGAGTTTGAGTTAGAGTTCTAGTTTAGTTTATTTTTAGTTAAGAGTTTAACTTAGAGTTTTAGCCTAGAATCTTAGCTTAGAGTTTTAGTTAGAGTTGAAGTTTAGTTTAGTTATAGTTAAGAGTTTAGTGTTTTAGCTTAGAGTCTTAGCTTAGAGTTTTAGTTAGAGTTCTAGTTTAGTTTCGTTTTAGTTAGAGTTTTAGCTTGGAGTCTTAGCTTAGAGTTTTAATTAGAGTTAAGTTTAGTTTAGTTATAGTTAAGAGTTTAGAGTGTTAGCTAGAGTCTTAGCTTAGAGTTTCAGCTAGAGTTCTAGTTTAGTTAAGTTTTAGTTAGGAGTTTAGAGATTTAGCTTAGAGTTTAGCCTAGAGTTTTACTTGGAATTGAAGTTTAGTTTAGTTATAGTTAAGAGTTTGGAGTTTTAACTTAGAGTAGTAGCTTGGAGTTTTAGTTTGAGTTCTAGTCTAGTTTAGTTTTAGTTAAGAGTTTAGAGTTTTAGCCTAGAGTCTTAGCTTAGAGTTTTAGTTAGAGTTGAAGTTTAGTTTAGTTATAGTTAAGAGTTTAGTGTTTTAGCTTAGAGTCATAGCTTAGAGTTTTAGTTAGAGTTCTAGTTTAGTTTATTTTTAGTTAAGAGCTTAGAGTTTTAGCCTAGAGTCTTAGCTTAGAGTTTTAGTTAGAGTTGAAGTTTAGTTTAGTTATAGTTAAGAGTTTAGAGTTTTAGCTTAGAGTCTTAGTCTAGAGTCTTAGTTAGAGTTGAAGTTTAGTTTCAGTTATAGTTAAGAGTTTAGAGTGTTAGTTTAGAGTCTTAGCTTAGAGTTTTAGTCAGAGTTCTAGTTTGTTTAGTTTTAGTTAAGAGTTTAGAGTTTTAGCCTAGAGTCTTAGCTTAGAGTTTTAGTTAGAGTTGAAGTTTAGTTTAGTTATAGTTAAGAGTTTAGTGTTTTAGCTTAGAGTCATAGCTTAGAGTTTTAGTTAGAGTCTAAGTTTAGTTTAGTTATAGTTAAGAGTTTAGAGTTTTACCTTAGAGTCTTAGCGTTAGAGTTTTAGTTAGAGTTCAAGTTTAGTTTAGTTATAGTTAAGAGTTAGAGTTTTAGCTTAGTGTCTTAGCTTAGAGTTTTAGTTAGAGTTCTAGTTTAGTTTATTTTAGTTAAGAGTTTAGAGTTTTAGCCTAGAGTCTTAGCTTAGAGTTTTAGTTAGGGTTCAGATTTAGTTTAGTTAAGAGTTTAGAGTTTTAGCTTAGAGTCTTAGCTTAGAGTTTAGTTAGAGTTGAAGTTTAGTTTAGTTTAGTTATAGTTAAGATTTTAGAGTTTTAGCTTAGGGTCTTAGCTTAGGGTTTTAGTTAGAGTTGAAGTTTAGTTTATTTATAGTTAAGAGTTCAGTGTTTTAGCTTAGAGTCATAGCTTAGAGTTTTTGTTAGAGTTCTGTTTAGTTTAGTTTTAGTTAAGAGTTCAGAGTTTCTAACCTAGAGTTTCAGTTAGAGTTGAAGTTTAGTTTATTTATAGTTAAGAGTTTAGTGTTTTAGCTTAGAGTCTTAGCTTAGAGTTTATGTTAGAGTTCTAGTTTAGTTTCGTTTTAGTTAAGAGTTTTAGCTTAGAGTCTTAGCTTAGAGTTTTAATTAGAGCTGAAGTTTAGTTTAGTTATAGTTAAGAGCTTAGAGTTTTAGCCTAGAGTCTTAGCTTAGAGTTTTAGTTAGAGTTCTAGTTTAGTTTAGTTTTAGTTAAGAGTTTAGAGTTTTAGCCTAGTCTTAGCTTAGAATTTAGTTAGAGTTGAAGTTTAGTTTAGATTAGTTATAGTTAAGAGTTTAGAGTTTTAGCCTAGAGTCTTAGCTTAGAGTTTTAGTTAGAGTTCAAGTTTAGTTTAGTTTTAGTTAAGAGTTTAGAGTTTTAGCCTAGAGTCTTAGCTTGAGTTTTAGTTAGAGTTGAAGTTTAGTTTAGTTATAGTTAAGAGTTTAGTGTTTTAGCTTAGAGTTATAGCTTAAAGTTTTAGTTAGAGTTAAAGTTTAGTTTATTTTTAGTTAAAAGTTTAGAGTTTTAGCCTAGAGTCTTAGCTTAGAGTTTTAGTTTGGGTTCTAGTTAGTTTAGTTTAGTTTAGTTTAGAGTTTTAGCTTAGAGTCTGAGCTTAGAGTTTTAGTTAGAGTTGAAGTTTAGTTTAGTTATAGTTAAGAGTTTAGAGTTGTAGCTTAGAGTCTTAGCTTAGAGTTTTAGTTAGAGTTCTAGTTTAGTTTAGTTTTAGTTAAGAGTTTAGAGTTTTAGCCTAGAGTCTTAGCTTAGAGTTTAGTTAGAGTTGAAGTTTAGTTTAGTTTAGTTATAGTAGGTTTAGAGTTTTAGCTTAGAGTCTTAGCTTAGAGTTTTAGTTAGAGTTGAAGTTGAGTTTAGTTATAGTTTAGTGTTTTAGCTTAGAGCCATAGCTTAGAGTTTTGTTAGAGTTCTTGTTTAGTTTAGTTATAGTTAAGAGTTTAGAGTTTTAGCTTAGAGTCTTAACTTAGAGTTTCAGTTAGAGTTCTAGTTTAGTTTAGTTAAGAGTTTAGAGTTTTAGCCTAGAGTCTTAGCTTAGAGTTTTAGTTAGAGTTGAGGTTTAGTTTAGTTATAGTTAAGAGTTTAGAGTTTTACCTTAGAGTCTTAGCTTAGAGTTTTAGTTAGAGTTCTAGTTTAGTTTATTTTTAGTTAAGAGTTTAGAGTTTTACCTTAGAGTCTTAGCTTAGAGTTTTAGTTAGGGTTGAAGTTTAGTTTAGTTATAGTTTAGAGTTTTACCTTAGAGTCTTAGCTTTGAGTTTTAGTTAGATTTGAAATTTAGTTTAGTTATAGTTAAGAGTTCAGAGTTTTAGCTTAGAGTCCTAGCTTAGAGTTTTAGTTAGAGTTCTAGTTTAGTTTAGTTTTAGTTAAGAGTTTAGAGTTTTAGCTTAGAGTCTTAGCTTAGAGTTTTAGTTAGAGTTATAGTTTAGTTTAGTTTTAGTTAAGAGTTTTAGCTTAGAGTCTTAGCTTAGAGTTTTAGTTAGAGTTGAAGTTATGTTTAGTTATAGTTATGAGTTTAGAGTTGTAGTCTAGAGTCTTAGATTAGAGTTTAGTTAGAGTTGAAGTTTAGTTTAGTTTAGTTATAGTTAAGAGTTTAGAGTTTTAGCTTAGGGTCTTAGCTTAGATTTTTAGTTAGAGTTGAAGTTTAGTTTAGTTATAGTTAAAGTTTAGTGTTTTAGCTTAGAGTCATAGCTTAGAGTTTTTGTTAGAGTTCTTGTTTAGTTTAGTTTTAGTTAAGAGTTCAGAGTTTTACCTTAGAGTTTTAACCTAGAGTTTCAGTTAGAGTTGAAGTTTAGTTTAGTTATAGTTAAGAGTTTAGTGTTTTAGCTTAGAGTCTTAGCTTAGAGTTTTAGTTAGAGTTCTAGTTTAGTTTAGTTTTAGTTAAGAGTTTTAGCTTAGAGTCTTAGCTTAGAGTTTTAGTTAGAGTTGAAGTTTAGTTTAGTTATAGTTAAGAGTTTAGAGTTTTAGCTTAGAGTCTTAGCTTAGAGTTTTAGTTAGAGTTCTAGTTTAGTTTAGTTACAGTTAAGAGTTTAGTTACCTTAGAGTTTAACCTAGAGTTTCAGTTAGAGTTGAAGTTTAGTTTTGTTATAGTTAAGAGTTTAGTGTTTTAGCTTAGAGTCTTAGCTTAGAGTTTTAGTTAGATTTCTAGTTTAGTTTCGTTTTAGTTAAGAGTTTTAGCTTGGAGTCTTAACTTAGAGTTTTAATTAGAGCTGAAGTTTAGTTTAGTTATAGTTAAGAGCTTAGAGTTTTAGCCTAGAGTCTTAGCTTAGAGTTTTAGTTAGAGTTGAAGTTTAGTTTAGTTACAGTTAAGTGTTTAGAGTTTTAGCTTAGAGTTTTAGTCTAGAGTCTTAGCTTAGAGTTGAAGTTTAGTTTCAGTTATAGTTAAGAGTTTAGAGTGTTAGTTTAGAGTCTTAGCTTAGAGTTTTAGTCAGAGTTCTAGTTTTGTTTAGTTTTAGTTAAGAGTTTAGAGTTTTAGCTTAGAGTCTTAGCTTAGAGTTTTAGTTAGAGTTGAAGTTTAGTTTAGTTATAGTTAAGAGTTTAGTGTTTTAGCTTAGAGTCTTAGCTTAGAGTCTTAGCTTTGAGTTTTAGTTAGAGTTGAAGTTTATTTTAGTTATAGTTTAGAGTCCGATTTAGAGTTTTAGCTTAGAGTCCTAGCTTAGAGTTTTAGTTAGAGTTCTAGTTTAGTTTAGTTTTAGTTAAGAGTTTTAACTTAGAGTTTTCACCTAGAGTCTTAGCTTAGAGTTTTAGTTAGAGTTGAAGTTTAGTTTAGTTATAGTTAAGGGTTTAGAGTTTTAGCCTAGAGTCCTAGCTTAGACTTTTAGTTAGAGTTGAAGTGTAGTTTAGTTATATTTAAGAGTTTAAAGTTTTACCTTAGAGTCTTAGCTTAGAGTTTTAGTTAGAGTTAAAGTTTAGTTTAGTTATAGTTAAGAGTTTAGAGTTTTAGCTTGGAGTCTTAGCTTAGAGCTTCAGTTAGAGTTGAAGTTTAGTTTAGTTACAGTTAAGAGTTTAGAGTTTTAGCTTAGAGTTTTAGCCTATAGTCTTAGCTTAGAGTTTTAATTAGAGCTGAAGTTTAGTTTAGTTATAATTAAGAGTTTAGAGTTTTAGCTTGGAGTCTTAGCTTAGAGCTTCAGTTAGAGTTGAAGTTTAGTTTAGTTACAGTTAAGAGTTAAGAGTTTTAGCTTAGAGTTTTAACCTAGAGTCTTAGCTTAGAGTTTTAATTAGAGCTGAAGTTTAGTTTAGTTATAATTAAGAGTTTAGAGTTTTAGCTTAGAGTCTTAGCTTAGAGTTTCAGTTAGAGTTGCAGTTTAGTTTAGTTATAGTTAAGAGTTTAGAGTTTTACCTTAGAGTCTTAGCTTAGAGTTTTGGTTAGAGTTCTAGTTTAGTTTATTTTTAGTTAAGAGTTTAGAGTTTTACCTTGGAGTCTTAGCTTTGAGTTTTGGTTAGAGTTGAAGTTTAGTTTAGTTATAGCTTAAAGTTTTAGTTAGAGTTAAAGTTTAGTTTAGTTATAGTTAAGAGTTTAGAGTTTAGCCTAGATTCTTAGCTTAGAGTTTAGTTAGAGTTGAAGTTTAGTTTAGTTTAGTTATAGTTAAGAGTTTTAGCTGAGGGTCTTAGCTTAGAGTTTTAGTTAGAGTTGAAGTTTAGTTTAGTTATAGTTAAGAGTTTAGTGTTTTAGCTTAGAGTCTTAGCTTAGAGTTTTAGTTAGAGTTCTAGTTTAGTTTAGTTTATGTTAAGAGTTTAGAGTTTTACGTTAGAGTTATAGCTTAAAGTTTTAGTTAGAGTTAAAGTTTAGTTTAGTTATAGTTAAAGTTTAGAGTTTTAGCCTAGAGTCTTAGCTTAGAGTTTTAGTTAGGGTTCTAGTTTAGTTTAGTTTTAGTTTAGAGTTTTAGCTTAGAGTCTGAGCTTAGAGTTTTAGTTAGAGTTGAAGTTTAGTTTAGTTATAGTTAAGAGTTTAGAGTTGTAGCCTAGAGTCTTAGCTTAGAGTTTTAGTTAGAGTTCTAGTTTAGTTTAGTTTTAGTTAAGAGTTTAGAGGCTTAGCTGAGGGTCTCAGCTTAGAGTTTTAGTTAGAGTTGAAGTTTAGCTTAGTTATAGTTAAGAGTTTAGTGTTTTAGCTTTGAGTCTTAGCTTAGAGTTTTAGTTAGAGTTCTAATTTAGTTTAGTTTATGTTAAGAGTTTAGAGTTTTATGTTAGAGTTATAGCTTAAAGTTTTAGTTAGAGTTAAAGTTTAGTTTAGTTATAGTTAAAAGTTTAGAGTTTTAGCCTAGAGTCTTAGCTTAGAGTTTTAGTTAGGGTTCTAGTTTAGTTTAGTTTTAGTTTAGAGTTTTAGCTTAGAGTCTGAGCTTAGAGTTTTAGTTAGAGTTGAAGTTTAGTTTAGTTATAGTTAAGAGTTTAGAGTTGTAGCCTAGAGTCTTAGCTTAGAGTTTAGTTAGAGTTGAAGTTTAGTTTAGTTATAGTTAAGAGTTTAGAGTTTTAGCTTAGAGTCCTAGCCTAGAGTTTTAGTTAGAGTTCTAGTTTAGTTTAGTTTTAGTTAAGAATTTAACTTAGAGTTTTAGCCTAGAATCTTAGCTTAGAGTTTTAGTTAGAGTTGAAGTTTAGTTTAGTTATAGTTAAGAGTTTAGGGTTTTAGCCTAGAGTCTTAGCTTAGACTTTTAGTTAGAGTTGAAGTTTAGTTTAGTTATATTTAAGAGTATAAAGTTTTAGCTTGGAGTTTTAGCTTAGAGTTTTAGTTAGAGCTGAAGTTTAGTTTAGTTATAGTTAAGAGTTTACAGTTTTAGCTTAGAGTTTAGCTTAGAGTTTCAGTTAGAGTTGAAGTTTTGTTTAGTTTTAGTTAAGAGTTTAGAGTTTTAGCTTAGAGTCTTAGCTTAGAGTTTTAGTTAGAGTTAAAGTTTAGTTTAGTTATAGTTAAGAGTTTAGAGTTTTAGCTTGGAGTCTTAGCTTAGAGCTTCAGTTAGAGTTGAAGTTTAGTTTAGTTACAGTTAAGAGTTTAGAGTTTTAGCTTAGAGTTTTAGCCTAGAGTCTTAGCTTAGAGTTTTAGCTTAGAGTTCAGTTAGAGTTTAGTTTAGTTTTAGTTAAGAGTTTAGAGTTTTAGCCTAGAGTCTTAGCTTAGAGTTTTAGTTAGAGTTGAGGTTTAGTTTAGTTATAGTTAAGAGTTTAGAGTTTTAGCCTAGAGTCTTAGCTTAGAGTTTTAGTTAGAGTTGAAGTTTAGTTTAGTTATAGTTAAGAGTTTAGAGTTTTAGCTTAGAGTCTTAGCTTAGAGTTTTAGTTAGAGTTCTAGTTTAGTTTAGTTTTAGTTAAGAGTTTAGAGTTTTAGCTTAGAGTCTTAGCTTAGAGTTTTAGTTAGAGTTGAAGTTGTGTTAGTTATATGTTTAGAGTTTAGCCTAGAGTCTTAGCTTAGAGTTTTAGTTAGAGTTGAAGTTTAGTTTAGTTATAGTTAAGAGTTTAGAGTTTTAGCTTAGAGTCTTAGCTTAGAGTTTTAGTTAGAGTTCTAGTTTAGTTTTAAGTTAAGAGTTTAGAGTTTTAGCTTAGAGTCTTAGCTTAAAGTTTTAGTTAGAGTTGAAGTTTAGTTTAGTTATAGTTAAGAGTTTAGAGTTTTAGCTTAGAGTCTTAGCTTAGAGTTTTAGTTAGGGTTTAGTTTAGTTTAGTTATAGTTTAGAGTTTTAGCTTAGAGTCGTAGCTTAGAGTTTTAGTTAGAGTTGAAGTTTAGTTTAGTTATAGTTAAGAGTTTAGAGTTTTAGCTTAGAGTCTTAGCTTAGAGTTTTAGTTAGAGTTCTAGTTTAGTTTAGTTTAGTTAAGAGTTTAGAGAGTTTTAGCCTAGAGTCTTAGCTTAGAGTTTTAGTTAGAGTTGAAGTTTAGTTTAGTTATAGTTAAGAGTTTAGAGTTTTAGCTTAGAGTCTTAGCTTAGAGTTTTAGTTAGAGTTGAAGTTTAGTTTAGTTATAGTTAAGAGTTTAGAGTTTTAGCTTAGAGTCTTAGCTTAGAGTTTTAGTTAGAGTTCTAGTTTAGTTTAGTTATAGTTTAAGAGTTTTAGCTTAGAGTCTTAGCTTAGAGTTTTAGTTAGAGTTGAAGTTTAGTTTAGTTTAGTTAAGAGTTTAGAGTTTTAGCTTAGAGTCTTAGCTTAGAGTTTTAGTTAGAGTTCTAGTTTAGTTTAGTTTTAGTTAAGAGTTTAGAGTTTTACCTTAGAGTCTTAGCTTAGAGTTTTAGTTAGAGTTGAAGTTTAGTTTAGTTATAGTTAAGAGTTTAGAGTTTTAGCCTAGAGTCTTAGCTTAGAGTTTAGTTAGAGTTGTAGTTTAGTTTAGTTATAGTTTAAGAGTTTTGAGTCTTAGCTTAGAGTTTTATTAGAGCTGAGTTTAGTTTAGTTATAGTTAAGAGTTTAGAGTTTCAGCTTAGAGTTTAGTTAGAGTTCTAGTTTAGTTTAGTTAAGAGTTTAGAATTTTAGCCTAGAGTCATAGCTTAGAGTATTAGTTAGAGTTCTAGTTTAGTTTAGTTTTAGTTAAGAGTTTAGAGTTTTACCTTAGAGTCGTAGCTTAGAGTTTTAATTAGAGTTGAAGTTTAGTTTAGTTATAGTTAAGAGTTTAGAGTTTTAGCCTAGAGTCTTAGCTTAGAGTTTTAGTTAGAGTTGAAGTTTAGTTTAGTTATAGTTAAGAGTTTGGAGTCTTAGCTTAGAGTTTTAATTAGAGCTGAAGTTTAGTTTAGTTATAGTTAAGAGTTTAGAGTTTTAGCTTAGAGTTTCAGTTAGAGTTCTAGTTTAGTTTAGTTAAGAGTTTAGAGTTTTAGCCTAGAGTCTTAGCTTAGAGTTTTAGTTAGAGTTGAGGTTTAGTTTAGTTATAGTTAAGAGTTTAGAGTTTTAGCTTAGAGTCTTAGCTTAGAGTTTTAGTTAGAGCTCTAGTTTAGTTTAGTTTTAGTTAAGAGTTTAGAGTTTTACCTTAGAGTCTTAGCTTAGAGTTTTAGTTAGAGTTGAAGTTTAGTTTAGTTATAGTTTAGAGTTTTACCTTAGAGTCTTAGCTTAGAGTTTTAGTTCCGGTTCTAGTTTAGTTTAGTTTTAGTTAAGAGTTTTAGCTTAGAGTTTTAGCCTAGAGTCTTAGCTTAGAGTTTTAGTTAGAGTTGAAGTTTAGTTTAGTTATAGTTAAGAGTTTAGAGTTTTAGCCTAGAGTCTTAGCTTTGAGTTTTAATTAGAGCTGAAGTTTAGTTTAATTATAGTTAAGAGTTTAGAGTTTTAGCTTAGAGTCTTATATTAGAGTTTTAGTTAGAGCTCTAGTTTAGTTTAGTTTTAGTTAAGAGTTTAGAATTTTACCTTAGAGTCTTAGCTTAAAGTTTTATTTAGAGTTGAAGTTTAGTTTAGTTATAGTTAAGAGTTTAGAGTTTTAGCTTAGAGTCTCATCTTAGAGTTTTAGTTAGGGTTCTAGTTTAGTTTAGTTTTAGTTTAGAGTTTTAGCTTAGAGCCTTAGCTTAGAATTTTATTTAGAGTTGAAGTTTAGTCTAGTTATAGTTAAGAGTTTAGAGTTTTAGCTTAGAGTCATAGCTTAGAGTTTTAGTTAGAGTTCTAGTTTAGTTTAGTTTTAGTTAAGAGTTTAGAGTTTTACCTTAGAGTCTTAGCTTAGATTTTTATTAGAGTTGAAGTTTAGTTTAGTTATAGTTAAGAGTTTAGAGTTTTAGCCAAGAGTCTTAGCTTAGAGTTTTAGTTAGAGTTGAAGTTTAGTTTAGTTATAGTTAAGATTTAGGAGTTTTAGCTTAGAGTCTTAGCTTAGAGTTTTAGTTAGAGCTCTAGTTTAGTTTAGTTTTAGTTAAGAGTTTAAAATTTTACCTTAGAGTCTTAGCTTAAAGTTTTATTTAGAGTTGAAGTTTAGTTTAGTTATAGTTAAGAGTTTAGAGTTTTAGCTTAGAGTCTTATCTTAGAGTTTTAGTTAGGGTTCTAGTTTAGTTTAGTTTTAGTTTAGAGTTTTAGCTTAGAGCCTTAGCTTAGAGTTTTAGTTAGAGTTGAAGTTTAGTCTAGTTATAGTTAAGAGTTTAGAGTTTTAGCTTAGAGTCATAGCTTAGAGTTTTAGTTAGAGTTCTAGTTTAGTTTAGTTTTAGTTAAGAGTTTAGAGTTTTACCTTAGAGTCTTAGCTTAAAGTTTTAGTTAGAGTTGAAGTTTAGTTTAGTTATAGTTAAGAGTTTAGAGTTTTAGCAAGAGTCTTAGCTTAGAGTTTAGTTAGAGTTGAAGTTTAGTTTAGTTATAGTTAAGAGTTTGGAGTTTTAGCTTAGAGTCTTAGCTTAGAGTTTTAGTTAGAGCTCTAGTTTAGTTTAGTTTTAGTTAAGAGTTTAGAATTTTACCTTAGAGTCTTAGCTTAGAGTTTTAGTTAGAGTTCTAGTTTAGTTTAGTTTTATTTAAGAGTTTAGGTTTTACTTAGAGTCTTAGCTTAGAGTTTTAGTTAGAGTTTAGTTTAGTTATAGTTTAGAGTTTTAGCTTAGAGTCTTAGCTTAGAGTTTTAGTTAGAGTTCTAGTTTAGTTTAGTTTTTTAGTTTAGAGTTTTAGCTTAGAGTCTTAGCTTAGAGTTTTAGTTAGAGTTGAAGTTTAGTTTAGTTATAGTTAAGAGTTTAGAGTTTTAGCCTAGAGTCTTAGCTTAGAGTTTTAGTTAGAGTTCTAGTTTAGTTATAGTTAAGAGTTTAGAGTTTTAGCTTAGAGTCTTAGCTTAGAGTTTTAGTTAGAGTTCTAGTCTAGTTTAGTTTTAGTTAAGAGTTTAGAGTTTAGCTTAGAGTTTTAGTTAGAGTTCTAGTTTAGTTTTAGTTAAGAGTTTAGAGTTTTACCTTAGAGTCTTAGCTTAGAG
The DNA here is from genome assembly GCA_027921565.1 of Artemia sinica. Taxonomy (NCBI): domain Eukaryota; kingdom Metazoa; phylum Arthropoda; class Branchiopoda; order Anostraca; family Artemiidae; genus Artemia; species Artemia sinica. Next base: position 467,959 of record JAPEVW010000065.1, read on the forward strand.
TTTTAGTTAGAGTTAAAGTTTAGTTTAGTTATAGTTAAGAGTTTAGAGTTTTAGCCTAGAGTCTTAGCTTAGAGTTTTAGTTAGGGTTCTAGTTTAGTTTAGTTTTAGGTTAGAGTTTTAGCTTAGAGTCTTAGCTTAGAGTTTTAGTTAGAGTTGAAGTTTAGTTTAGTTATAGTTAAGAGTTTAGAGTTGTAGCCTAGAGTCTTAGCTTAGAGTTTTAGTTAGAGTTGAAGTTTAGTTTATTATAGTTAAGAGTTTAGAGTTTTAGCTTAGAGTCTTAGCTTAGAGTTTTAGTTAGAGCTCTAGTTTAGTTTAGTTTTAGTTAAGAGTTTAGAGTTTTACCTTAGAGTCTTAGCTTAGAGTTTTAGTTAGAGTTGAAGTTTAGTTTAGTTATAGTTAAGAGTTTAGAGTTTTAGCTTAGAGTCTTAGCTTAGAGTTTTAGTTAGAGTTCTAGTTTAGTTTAGTTTTAGTTAAGAGTTTTAGCTTAGAGCCTTAGCTTAGAGTTTAGATAGAGTGTAAGTTTAGTCTAGTAATAGTTAAGAGTTTTAGCTTAGAGTCATAGCTTAGAGTTTTAGTTAGAGTTCTAGTTTAGTTTAGTTTTAGTTAAGAGTTTAGAGTTTTACCTTAGAGTCGTAGCTTAGAGTTTAGTTAGAGTTGAAGTTTAGTTTAGTTATAGTTAAGAGTTTAGAGTTTTAGCTTAGAGTCTTAGCTTAGAGTTTTAGTTAGAGTATGAGTTTAGTTTAGTTATAGTTAAGAGTTTCAGAGTTTTAGCTTAGAGTCTTAGCTTAGAATTTTAGTTAGAGTTGAAGTTTAGTTTAGTTATAGTTAAGAGTTTAGAGTTTTAGCCTAGAGTCTTAGCTTTGAGTTTTAGTTAGAGCTGAGTTTAGTTTAATTATAGTTAAGAGTTTAGAGTTTTAGCTTAGAGTCTTATCTTAGAGTTTTAGTTAGAGTCTAGTTTAGTTTAGTTTTAGTTAAGAGTTTAGAATTTTACCTTAGAGTCTTAGCTTACAGTTTTATTTAGAGTTGAAGTTTAGTTTAGTTATAGTTAAGAGTTTAGAGTTTTAGCTTAGAGTCTTATCTTAGAGTTTTAGTTAGGGTTCTAGTTTAGTTTAGTTTAGTTAGAGTTTAGAGTTTAGCTTAGAGTCGTAGCTTAGAATTTATTTAGAGTTGAAGTTTAGTTTAGTTATAGTTAAGAGTTTAGAGTTTTAGCTTAGAGTCATAGCTTAGAGTTTTAGTTAGAGTTCTAGTTTAGTTTAGTTTTAGTTAAGAGTTTAGAGTTTTACCTTAGAGTCTTAGCTTAGAGTTTTAGTTAGAGTTGAAGTTTAGTTTAGTTATAGTTAAGAGTTTAGAGTTTTAGCCTAGAGTCTTAGCTTAGAGTTTTAGTTAGAGTTGAAGTTTAGTTTAGTTATAGTTAAGAGTTAGGAGTTTTAGCTTAGAGTCTTAGCTTAGAGTTTTAGTTAGAGCTCTAGTTTAGTTTAGTTTTAGTTAAGAGTTTAGAATTTTACCTTAGAGTCTTAGCTTACAGTTTTATTTAGAGTTGAAGTTTAGTTTAGTTTAGTAGTTTAGAGTTTAGAGTCTTAGCTTAGAGTTTTAGTTAGAGCTCTAGTTTAGTTTAGTTTTAGTTAAGATTTTAGAATTTTACCTTAGAGTCTTAGCTTAAAGTTTTATTTAGAGTTGAAGTTTAGTTTAGTTATAGTTAAGAGTTTAGAGTTTTAGCCTAGAGTCTTAGCTTAGAGTTTTAGTTAGAGTTTAAGTTTAGTTTAGTTATAGTTAAGAGTTTAGAGTTTTAGCTTAGAGTCTTAGCTTAGAGTTTTAGTTAGAGTTCTAGTTTAGTTTAGTTTTAGTTAAGAGTTTAGAGTTTTAGCTTAGAGTCTTAGCTTAGAGCTTTAGTTAGAGTTGAAGTTTAGTTTAGTTAGTTAGTTAAGAGTTTAGAGAGTTTTAGCCTAGAGTCTTAGCTTAGAGTTTTAGTTAGAGTTGAAGTTTAGTTTAGTTATAGTTAGAGTTTAGAGTTTTAGCTTAGAGTCTTAGCTTAGAGTTTTAGTTAGAGTTCTAGTTTAGTTTAGTTTTAGTTAAGAGTTTAGAGTTTTAGCCTAGAGTCTTAGCTTAGAGTTTTAGTTAGAGTTGAAGTTTAGTTTAGTTATAGTTAAGAGTTTAGAGTTTTAGCTTAGAGTCTTAGCTTAGAGTTTTAGTTAGAGTTCTAGTTTAGTTTAGTTTTAGTTAAGAGTTTAGTTGAGTTTTAGCCTAGATTCCTAGCTTAGAGTTTTAGTTAGAGTTGAAGTTTAGTTTAGTTATAGTTAAGAGTTTAGAGTTTTAGCTTAGAGTCATAGCTCAGAGTTTTAGTTAGAGTTGTAGTTTAGTTTAGTTTTAGTTAAGAGTTTTAGCTTAGAGTTTTAGCCTAGAGTCCTAGCTTAGAGTTTTAGTTAGAGTTGAAGTTTAGTTTAGTTATAGTTAAGAGTTTAGAGTTTTAGCTTAGAGTCTTAGCTTAGAGTTTAAGTTAGAGTTGTAGTTTAGTTTAGTTTTAGTTAAGAGTTTAAGCTTAGAGTTTTAGCCTAGAGTCTTAGATTAGAGATTTAGTTAGAGTTGAAGTTTAGTTTAGTTATAGTTAAGAGTTTATAGTTTTGGAGTCTTAGCTAAGAGTCTTAGTTTAGAGTTTTAGCTAGAGTTGTAGTTTAGTTTAGTTTTAGTTAAGAGCCTAGATTCCTAGCATAGAGATTTAGTTAGAGTTGGATTTTAGTTTAGTTATAGTTAAGAGTTTAGAGTTTTAGCTTAGAGTCATAGCTTAGATTTTTAGTTAGAGTTCTAGTTTAGTTTAGTTTAGTTTTAGTTAAGAGTTTTAGCTTAGAGTTTTAGCCTAGAGTCTTAGCTTAGAGTTTTAGTTAAAGTTGAAGTTTAGTTTAGTTATAGTTAAGAGTTCAGAGTTTTAGCCTAGAGTCTTAGATTTGAGTTTTAATTAGAGCTGAAGTTTAGTTTAATTATAGTTAAGAGTTTAGAGTTTTAGCTTAGAGTCTTATATTAGAGTTTTAGTTAGAGCTCTAGTTTAGTTTAGTTTTAGTTAAGAGTTTAGAATTTTACCTTAGAGTCTTAGCTTAAAGTTTTATTTAGAGTTGAAGTTTAGTTTAGTTATAGTTAAGAGTTTAGAGTTTTAGCTTAGAGTCTTATCTTAGAGTTTTAGTTAGGGTTCTAGTTTAGTTTAGTTTTAGTTTAGAGTTATAGCTTAGAGCCTTAGCTTAGAATTTTATTTAGAGTTGAAGTTTAGTCTAGTTATAGTTAAGAGTTTAGAGTTTTAGCTTAGAGTCATAGCTTAGAGTTTTAGTTAGAGTTCTAGTTTAGTTTAGTTTTAGTTAAGAGTTTAGAGTTTTACCTTAGAGTCGTAGCTTAGATTTTTAATTAGAGTTGAAGTTTAGTTTAGTTATAGTTAAGAGTTTAGAGTTTTAGCCAAGAGTCTTAGCTTAGAGTTTAGTTAGAGTTGAAGTTTAGTTTAGTTATAGTTAAGTGTTAGGAGTTTTAGCTTAGAGTCTTAGCTTAGAGTTTTAGTTAGAGCTCTAGTTTAGTTTAGTTTTAGTTAAGAGTTTAGAATTTTACCTTAGAGTCTTAGCTTAAAGTTTTATTTAGAGTTGAAGTTTAGTTTAGTTATAGTTAAGAGTTTAGAGTTTTAGCTTAGAGTCTTATCTTAGAGTTTTAGTTAGGGTTCTTGTTTAGTTTAGTTTTAGTTTAGAGTTTTAGCTTAGAGCCTTAGCTTAGAGTTTTAGTTAGAGTTGAAGTTTAGTCTAGTTATAGTCAAGAGTTTTAGCTTAGAGTCATAGCTTAGAGTTTTAGTTAGAGTTCTAGTTTAGTTTAGTTTTAGTTAAGAGTTTAGAGTTTTACCTAGAGTCGTAGCTTAGATTTTTAATTAGAGTTGAAGTTTAGTTTAGTTATAGTTAAGAGTTTAGAGTTTTAGTCAAGAGTCTTAGCTTAGAGTTTAGTTAGAGTTGAAGTTTAGTTTAGTTATAGTTAAGAGTTTGGAGTCTTAGCTTAGAGTTTTATTTAGAGCTGAAATTTAGTTTAGTTATAGTTAAGAGTTTAGAGTTTTAGCTTAGAGTCTTAGCTTAGAGTTTCAGTTAGAGTTCTAGTTTAGTTTAGTTAAGAGTTTAGAGTTTTAGCCTAGAGTCTTAGCTTAGAGTTTTAGTTAGAGTTGAGGTTTAGTTTAGTTATAGTTAAGAGTTTAGAGTTTTACCTTAGAGTCTTAGCTTAGAGTTTTTGTTGGAGTTCTAGTTTAGTTTATTTTTATCTAAGAGTTTAGAGTTTTACCTTAGAGTCTTAGCTTAGAGTTTTAGTTAGAGTTGAAGTTTAGTTTAGTTATAGTTTAGAGTTTTACCTTAGAGTGTTAGTTTAGAGTTTTAGTTAGAGTTCTAGTTTAGTTTATTTTTAGTTAAGAGTTTTACCTTAGAGTCTTAGCTTAGAGTTTCAGTTAGAGCTGAAGTTTAGTTTAGTTATAGTTAAGAGTTTAGAGTCTTAGCCTAGAGTCTTAGCTTAGAGTTTTAGTTAGAGTTCTAGTTTAGTTACAGTTAAGAGTTTAGAGTTATAGCTTAGAGTCTTAGCTTAGAATTTTAGTTAGAGTTCTAGTCTAGTTTAGTTTTAGTTAAGAGTTTAGTGTTTTAGCTTAGAGTCTTACTTAGAGTTCTACTTTATTTTTAGTTAAGAGTTTAGAGTTTTACCTATGAGTCTTAGCCTAAAGTTTGACTCTTAGTTAAAGTTTAGTTTAGTTATAGTTAAGAGTTTAGAGTTTTAGCCTAGAGTCTTAGCTTAGAGTTTTAGTTAGGGTTCTAGTTTAGTTTAGTTTTAGTTTAGAGTTTTAGCTTAGAGTTTTAGTTAGAGTTGAAGTTGTGTTTAGTTATATGTTTAGAGTTGCAGCCTAGAGTCTTAGCTTAGAGTTTTAGTTAGAGTTGAAGTTTAATCTAGTTATAGTTAAGAGTTTAGAGTTTTAGCTTAGAGTCATAGCTTAGAGTTTTAGTTAGAGCTCTAGTTTAGTTTTAGTTAAGAGTTTAGAATTTTACCTTAGAGTCTTAGCTGAAAGTTTTATTTAGAGTTGAAATTTAGTTTAGTTATAGTTAAGAGTTTAGAGTTTTAGCTTAGAGTCTTATCTTAGAGTTTTAGTTAGGGTTCTAGTTTAGTTTAGTTTTAGTTTAGAGTTTTAGCTTAGAGCCTTAGCTTAGAGTTTTAGTTAGAGTTGAAGTTTAATCTAGTTATAGTTAAGAGTTTAGAGTTTTAGCTTAGAGTCATAGCTTAGAGTTTTAGTCAGAGTTCTAGTTTAGTTTAGTTTTAGTTAAGAGTTTAGAGTTTTACCTTAGAGTCGTAGCTTAGAGTTTAGTTAGAGTTGAACTTGAGTTTAGTTATAGTTAAGAGTTTAGAGTTTTAGCCTAGAGTCTTAGCTTTGAGTTTTAGTTAGAGCTGATGTTTAGTTTAATTATAGTTAAGAGTTTAGAGTTTTAGCTTAGAGTCTTAGCTTAGAGTTTTAGTTAGAGTTGAAGTTTAGTTTAGTTATAGTTAAGAGTTTAGAGTTTTAGCCTAGAGTCTTAGCTTTGAGTTTTAATTAGAGCTGAAGTTTAGTTTAATTATAGTTAAGAGTTTAGAGTTTTAGCTTAGAGTCTTATATTAGAGTTTTAGTTAGAGCTCTAGTTTAGTTTAGTTTTAGTTAAGAGTTTAGAATTTTACCTTAGATTCATAGCTTAAAGTTTTATTTAGAGTTGAAGTTTAGTTTAGTTATAGTTAAGAGTTTAGAGTTTTAGCTTAGATTCTTATCTTAGAGTTTTATTTAGAGTTGAAGTTTAGTCTAGTTAAAGTTAAGAGTTTAGAGTTTTAGCTTAGAGTCATAGCTTAGAGTTTTAGTTAGAGTTCTAGTTTAGTTTAGTTTTAGTTAAGAGTTTAGAGTTTTACCTTAGAGTCGTAGCTTAGATTTTTAATTAGAGTTGAAGTTTAGTTTAGTTATAGTTAAGAGTTTAGAGTTTTAGCCAAGAGTCTTAGCTTAGAGTTTAGTTAGAGTTGAAGTTTAGTTTAGTTATAGTTAAGAGTTAGGAGTTTTAGCTTAGAGTCTTAGCTTAGAGTTTTAGTTAGAGCTCTAGTTTACTTTAGTTTTAGTTAAGAGTTTAGAATTTTACCTTAGAGTCTTAGCTTAAAGTTTTATTTAGAGTTGAAGTTTAGTTATAGTTAAGAGTTTAGAGTTTTAGCTTAGAGTCTTATCTTAGAGTTTTAGTTAGGGTTCTAGTTTAGTTTAGTTTTAGTTTAGAGTTTTAGCTTAGAGCCTTAGCTTAGAGTTTTAGTTAGAGTTGAAGTTTAGTCTAGTTATAGTTAAGAGTTTAGAGTTTTAGCTTAGAGTCATAGCTTAGAGTTTTAGTTAGAGTTCTAGTTTAGTTTAGTTTTAGTTAAGAGTTTAGAGTTTTACCTTAGAGTCGTAGCTTAGATTTTTAATTAGAGTTGAAGTTTACTTTAGTTACAGTTAAGAGCTTAGAGTTTCAGCCAAGAGTCTTAGCTTAGAGTTTAGTTAGAGCTGAAGTTTAGTTTAGTTATAGTTAAGAGTTTGGAGTCTTAGCTTAGAGTTTTAATTAGAGCTGAAGTTTAGTTTAGTTATAGTTAAGAGTTTAGAGTTTTAGCTTAGAGTCTTAGCTTAGAGTTTCAGTTAGAGTTCTAGTTTAGTTTAGTTAAGAGTTTAGAGTTTTATCCTAGAGTCTTAGCTTAGAGTTTTAGTTAGAGTTGAGGTTTAGTTTAGTTATAGTTAAGAGTTTAGAGTTTTACCTTAGAGTCTTTGCTTAGAGTTTTAGTTGGAGTTCTAGTTTAGTTTATTTTTATTTAAGAGTTTAGAGTTTTACCTTAGAGTCTTAGCTTAGAGTTTTAGTTAGAGTTGAAGTTTAGTTTAGTTATAGTTTAGAGTTTTACCTTAGAGTGTTAGCTTAGAGTTTTAGTTACAGTTCTAGTTTAGTTTATTTTTAGTTAAGAGTTTTACCTTAAAGTCTTAGCTTAGAGTTTTAGTTAGAGCTGAAGTTTAGTTTAGTTATAGTTAAGAGTTATAGTTATAGTTAAGTTTAGAGTTTTAGCTTAGAGCTTTAGCTTAGAATTTTAGTTAGAGTTCTAGTCTAGTTTAGTTTTAGTTAAGAGTTTAGAGTTTTAGCCTAGAGTCTTAGCTTAGAGTTTTAATTAGAGTTGAAGTTTAGTTTAGTTATAGTTAAGAGTTTAGAGTTTTAGCTTAGAGTTTTAGTTAGAGTTCTAGTTTAGTTTTAGTTAAGAGTTTAGAGTTTTACCTTAGAGTCTTAGCTTAAAGTTTTAGTTATAGTTAAAGTTTAGTTTAGTTATAGTTAAGAGCTTAGAGTTTTAGCCTAGAGTCTTAGCTTAGAGTTTTAGTTAGGGTTCTAGTTTAGTTTAGTTTTAGTTTAGAGTTTTAGCTTAGAGTCTTAGCTTAGAGTTTTAGTTAGAGTTGAAGTTGTTTTTAGTTATAGTTAAGAGTTTAGAGTTATAGCCTAGAATCTTAGCTTAGAGTTTTAGTTAGAGTTCTAGTTTATTTTAGTTTTAGTTAAGAGTTTAGAGTTTTAGCCTAGAGTCTTAGCTTAGAGTTTAGTTAGAGTTGAAGTTTAGTTTAGTTTAGTTATAGTTAAGAGTTTAGAGTTTTAGCTTAGGGTCTTAGCTTAGAGTTTTAGTTAGAGTTGAAGTTTAGTTTAGTTATAGTTAAGAGTTTAGAGTTTATAGTTTTAGCCTACAGTCTTAATTTAGAGTTTTAGTTAGGGTTCTAGTTTAGTTTAGTTTTAGTTTAGAGTTATAGCTTAGAGCTTTATCTTAGAATTTTAGTTAGAGTTCTAGTCTAGTTTAGTTTTAGTTAAGACTTTAGAGTTTTAGCCTAGAGTCTTAGCTTAGAGTTTTAATTAGAGTTGAAGTTTAGTTTAGTTATAGTTAAGAGTTTAGAGTTTTAGCTTAGAGTTTTAGTTAGAGTTCTAGTTTAGTTTTAGTTTAAGAGTTTAGAGTTTTACCTTAGAGTCTTAGCTTAAAGTTTTAGTTATAGTTAAAGTTTAGTTTAGTTATAATTAAGAGCTTAGAGTTTTAGCCTAGAGTCTTAGCTTAGAGTTTTAGTTAGGGTTCTAGTTTAGTTTAGTTTTAGTTTAGAGTTTTAGCTTAGAGTCTTAGCTTAGAGTTTTAGTTAGAGTTGAAGTTGTTTTTAGTTATAGTTAAGAGTTTAGAGTTATAGCCTAGAATCTTAGCTTAGAGTTTTAGTTAGAGTTCTAGTTTATTTTAGTTTTAGTTAAGAGTTTAGAGTTTTAGCCTAGAGTCTTAGCTTAGAGTTTTGATTAGAGTTGAAGTTTAGTTTAGTTATAGTTAAGAGTTTAGAGTTTTAGCTTAGGGTCTTAGCTTAGAGTTTTAGTTAGAGTTGAAGTTTAGTTTAGTTATAGTTAAGCGTTTAGTGTTCAAGCTTAGATTCATAGCTTAGAGTTTTCGGTTAGAGTTCTTGTTTAGTTTAGTTTTAGGTAAGAGTTCAGAGTTTTACCTTAGAGTTTTAACCTAGAGTTTCAGTTACAGTTGAAGTTTAGTTTATTTATAGTTAAGAGTTTAGTGTTTTAGCTTAGAGTCTTATCTTAGAGTTTTAGTTAGAGTTCTAGTTTAGTTTCGTTTTAGTTAAGAGTTTTAGCTTAGAGTCTTAGCTTAGAGTTTTAATTAGAGCTGAAGTTTAGCTTAGTTATAGTTAAGAGTTTAGAGTTTTAGCTTAGAGTATTAGCTTAGAGTTTCAGCTAGAGTTCTAGTTTAGTTTAGTTTTAGTTAGGAGTTTAGAGTTTTAGCTTAGAGTTTTAGCCTAGAGTTTTAGTTGGAGTTGAAGTTTAGTTTAGTTATAGTTAAGAGTTTAGAGTTTTCACTTAGAGTCTTAGCTTAGAGTTTTAGTTAGAGTTCTAGTTTAGTTTAGTTTTAGTTAAGAGTTTAGAGTTTTAGCTTGGAGTCTTAGCTTAGAGTTTTAATTAGAGTTGAAGTTTAGTTTAGTTATAGTTAAGAATTTAGAGTTTTAGCTTAGAGTCATAGCTTAGAGTTTTAGTTAGAGTTCTAGTTTAGTTTATTTTTAGTTAAGAGCTTAGAGTTTTAGCCTAGAGTCTTAGCTTAGAGTTTTAGTTAGAGTTTAAGTTTAGTCTAGTTACAGTTAAGTGTTTAGAGTTTTAGCTTAGAGTTTTAGTCTAGAGTCTTAGCTTAGAGTTGAAGTTTAGTTTCAGTTATAGTTAAGAGTTTTAGTCAGAGTTCTAGTTTTGTTTAGTTTTAGTTAAGAGTTTAGAGTTTTAGCCTAGAGTCTTAGCTTTGAGTTTTAGTTAGAGTTGAAGTTTAGTTTAGTTATAGTTAAGAGTTCAGAGTTTTAGCTTAGAGTCCTAGATTAGAGTTTTAGTTAGAGTTCTAGTTTAGTTTAGTTTTAGTTAAGAGTTTAGAGTTTTAGCTTAGAGTCTTAGCTTAGAGTTTTAGTTAGAGTTGAAGTTTAGTTTAGTTATAGTTAAGAGTTTAGTGTTTTAGCTTAGAGTCTTAGCTTAGAGGTTTAGTTAGAGTTCTATTTTAGTTTTAGTTAATCAATCAATCAATCAATCAATCATTTATTACCAACAACTAACAAAAAGTAGTACAAGTGGAGTACATAATAATAAAAAAGAAAAAAAAAACTCAACAAACACCAGCAATTAAATTAAACTACGAAAAGAACTGTAAAAGACCGTGGTCCGGGCCAAATTTACAAAATGCATCTGCAGAAAGCTTTTTGTGTAGGTCACCGAGCTTTTGAGTTACATCTGTAACATAAAAATTTTTAACTAGATACCGATTTCTAGTCCATGGCGGCAGAGAAAGAAGAAATTTGCAAAATTTGAAATAAGTAACTTTAATCTTTTTTAAATCCTTTAGCTTAAGAACAGAATGAACACCCGAAAAATAAAGCACAGAATGATCAGAAAAAGTCGAGAATAAGCGCCCAAGAGCTCTTCTGTTATATTTTCCACGGTTTGCTACAATTTTTGAATAACTGAACTGAATTTTTCTTACTGAATCAGCAACGATCTGTTTACGAAAGAGAGCTAGAGAATTAGAAACAGTAATACCAAGCCACCGAAAGGAAGAGACAGAAAGTACAGAAAATTCATTACATACCAGAGGAGTAGACGAAGACCGATTATAAGATAAGAATTCACACTTGTCAAGATTCAGGGATAGACCAATATTTAGGAAAGACTGAGAAACTAAGGAAACCGTCGCAGAAAGAGCAGACTTAGTACGACTAATCAACAGAATGTCATCAGCATAGGCAATGTAAGAAACATCAGTAGAACCAGAAAAATAAGTGACTGAGATCTTTTCCTGAACAGTAGAAATACAAATTTTGAACAGGGTTGGTGATAAAACACCTCCCTGCCTAACACCACGAAGTACTTTAATAGTTGTTTCTGGAGAAGATTTCAGGCGGAGGTAAGAATTAGAATACCAAAACCGTAGAAGGTAAATAACCGAAAAATTAACACCAGAAGAAGCCAAAGAAAAGAAAAGCTGGTTATGAACAACAGAATCAATAGCCTTTGAAAGATCAAGTGTACAGAGATATACGCCTTTACCCTTAGAAGAATTAGAAAGTAGAATAGAAGAAAGGACACGATGAGCATGTTGGCACCCCACACCAGGTCTGAAACCAAGTTGATTTTCACCAAAGAAAGAAATATTTAGAGTTAAATTAGGTAAAGAATATACTCGAATACCTTGCTAATATTGCAAGAAACAGAAACTGGACGGTAAGAAGAGCAATCTGTTGGCGGTTTACTTCTTTTTAAAATTGAAGTCTCGCTGCCACACAAAAAGCTTTCCGGGACGACAGAAGATGCCAAGCACATTTGAAACAAAAGCGCAAGATGTGACACAAGTTCAGCACATTGGGAAGTTAGATGCATTTTAGAGATACCATCAGCATCAATAGATTTCGACTTAAGATGATTCAAAGCATTCAAAGCTTCACAACGCGATATAGGCAAAACAAAGCGCTGACTTAGAAATCTAGGGACAATTTTAACAAACGCTTCACCAAACTTTCTATGAACAGAATAATTCAAAACGGAGAAAATCTTTGAATAATATGCATGCCAAGAACTTGGTGGAATATCAGTACTACTTACATCAGAATCGTCTGTTTTACTTGAATTAATTACTTTCCTCCAATCTTCAGGCGAAGATGGAAAATCAAGCCCTCGGTATCGGACACTTTTTAGATACTTCTTAAATTCTAATTTATTTTTTGTTTAATGAGAAAAACATTACCGGACCTAGGCCGAACACAATCTGTCCAAATTTTTAGCCAAAATTTAGCTTTATTTTTACAGGCCTTAAGGTTAGGGTCAAGTGACCAAAGAGGCTTTTGAGTATTCTTTCGTATTCGCTTTACTGGGACAGAAATTTTTTCAGCTTCTTTCATAGCAGAGAGGATAGAATGATAATATCGGTCTATTTCATATTTAGCATACATAAAATTCTGACTACACTGCAAAAGCTGATAAGGAACATAAATCGTACTTAGAAGTGAAGCCAAAGTTATAAGATAAACAGAAAAATTCGCTTCATTCCAATCAGGCTTATAAAACCATTTAGAACGTACACCACGACTCTTAGACATACTCCCATAACAAACAACAGACTTTGATAAACAAAAAGACAGCGGAAGGTGATCAAGATCATTCTCGTCAAAATGAACCGTAACTGGCGAGCAGACAAGAGCTGCAGAACAAATAAAGTGATCAATGTCTGATTTACTACCTGAATGGTGAATATACGTATAATCATGGGACTTCCGAACAATTTTATAAGCCGGGAGAGAATAAAAAAGCTGACCATTCCTTACATTATCAGAAACCAGATCGGTATTAAAATCACCAGCAATAACAAAATGCAACCCGTTATCCGATATCTTTTGAATTAAAGTTTTAAGATCATTACAAGCACAAGAGAAATTCTGAAGTGAACGAATGGAACGATCATTATATGGCAGGTACACATTAATTAATACAACATTACCAAGACGCACCGCAAGAAAAGCGTCATCTGATTGGAAAAGCACAGGACTCGCACCAAAAATATTTTTCTTAAAAACACATGCTAAGCCGCCAGAAGGACGGCTACGCGTAATTTTAGCTGGACGCACAAAAACAACGTGATCACTGCTTCGTCTCAGAAAATTTTCGCTAAAGGCAATCAGTAAATGTTCTTGGAGACAAACAACGTCGTAATTAACATACAGATCACCAATAAAAAAGTCCTTGCCTCTCGTTCAATTAATATTAAATGAGACTATACCTATGTCCGGATTCATTTCTGAGAATAGACCTTATCAGTGATCTTCTTAATCACAGGGCATCGTAGGCTGTAAGAAGGATGAGATCCTCCACAATTGGCACATTTCGGAGATTCCATACAACGATCACTGTTCGTAGATAAATGAGGTCCAGCACAACGAGCGCACTTGGGAGCACTACTAGTACATGCACTTTCCAAGTGTCCAGGGGAACGACACTTGAAGCAACACTTTGGCAATTGCTTGAACTCATAAACACGAAAGTTTTCATACCCAATCTTCACACCGTTTCGCAGAAATGATCCTTTAGTAATCGCGTCTGCAAATTCAAGCTTAACCGATTTGCTTGTTCCAAACCGACTAGACCCGATTATACCAAACTGGTTCCGTAGCATTTCAAGGTCAAAATCAGACGGGAATTCTCGAATAACACCAGTGTGTTTTTTAGATAAAAATTTCACACTAGAACCAGGTAGAGCTTCCTTTGCTGATTTGCAAAAATCTTCAGCTGCAGATTTCTCAATATTCACCGTCCACCGCTTTTTAGTTGCTTGCCCTCTGGACACCAGCTGATGACCAGAAATTGAGTCTATTACTGATTTTCGCTTTAGCGGGTCACCATACTCAGGTGGGGGGTCGGAGATCAAAATTGTAGTATGCGTATCACACGCAGCAGGTTGGCTAATCACAGGTATTTGAGGAAAGTTCAGATTGTACGAATCAATCTTGGCAGAAACTAGTGAAATCGCTTGCTCAAGGCTCGTAAGCTTGGCTGTGACGTGTGTAAATGCTGTAGCAGAGATAACAGGGACTTCTGTTGGCCTTTTGATGACAAAACAAGGGAGCTGTTTTCCATCGGCATCACAATTCTTCATAAAGTCTATAATATCTTGCGGGTGACTGAGAATTGCATTAGTGCCCCTTCTGACAGGGGGATCATTTTCATTCACAAAACTCCATAGCTTTGCTTTCTCTGACTTAATAGTTTCCAAACCTTTAAAAAAGTCCACTCCTTTCCGTAAAATAACGGCTTCATCAACACCACTTAAATTTTCAAAAACAAAGTTCAACAGCGGTGAATACAAAAGCTCGGAAACGCTCATCTCGTTATAAATTCACTTCAAAAATATTTTAAACCAACACACGCGAAGTACACGTGATGGTCAGGCGACGAGCGCTGAATAATAGTAAATTAAGTTCATTAGAGATAAACTTGCCACACAGGTTTGTTTATAATCCAGGAGAAAGCTATTTTTTCGTCTGCATCGGTATAATCCTTTGCAATAAGTTTGAATCCAAAACAGGTCTTTTCACCATGAACTCTGAATCAACACTGAAGAGTTAAGAGTTTAGACTTTTAGCTTTAGGTAGTTTTAGGTAGAGTTCTAGTTTAGTTTAGCTTTAGTTAAGAGTTTTAACTTAGAGTTTTAGCCTAGAATCTTAGCTTAGAGTTTTAGTTAGAGTTGAAGTTTAGTTTAGTTATAGTTAAGAGTTTAGAGTTTTAGCCTAGAGTCTTAGCATAGACTTTTAGTTAGAGTTGAAGTTTAGTTTAGTTATATTTAAGAGTTTAAAGTTTTAGCTTGGAGTCTTAGCTTAGAGTTTTAGTTAGAGTTCTAGTTTAGTTTAGTTTTAGTTAAGAGTTTAGAGTTTTACCTTAGAGCCTTAGCTTAGAGTTTCAGTTAGAGTTAAAGTTTAGTTAAGTTATAGTTAAGAGTTTAGAGTTTTAGCTTGGAGTCTTAGCTTAGAGCTTCAGTTATAGTTGAAGTTTAGTTTAGTTACAGTTAAGAGTTTAGAGTCTTAGCTTAGAGTTTTAATTAGAGCTGAAGTTTAGTTTAGTTATAGTTAAGAGTTTACAGTTTTAGCTTAGAAACTTAGCTTAGAGTTTCAGTTAGAGTTCTAGTTTAGTTTAGTTGAGAGTTTAGAGTTTTAGCCTAGAGTCTTAGATTAGAGTTTTAGCTAGAGTTGAGGTTTAGTTTAGTTATAGTTAAGAGTTTAGAGTTTTACCTTAGAGTCTTAGCTTAGAGTTTTGGTTAGAGTTCTAGTTTAGTTTATTTTTAGTTAAGAGTTTAGAGTTTTACCTTAGAGTCTTAGCTTAGAGTTTTAGTTAGAGTTGAAGTTTAGTTTAGTTATAGCTTAAAGTTTTAATTAGAGTTAAAATTTAGTTTATAGTTAAGAGTTTAGAGTTTTAGCCTAGAGTCTTAGCTTAGAGTTTTAGTTAGGGTTCTAGTTTAGTTTAGTTTTAGTTTAGAGTTTTATCTTAGAGTCTGAGCTTAGAGTTTTAGTTAGAGTTGAAGTTTAAGTTTCTACGACAATGCCTTCTATAAAAACCTTATATGCCCCCAGGGCATAACTTAAAACCCTTACCCTGAGGGTTGTGGGGGAGTGTCCTCCTCAAAAATATATTTTCTATCTGGAAATCAACTACACTGAACAAAATGGCCATCTCAAAATTTTGATTGGATGTGTTTGGGGGAATAATGGGCGTGGGGGGGGGCTAGTTGCTCTCCAATCACTTTCGACTATTAATAAGGGCACTAGCTTTTTGAATTTCGAATCGAATGAGCCTTTTTTGAAGTTTCTACGACAACACCTTCTATAAAAACCTTATATGCCCCCAGGGTATAACTTAAAACCCCTGCCCTGAGGGTTGTGGGGGAGTTTCCTCTTCAAAAATATATTTTCTATCTAGAAATCAACTACGCTGAACAAAATGGCTGTCTCAAAATTTTGATTGGACGTGTTTGGGGAAATGATGGGCGTGGGGGGGGGAGGGGCTAGTTAGACTCCAATCACTTTCGATTATTAAAAAGGGCACTAGCCCTTTAATTTCCAATCGATTGAGCCTGTTTTGAAGTTTCTACGACAACCCCTTATATAAAAACCTTATATGCCCCCAGGGCATCACTTAAAACCCTTGCCCTGAGGGTTGTGGGGGATAGTCCTCCTAAAAAATATATTTTCTATCTGGAAATCAACTATGCTGAACAAAATGGCTATCTCAAAATTTTGATTGGATGTGTTTGGGGGAATGGTGGGCGTTTAAGGGTGGCTAGTTGCCCTCCAATCATTTTCGACTATTAAAAAGGGCACTAGAACTCTCAATTTCCAATCGAATGATCCCCCTTTGAAGTTTCTACGACAACCCCTTCCATATGAAGTGCCTCTGGGAAAAAATAATAAATAATAATAATAAAACATTGGAGCCGTATGGCCTTTACTATAGGCAACGCTACAGCGTTGCCTCTGATACTGTGGAATTTTGTGGTTATGTTAGTTTAGTATTGTCATCAATATCTATTGTCTCCCTCCTCGACTCTAGGCTAAAACTCTAAGCTAAAACTCTTAAGTAAAACTAAACTAAACTAGAACTCTATCTAAAACTCTAAGCTAAGACTCCAAGCTCAAACTTTAAACTCTTAACTATAACTAAACTAAACTTCAACTCTAACTAAAACTCTAAGCTAAGACTCTAGGCTAAAACTCTAAGTTAAAACACTTAACTAAAACTAAACTAAACTAGAACTCTATCTAAAACTCTAAGCTAAGACTCCAAGCTAAAACTTTAAACTCTTAAATATAACTAAACTAAACTTCAACTCTAACTAAAACTCTAAGCTAAGACTCTAAGCTAAAACTCTAAACTCTTAACTATAACTAAACTAAACTTCAACTCTAACTAAAACTCTTAAGTTAAACTAAACTAAACTAGAACTCTAACTAAAACACTAAGCTAAGACTCCAAGCTAAAACTTTAAACTCTTAACTATAACTAAACTAAACTTCAACTCTAACTAAAACTCTAAGCTAAGACTCTAGGCTAAAACTCTAAGTTAAAACACTTAACTAAAACTAAACTAAACTAGAACTCTAACTAAACCTCTAAAATATGACTCTAAGCTAAAACTCTAAACTCTTAACTGTAACTAAACTAAAATTCAACGCCAACTAAAACTCTATGCTAGGAATCTAGGCTAAAACTCTTAACTAAAACTAAACTAAACTACAACTTTAGCTAAAACTCTAAGCTAAGACTCTTAGGTAAAACTCAAAAACTATAAACTCTTAAATATAACTAAAATAAACTTCAACTCTAACTAAAACTCTAAGCTATGACTCTAAGCTAAAACTCTAAACTCTTAACTATAACTAAACTAAACTTGAACTCTAACTAAAACTCTAAGCTAAGACTCTAAGCTAAAAACTCTAAACTCTTACCTATAAATAAACTAAACTAAACTTCAACTCTAACTAAACTCTAAGCTAAGACTCTAGGCTAAAACTCTAAACTCTTAATTAAAACTAAACTAAACTAGAACTCTAGCTAAAACTCTAAGCTAAGACTCTAAGCTAAAACTCTAAACTCTTAACTATAACTAAACTAAACTTCAACTCTAACTAAAACTCTAAGCTCAGACTCTAAGCTAAAACTCTAAACTAAAACTAAACTAAACTAGAACCCTAACTAAAACTCTAAGCTAAGACTCTAGGCTAAAACTCTAATATCTTAACTATAACTAAACTAAGCTTTAACTCTAACTAAAACTTTAAGCTATAACTCTAAGGTAAAACTCTAAACTCTTAACAAAAAATAAACTAAACTAGAACTCTAACTAAAACTCTAAGCTAAGACTCTAAGCTAAAACACTAAACTCTTAACTATAACTAAACTAAACTTCAACTCTAACTAAAACTCTAAACTCTTAACTATAACTAAACTAAACTAAACTTCAACTCTAACTAAACTCTAAGATAAGACTCTAGGCTAAAACTCTTAACTAACACTAAACTAAACTAGAAGTCTAACTAAAACTCTAAGCTAAGACTCTAAGCTAAAACTCTAAACTAAAACTAAACTAAACTAGAACCCTAACTAAAACTCTAAGCTAAGACTCTAGGCTAAAACTCTAAACTCTTAACTATAACTAAACTAAATTTTAACTCTAACTAAAACTTTAAGCTATAACTAAACTAAACTTCAACTCTAACTAAAACTCTAAGCTCAGACTCTAAGCTAAAACTCTAAACTAAAACTAAACTAAACTAGAACCCTAACTAAAACTCTAAGCTAAGACTCTAGGCTAAAACTCTAAACTCTTAACTATAACTAAACTAAATTTGAACTCTAACTAAAACTTTAAGCTATAACTAAACTAAACTTCAACTCTAACTAAAACTCTAAGCTAAGGCTCTAAGGTAAAACTCTAAACTCTTAACTAAAAATAAACTAAACTAGAACTCTAACCAAAACTCTAAGCTAAGACTCTAAGGTAAAACTCTAAACTCTTAACTATAACTAAACTAAACCTCAACTCTAACTAAAACTCTAAGCTAAGACTCTAGGCTAAAACTCTAAACTCTCAACTAAACTAAACTAGAACTCTAACTGAAACTCTAAGCTAAGACTCTAAGCTAAACTCAAAACTCTTAACTATAACTAAACTAAACTTCAGCTCTAATTAAAACTCTAAGCTAAGACTCTAGGCTAAAACTCTAAGCTAAAACTCTAAACTCTTAACTGTAACTAAACTGCAACTCTAACTGAAGCTCTAAGCTAAGACTCTTAGGTAAAACTCAAAAACTATAAACTCTTAAATATAACTAAAATAAACTTCAACTCTAACTAAAACTCTAAGCTATGACTCTAAGCTAAAACTCTAAACTCTTAACTGTAACTAAACTAAACCGCAACTCTAACTGAAGCTCTAAGCTAAGACTCTTAGGTAAAACTCAAAAACTATAAACTCTTAAATATAACTAAAATAAACTTCAACTCTAACTATAACTCTAAGCTATGACTCTAAGCTAAAACTCTAAACTCTTAACTATAACTAAACTAAAATTCAACTCTAACTAAACTCTAAGCTAAGACTCTAAGCTAAAACTCTAAACTCTTAATTAAAACTAAACTAAACTAGAACTCTAGCTAAAACTTTAGGGAAATGTTTAAAAGTGGTGTTAATTTTCATAATTACTCGACCAGAACATCAACACTAGTTCGGCGACCTCAGGTTATTACAAAGCGATCCGTTTTTTCCATAAGACATGTTGGCCCTCGGGTATGGGAACCATTAACGCAGGCAATTTCAACAACTGATGAGCTAAATGAATTTCGTAGTAAAGTAAAAGGACAGTGTTTGTCTACATATGAGTTTTAATCCTTGCTGGGCGAATTTTCTCTCAAGTGATTGTGACACTTTTTTTTGGGGAGGGCGACGAGGAGGTAGAATAGAATGAATGATTTTTAGTTTTGTCTTCGGTATCCAATTAGGTCGTGAAATTATTAGAAATTAATTTATTTCGTTTATTTTTATTTATTTATTTTCGTATTATTATTTATTATTTTTTGTCCTTTTTTTGGGGGGGGGGTCTAAGGCTGGCTGGTAGTAATTGTGTATGTAGGGTTTTGTAAAGGGTGATGTGTACCCATACAAGTTTAATAAACTTCGGGTTTTGTTGTTAATGTGTTATAATTTTTTTAATAAAACCTTTTTCTCTCTCTCTTCTCTCTAGCTTAAAGTTTTAGTTAGAGTTAAAGCTTAGTTTAGTTATAGTTAAGAGATTAGAGTTTTAGCCTACAGTCTTAGCTTAGAGTTTTAGTTAGGGTTCTAGTTTAGTTTAGTTTTAGTTTAGAGTTTTAGCTTAGAGTCTGAGCTTAGAGTTTTAGTTAGAGTTGAATTTTAGTTTAGTTATAGCTAAGAGTAAAGATTTGTAGCCTAGAGACTTAGCTTAGAGTTTTAGCTAGATTTCTAGTTTAGTTTAGTTTTAATTAAGAGTTTAGAATTTTAGCCTAGAGTCTTAGCTTAGAGTTTAGTTAGAGTTGAAGTTTAGTTTAGTTTATTTATAGTTAAGAGTTTAGAGTTTTAGCTTAGGGTCTTAGCTTAGAGTTTTAGTTAGAGTTGAAGTTTATTTTAGTTATATTTAAGAGTTTATAGTTTTTGAGTTTTACCTAAGAGTCTTAGCTTAGAGCTTCAGTTAGAGTTGCAGTTTAGTTTAGTTACAGTTAAGAGTTTAGAGTTTTAGCTTAGAGTTTTAGCCTAGAGTCTTAGCTTAGAGTTTTAATTAGAGCTGAAGTTTAGTTTAGTTATAGTTAAGAGTTTTGAGTTTAGCTTAGAGTCTTAGCTTAGAGTTTCAGTTAGAGTTCTAGTTTAGTTTAGTTGAGAGTTTAGAGTTTTAGCCTAGAGTCTTAGCTTAGAGTTTTAGTTAGAGTTGAGGTTTAGTTTAGTTATAGTTAAGAGTTTAGAGTTTTACCTTAGAGTCTTAGCTTAGAGTTTTGGTTAGAGTTCTAGTTTAGTTTATTTTTAGTTAAGAGTTTAGAGTTTTACCTTAGAGCCTTAGCTTAGAGTTTTAGTTAGAGTTGAAGTTTAGTTTAGTTATAGCTTAAAGTTTTAGTTAGAGTTCAAATTTAGTTTAGTTATAGTTAAGAGTTTAGAGTTTTAGCCTAGAGTCTTAGCTTAGAGTTTTAGTTTGGGTTCTAGTTTAGTTTAGTTTTAGTTTAGAGTTTTAGCTTAGAGTCTGAGCTTAGAGTTTTAGTTAGAGTTGAAGTTTAGTTTAGTTATAGCTTAAAGTTTTAGTTAGAGTTAAAATTTAGTTTTAGTTATAGTTAAGAGTTTAGAGTTTTAGCCTAGAGTCTTAGCTTAGAGTTTTAGTTAGGGTTCTAGTTTAGTTTAGTTTTAGTTTAGAGTTTTAGCTTAGAGTCTTAGCTTAGAGTTTTAGTTAGAGTTCTAGTTTAGTTTAGTGTTAGTTAAGAGTTTTAGCCTAGAGTCTTAGCTTAGAGTTTAGTTAGAGTTGAAGTTTAGTTTAGTTTAGTTATAGTTAAGAGTTTAGAGTTTTAGTTAGAGTTGAAGTTTAGTTTAGTTATAGTTAAGAGTTTAGTGTTTTAGCTTAGAGTCTTAGCTTAGAGTTTTAGTTAGAGTTCTTGTTTAGTTTAGTTTTTGTTAAGAGTTTAGAGTTTTACCTTAGAGTTATAGCTTAAAGTTTTAGTTAGAGTTAAAGCTTAGTTTAGTTATAGTTAAGAGATTAGAGTTTTAGCCTAGAGTCTTAGCTTAGAGTTTTAGTTAGGGTTCTAGTTTAGTTTAGTTTTAGTTTAGAGTTTTAGCTTAGAGTCTGAGCTTAGAGTTTTAGTTAGTGTTGAAGTTTAGTTTAGTTATAGTTAAGAGTAAAGATTTGTAGCCTAGAGACTTAGCTTAGAGTTTTAGCTAGAGTTCTAGTTTAGTTTAGTTTTAATTAAGAGTTTAGAGTTTTAGCCTAGAGTCTTAGCTTAGAGTTTAGTTAGAGTTGAAGTTTAGTTTAGTTTATTTATAGTTAAGAGTTTAGAGTTTTAGCTTAGGGTCTTAGCTTAGAGTTTTAGTTAGAGTTGAAGTTTAGTTTAGTTATAGTTAAGAGTTTAGAGTTTTAGCTTAGAGTCATAGCTTAGAGTTTTAGTTAGAGTTGAAGTTTATTTTAGTTATATTTAAGAGTTGATAGTTTTTGAGTTTTACCTAAGAGTCTTAGCTTAGAATTTTAGCTAAAGTTGTAGTTTAGTTTAGTTTTAGTTAAGAGTTTTAGCCTAGATTCCTAGCATAGAGTTTTAGTTGGCGTTGAATTTTAGTTTAGTTATAGTTAAGAGTTTAGAGTTTTAGCTTAGAGTCATATTTTAGAGGTTTAGTTAGAGTTCTAGTTTAGTTTAGTTTTAGTTAAGAGTTTTAACTTAGAGTTTTAGCCTAGAGTCTTAGCTTAGAGTTTTAGTTAGAGTTGAAGTTTAGTTTAGTTATAGTTAAGAGTTTAAAGTTTTAGCTTGGAGTCTTAGCTTAGAGTTTTAGTTAGAGTTCTAGTTTAGTTTAGTTTAACTTAAGAGTTTTAGTTAGAGTTGAAGTTTAGTTTAGTTTTAGTTAAGAGTTTAGAGTTTTAGCTTAGAGTCTTAGCTTAGAGTTTTAGTTAGAGTTGAAGTTTAGTTTAGTTATAGTTAAGAGTTTAAAGTTTTAGCTTGGAGTCTTAGCTTAGAGTTTTAGATAGAGTTCTAGTTTAGTTTAGTTTTACTTAAGAGTTTTAGCTTAGAGTTTTAGCCTAGAGTCGAGGAGGGAGACAATAGATATTGATGACAATACTAAACTAACATAACCACAAAATTCCACAGTATCAGAGGCAACGCTGTAGCGTTGCCTATAGTAAAGGCCATACGGCTCCAATGTTTTATTATTATTATTTATTATTTTTTTCCCAGAGGCACTTCATATGGAAGGGGTTGTCGTAGAAACTTCAAAGGGGGATCATTCGATTGGAAATCGAGAGTTCTAGTGCCCTTTTTAATAGTCGAAAATGATTGGAGGGCAACTAGCCGCCCCCAAACGCCCACCATTCCCCCAAACACATCCAATCAAAATTTTGAGATAGCCATTTTGTTCAGCTTAGTTGATTTCCTGATAGAAAATATATTTTTGAGGAGGACTATCCCCCACAACCCTCAGGGCAAGGGTTTTACTTCATGCCCTGGGGGCATATAAGGTTTTTATATAAGGGGTTGTCGTAGAAACTTCAAAACAGGCTCAATCGATTGGAAATTAAAGGGCTAGTGCCCTTTTTAATAATCGAAAGTGATTGGAGTCTAACTAGCCCCCTCACCCCACACCACGCCCATCATTTCCCCAAACACGTCCAATCAAAATTTTGAGACAGCCATTTTGTTCAGCGCAGTTGATTTCTAGATAGAAAATATATTTTTGAAGAGGAAACTCCCCCACAACCCTCAGGGCAGGGGTTTTAAGTTATACCCTGGGGGCATATAAGGTTTTTATAGAAGGTGTTGTCGTAGAAACTTCAAAAAGGCTCATTCGATTGGAAATTAAAGGGATAGTGCCTTTTTAATAGTCGAAAATGATTGGAGGGCAACTAGCCCCCCCCCCCCCCAAGCCCATCATTCCCCCAAAAATATTCCAATCAAAATTTTGAGATAGCCATCTGATTGGAAATTCAAAGGGATAGTGCCGTTTTTAATGGTCAAAAATGATTGGAGGGCAACTAGCCCCCCCCACGATTATCATTCCCCCAAACACATCCAATCAAAATTTTGAGATAGCCATTTCGTTCAGCATAGTTGATTTCCAGATAGAAAATATATTTTTGAGAAGGACAATCCTCCAAAACCCTCAGGGCAAGGGTTTTAAGTTATGCCCTGGGGGCATATAGGGTTTTTATAGAAGGCAGTGTCGTAGAAACCGTAAAGCGCCAATGGGGCAGTAGGTTTTAGGGTTCTGCAGTGAGGCGATACCCAAACTCTTGTTTGTAGTTATTTTAATTCGATTCAAGCTTGATTTGCATATTCAATTTAAGTTTCACTCGTTTTAAGATTTATTTATTCATTTACATTAATATATATTGTATGTTTGTTCGCATTGATTGTTTATTTAATTTAAGTAAGAGAATGATGCTTTTACCGTTAGGGGAGCGGGCAGTAGCCCTACTCTTGTTTATAGTGAAAACACTATTCATTAGAAGTACATAGCCCCTACTCCCTGAAGACGACCGCGGTCTAACAACCAATCCTTAATACAATTCTCACTTGTCTATGAATTCTTTTCTGCCAATTATTATAATAAAAAAAAAGGTGATTTAATTTTGTAGAAGTTTGTGGCCGCTTAAGTAAGAGAATGATTATCTATGAATCTATGAAGCACCCACATCGTTTTGACTTCAAACGATGTACGTGTTATAGCTATGCCATTGTCCCTGAAATGTTTTTCAGTAAATGAAGAAATAGTCACTTTCAACCTCAGAGTGGTTGAACCACCTAATGGCCATCATTAATATGTGAAACAGTTTCTATTTTGTACCAAAATTTTGAACATAATTTGGTTGATGTAATCCCAAGATCTGGAGTAATCCATGTTTTGCCTTAAATTTACCTAAATTGCAGCCTCTGGCATATGCATCAATTCATTCATACCCTTTTTTTAGATTTACCTAAATTGCAGCCTCTGGCATATGCATCAATTCTTTCATACCCTTTTTTTTTCTTTCATACCCATTTTTCAGTGCCATGTAAATTAAGCTGTGTATAGCAAAGGCAATAAGGCTTCAATGTTTTATTATTATTACTTTAAAAAAAAACCTTACATAAAAATAAGTTTTCTAAGAAGAGTAAAGAGCCATATTGAACTCAGGACCGACAGAAATTAATTCCTATTATAGTTAAAACTAAAAAAAAAAACAGAAATTACTAATAAAAAAAAAACGAAACCCCAAACGAACAGAAATTAAAATTGAAAACGTAAAGATAACCAGTGCATACATAAATAAATGAATAAATCTTATATAGCTTCAATATTTTTTATTACTTTCCCCCCAGAGCTGCTTTATATGCAAGGGTGAAAAATACTATCTTGTTAAAAATAGTTGAAAGGTTAAGTAACTAAACTCTGGCATCGACAAAACACCCCAGTGCCCGGGGGCAGGAAGCGATTCTCGTATAAACTTCAGAGAGGGCTCAATTGATTGGAAATTGGAAGTTCTAGTCCAGCTCTTAAGAGTCAAAATTGATCGAAGGGCAAATACCCCCCCCCCCACACGCCCTTTTTTCCCACCCCTTTCTTTGAATTAATTCTGTTTATACCTGAAGGTCGAATGAGAGTTAAAATGTTTTGATATTAACACACACAAATTAGGCATCTGCTCTCCCCCCTAAAAAGGAAAGAAACAGAGAGTGTAAGGCAGTGGCGGATCCAGGGGAGGGGACACTCCCCCACAATCCTCAAGGCAAGGGTTTTAAGTTATACCCTGGGGACATATAAGGTTTTTATAGAAGGCGTTGTCGTCGGAACGTCAAAAAAGGCTCATTCGATTGGAAATTCAAAGGGCTAGTGCCCTTTTTAATAGTCGAAAGTGATTTGAGGGAAACTAACCCCCCTCTCACGCCCACCTTTTCCCCAAACACATCCAATCAAAATTTTGAGACAGCCATTTAATTAAACATAGTTTTAAGTTCTGGAAATTAGGTCTTTGAGGATGACAACTCCCCCACAGCCCTCAGGGTAAGGGTTGTAATTTAAGGATTCTCCGAATCCTTCCCATTATTTCTTATGGAAGGGATGCTTTTATAAACTTTAGAGAGGGCTCATTTGACTGAAAATTGAAAGTTCTTGTTCAATTTTTAAGAGTCAAAAGAGATTGGAGGGTAACTAGCCCCCCCCCTCCTCCAAGCCATAAATGCATCAGATAAAAATTTTAAGATAGACATTTTGTTAAAATAGTTCAAAGTTCTGATAACAAAAAACTCCGGTGTCGACACAGCCCACCAGGGCCCGGGGGTAGGCGTTTTAAGTTATGCCCTGGGGCATAACTTATTAAGGGGGGTTTATAACTTATGGGAAGGGGTTTTGTATGGGAAGAAAACATAGGAAATCTATTATAATTATCCAACTATAAGGTTAAAATACATACTCTGTAATAGATGCAAAATTCCTTTGGCACACAAAATCCTATTAAGGTCAATTCCAAACAGTCGTGATCCCTTTGTGTCAGCAAGTGAAATGGTCTAAACCCCCTTATTGGAGCCTTTTTTTCAATCCATTCATTGTTGTCAATCGCTGTCCACAAGTTATGCAAGCTGTCTATTGTTCATATATAAGGTTTTTATTAAAGAGGTAATCGTATAGACTTTGAAAAAAGCCTCATTCGATTTAAATTGAAAGTTCTAGATCTGTTTTTAAAGTCAAGAATAATAGGAAAGTAAGCACCCCCCCCCCTCCTCCATGCCATAAAAACTTGAAACTTTTTGCAATCAAAAACGAAAAAAAATTAATTAAAAAAAAACTTTCCAAAAATTAAGTTTTTCAAAGAAAAGTAAAGGCCATTTTAAACTTAAGCTCAGTTGATACGAATACCTGTTAAAATTCAAACTCAAAACGACCAGAAATTACTATTAAAGAATAAATGAAACCCAAAACGAACAGAAATTAAATAAACAAGCATAGCAAAAAACGTTCAACAAGTAATAATATAAATGAATAAATAGAGTTTAAAGCGAGTAATTCTTTGATTGAATATGAAAATCAAGCTTAAAACGAAAACAAATGTTTTGCTATTAAAGTATAAATGAAACTTAAAACGAACAGAAATTAAATAAACAATCAATGCGAACAAACATACAGTATATATTAATTTAAGTGAATAAATAAATCTTAAAACGAGTGAAAGTTAAAAAGAATATGCAAATCAAGTTTGAATCGAATAAAAATAACTACAAACAAGAGTTTGGGTATCGCCTCACTGCAGAAGCCTAAAACCTACTGCGTCATTGGCGCTTTACTGAAAACGAATTATATTACAAATGTTTTCTTTTGAACTTGATATTGAAAATAAATATCAAAATTACAGTAAAATTTTGAACTGATGAGCTCTTAGCAATTAATATCATTATGCATCAAATATTCAGTTTAATTTGTTAGTTCTTTTAAGGTTGGTCAAGACAAATATAGTTTTACTACAACAAAATTTGGATACTGCCCCCTTCTTTAACTGTAAAAACCTAAAGCCTTCTGCGTCATTGGTGCTTCACAGAAAACGAATTACTCGTATATTACAAATTTATTATTTTCCAGTTCTTACAGCATTGAAAATGAAAATAAAAATTACAGTGAAAAAAAATCATGAACTGATGGATCTTTCAACAATTAATATCATCATATATCTAATATTCAATTTGATTTTGTTTATACTTTCCAAGACTGTTCATGGCTCATATAGTTTTGCCATTTTTTAACTCTGCCATTTTTTCTAACTAATCGTGTTAGTTTGTTATGAAAACATTATGGGGCTTCTAGGCATTTCTATTTCAGCGGAAAACTGCACCTCAAACTTTGTGGAACATGCATTTTCTTGCATGAAACACCAAAATCTAATAAAATGTCAAGTTTCGGAGTGTTCCACCACTCGCAAGCAAGTGCCATTGGTATTTTTGAATCCGCATGGTCAATTTAGGGAGTGGAGGGTAGGCTAATTCTCATAGCAGCCCCATTCCGTCGTGGTATGATTCACATTTTCAACACCTGGCGTCCGGACTATCATATAATCTACCAAGCATACAACTACCCCAAATCAGTATCAATAAATAAATGAAACCCAAAACGAACAAAAATTAAAATAAATATTAGAGTCAAACTCAAAACGAGCATAAATTAATATGAGTAGAGTTCAAAACCCCTATGCTTTCTAAAAGCCAGAATATAATTTGTACTTTACTGAAAAAATATTCAAATGAGTTTACTGAAAAAAAAATGTGCATCGTCAATTTAATATACATATGCTGATATTTATTTCCTAAAATCTTAATTAATTTTTGATTTCTTAAAGTTACAAAAGTGAAAACATTTCAAAGAATTGTTTACAGTAAAGCGCCAATGTAGCAGTAGGTTTTAGGCTTCTGCAGTGAGGCGATACCCAAACTCTTGTTTGTAGTTATTTTTATTCGATTCAAATTTGATTTGTATATTCTTTTTAAGTTTCACTCGTTTTAAGATTTATTTATTCATTTACATTAATATATATTGTATGTTCGTTCGCATTGATTGTTTATTTAATTTCTGTTCGTTTTAAGTTTCATTTATACTTTAATAGCAAAACATTTGTTTTCGTTTCAAGCTTGATTTTCATATTCAATCTAAGCATTACTCGCTTTAAGATCTATTTATTCATTTATATTATTACTTGTTGTATGTTTTTTGCTATGATTGTTTATTTAATATCTGTTCGTTTTGGGTTTCATTTATTCTTTAATAGTAATTTCCGGTCGTTTTGAGTTTGAATTTTAACAGGTATTCGTATCAACTGAGCTTAAGTTTAAAATGGCCTTTACTTTTCTTTGAAAAACTTATTTTTTGGAAAGTTTTTTTTAATTTATTACATAGAAATACCAAAACCATAGGTTAGATTAGGTTAGGTTAGGTTAGAGGTTAGGTTTCTCCACGTTTAATTTAGGTTAGGTTAGCTTATCATGAGCACTCATGATAGGATAACCTAACCTAACTTAAACTTAGAGAAACCTAACCTAATCTAACCTAACCTAATCTTACCTATGGTTTTGGTATTTCTATGTAATACAGTGGAATATTGTGGTTATGTTAGTTTAGTATTGTCATCAATATCTATTGTCTCCCTCCTCGACTCTAGGCTAAAACTCTAAGCTAAATTTCTTAAGTAAAACTAAACTAAACTAGAACTCTAACTAAAACTCTAAGCTAAGACTCCAAGCTAAAACTTTAAACTCTTAACTCTAAATAAACTAAACTTCAACTCTAACTAAAACTCTAAGCTAAGACTCTAGGCTAAAACTCTAAACTCTTAACTATAACTAAACTAAACTTCAACTCTAACAAAAACTCTAAGCTAAGACTCTAGCCTAAAACTCTAAGTTAAAACTCTTAACTATAACTAAACTAAACTAGAACTCTAACTAAAACTCTAAGCTATGACCCTAAGCTAAAAGTCTAAACTCTTAACTAAAACTAAACTAGAACTCAAACTAAAACTAAACTAAACTAGAACTCTAACTAAAACTTTAAGCTAAGACTTTAAGCTAAAACACTAAACTCTTACCTATAACTAAATTAAACTTCAACTCTAACTAAAACTCTAAGCTATGACTCTAAGCTAAAACTCTGAACTCTTAACTACAAATAAACTAAACATCAACTCTAACTAAAACTCGAAGCTAAGACTTTAAGTTAAAACTCTTAACTAAAACTAAAATAAACTAGAACTCTAACTAAAACTCTAAGCTAAGACTCTAAGCTAAAACTCTAAACTCTTAACTATAACTAAAACTAAACTTCAACTCTAAGCTAAGACTCTAGGCTAAAACTCTAAGCTCTTAACTAAAAATAAACTAAACTAGAACTCTAACTAAAACTCTAAGCTAAGACTCTAAGCTAAAACTCTAAACTCTTAACTATAACTAAACTAAACTTCAACTTTAATTAAAACTCTAAGCTAAGACTCTAAGGTAAAACTCTAAACTCTTAATTAAAACTAAACTAAAATATAACTCTAACTAAAACTCTAAGCTAAGACTCCAAGCTAAAACTCTAAACTCTTAACTAAAACTAAACTAAACTAGAACTCTAATTAAAACTCCAAGCTAAGACCCTAAGTTAAAATTCTAAACTCTTAACTATAACTAAACTAAACTTCAACTCCAACTAAAACTCTAGGCTAAAACTGTAAGCTAAAACTCTAAACACCTAACTAAAACTAAACTAAACTAGAACTCTAACAAAAACTCTACGCTAAAACTCTAAGCTAAAACTCTAAACTCTCTACTATAACTAAACTAAACTTCAACTCTAACTAAAACTCTAAGCTAAGACTCTAGGCTAAAACTCTAAACTCTTAACTAAAACTAAACTAGACTAGAACTCAAACTAAAATTCTAAGCTCAGACTCTAAGCTATAACTCTAAACTTTTAACTGTAACTAAACTAGAACTCTAACTAAAACTCTAAGCTAAGACCCTAGGCTAAAACTCTAAACTCTTAACTATAACTAAACTAAACTTCAGCTCTAACTAAAACTCTAAGCTAAGACTCTAAGGTAAAACTCTTAACTAAAAATAAACTAAACTAGAACTTTAACCAAAACTCTAAGCTAAGACTCTAAGGTAAAAATCTAAACTATGGTCAAACTAAACTTCAACTCTAACTAAAACTCTAAACTAAGACGCTAAGGTAAAACTCTAAACTCTTAACTAAAAATAAACTAAACTAGAACTCTAACTAAAACTCTAAGCTAAGACTCTAAGGTAAAACTCTAAACTCTTAACTATAACTAAACTAAACCTCAACTCTAACTAAAACTCTAAGCTAAGACTCTAGGCTAAAACTCTAAACTCTTAACTAAACTAAACTAGAACTCTAACTGAAACTCTAAGCTAAGACTCTAAGGTTAAACTCTAAACTCTTAACTATAACTAAACTAAACTTCAGCTCTAATTAAAACTCTAAGCTAAGACTCTAAGCTAAAACTCTTAACTAAAACTAAACTAAACTAGAACTCTAACTAAAACTCTAAGCTAAGACTCTAAGCTAAAACACTAAACTCTTAACTATAACTAAACTAAGCTTCAACTCTAACTAAAACTCTGGGTTAAAACTATAAGGTAAAACTCTAAAGTCTTAACTAAAACTAAACTAAACTAGAACTCTAACAAAAACTATAAGCTATGACTCTAAGCTAAAACACTAAACTCTTAACTATAACTAAACTAAATTCAACTCAAACTAAAAATCTAAGCTAAGACCCTAAGCTAAAGCTCTAAACTCTTAACTATAACTAAACTAAACTAAACTTCAAGTCTAACTAAAATCCAAGCTAAGACTCTAGGCTAAAACTCTAAACTCTTAACTAAAACTAAACTAAACTAGAACTCTAACTAAAACTCTAAGCTAAGACTCTAGGCTACAACTCTAAACTCTTAACTATAACTAAACTAAACTTCAACTCTAACTAAAACTTTAAGCTAAGACTCTAAGGTAAAACTCTAAACTCTTAACTAAAACTAAACTAAACTAGAACTTTAATTAAAACTCTAAGCTAAGACTCTAAGATAAAACTCTTAACTATAACTAAGCTAAACTTCAACTCTAGCTAAAACTCTAAGCTAAGACTCTAAGCTAAAACTCAAAACTCTTAACTATAACTAAACTAAACTTCAACTCTAACTAAACTCTAAGCTAAGACTCTAGGCTAAAACTCTAAACTCTTAACTATAACTAACTAAACTTCAACTCTAACTAAAACTTTAAGCTAAGACTCTAAGGTAAAACTCTAAACTCTTAACTAAAGCTAAAATAGAACTCTAACTAAAACTCTAAGCTAAGACTCTAAGCTAAAACTCTAAATTCTTAACTATAACTAAACTAAACTTTAACTCTAACTAAAACTTTAAGCTAAGACTCTAAGGCAAAACTCTAAACTCTTAACTAAAACTAAACTAGAACTCTAACTAAAACTCTAAGCTAAGACTCTAATCTAAAACTCTAAACTCTTAACTATAACTAAACTTCAACTCTAACTAAAACTCAAAGCTAAGACTCTAGGCTAAAATTCTAAACTCTTAACTATAACTAAACCAGACTTCAACTCTAAGCTAAGACTCTAAGCTAAAAGTCTAAGCTAAAACTCTAAACTCTTATCTATTACTAAACTAAACTTCAACTCTAACTAAAACTCTAAGCTAAGACTTTAAGCTAAAACTCTAAACTAAAACTAAACTAGAACCCTAACTAAAACTCTAAGCTAAGACTCTAAGCTAAAACGGTAAACTCTTAACTATAACTAAACTAAACGTCAACTCTAATTAAAACTCTAAGCTACGACTCTAAGGTAAAACTCTTAACTATAACTAAACCAGACTTCAACTCTAAGCTAAGACTCTAAGCTAAAAGTCTAAGCTAAAACTCTAAACTCTTAACTATAACTAAACTAAACTTCAACTCTAACTAAAACTCTAAGCTAAGACTCTAAGCTAAAACTCTAAACTAAAACTAAACTAGAACCCTAACTAAAACTCTAAGCTAAGACTCTAAGCTAAAACTCTAAACTCTTAACTATAACTAAACTAAACTTCAACTCTAACTAAAACTTTAAGCTAAGACTCTAAGGTAAAACTCTAAACTCTTAACTAAAACTAAACTAAACTAGAACTCTAATTAAAACTCTAAGCTAAGACTCTAAGCTAAAACTCTAAACTCTTAACTATAACTAAGCTAAACTTCAGCTCTAACTAAAACTCTAAGCTAAGACTCTAAGCTAAAACTCAAAACTCTTAACTATAACTAAACTAAACTTCAACTCTAACTAAGCTCTAAGCTAAGACTCTAGGCTAAAACTCTAAACTCTTAACTATAACTAAACTAAACTTCAACTCTAACTAAAACTTTAAGCTAAGACTCTAAGGTAAAACTCTAAACTCTTAACTAAAGCTAAAATAGAACTCTAACTAAAACTCTAAGCTAAAACTCTAAGCTAAAACTCTAAATTCTTAACTATAACTAAACTAAACTTTAACTCTAACTAAAACTTTAAGCTAAGACTCTAAGGCAAAACTCTAAACTCTTAAGTAAAACTAAACTAGAACTCTAACTAAAACTCTAAGCTAAGACTCTAATCTAAAACTCTAAACTCTTAACTATAACTAAACTTCAACTCTAACTAAAACTCAAAGCTAAGACTCTAGGCTAAAATTCTAAACTCTTAACTATAACTAAACCAGACTTCAACTCTAAGCTAAGACTCTAAGCTAAAAGTCTAAGCTAAAACTCTAAACTCTTATCTATTACTAAACTAAACTTCAACTCTAACTAAAACTCTAAGCTAAGACTCTAAGCTAAAACTCTAAACTAAAACTAAACTAGAACCCTAACTAAAACTCTAAGCTAAGACTCTAAGCTAAAACGGTAAACTCTTAACTATAACTAAACTAAACGTCAACTCTAATTAAAACTCTAAGCTACGACTCTAAGGTAAAACTCTTAACTATAACTAAACCAGACTTCAACTCTAAGCTAACACTCTAAGCTAAAACTCTAAGCTAAAACTCTAAACTCTTAACTATAACTAAACTAAACTTCAACTCTAACTAAAACTCTAAGTTAAGACTCTAAGCTAAAACTCTAAACTAAAACTAAACTAGAACCCTAACTAAAACTCTAAGCTAAGACTCTAAGCTAAAACTCTAAACTCTTAACTATAACTAAACTAAACTTCAACTCTAACTAAAACTTTAAGCTAAGACTCTAAGGTAAAACTCTAAACTCTTAACTAAAACTAAACTAAACTAGAACTCTAATTAAAACTCTAAGCTAAGACTCTAAGCTAAAACTCTAAACTCTTAACTATAACTAAGCTAAACTTCAACTCTAGCTAAAACTCTAAGCTAAGACTCTAAGCTAAAACTCAAAACTCTTAACTATAACTAAACTATACTTCAACTCTAACTAAACTCTAAGCTAAGACTCTAGGCCAAAACTCTAAACTCTTAACTATAACTAACTAAACTTCAACTCTAACTAAAACTTGAATCTAAGACTCTAAGGCAAAACTCTAAACTCTTAACTAAAACTAAACTAGAACTCTAACTAAAACTCTAAGCTAAGACTCTAAGCTAAAACTCTAAATTCTTAACTATAACTAAACTAAACTTTAACTCTAACTAAAACTTTAAGCTAAGACTCTAAGGCAAAACTCTAAACTCTTAAGTAAAACTAAACTAGAACACTAACTAAAACTCTAAGCTAAGACTATAATCTAAAACTCTAAACTCTTATCTATTACTAAACTAAACTTCAACTCTAACTAAAACTCTAAGCTAAGACTCTAAGCTAAAACTCTAAACTAAAACTAAACTAGAACCCTAACTAAAACTCTAAGCTAAGACTCTAAGCTAAAACGGTAAACTCTTAACTATAACTAAACTAAACGTCAACTCTAATTAAAACTCTAAGCTACGACTCTAAGGTAAAACTCTAAACTTTTAACTATAACTAAACCAGACTTCAACTCTAAGCTAAGACTCTAAGCTAAAACTCTAAGCTAAAACTCTAAACTCTTAACTATAACTAAACTAAACTTCAACTCTAACTAAAACTCTAAGCTAAGACTCTAAGCTAAAACTCTAAACTCTTAACTATAACTAAACTAAACTTCAACTCTAACTAAAACTTTAAGCTAAGACTCTAAGGTAAAACTCTAAACTCTTAACTAAAACTAAACTAAACTAGAACTCTAATTAAAACTCTAAGCTAAGACTCTAAGCTAAAACGGTAAACTCTTAACTATAACTAAACTAAACGTCAACTCTAATTAAAACTCTAAGCTACGACTCTAAGGTAAAACTCTAAACTTTTAACTATAACTAAACCAGACTTCAACTCTAAGCTAAGACTCTAAGCTAAAACTCTAAGCTAAAACTCTAAACTCTTAACTATAACTAAACTAAACTTCAACTCTAGCTAAAACTCTAAGCTAAGACTCTAAGCTAAAACTCAAAACTCTTAACTATAACTAAACTAAACTTCAACTCTAACTAAACTCTAAGCTAAGACTCTAGGCTAAAACTCTAAACTCTTAACTATAACTAACTAAACTTCAACTCTAACTAAAACTTTAATCTAAGACTCTAAGGCAAAACTCTAAACTCTTAACTAAAACTAAACTAGAACTCTAACTAAAACTCTAAGCTAAGACTCTAAGCTAAAACTCTAAATTCTTAACTATAACTAAACTAAACTTTAACTCTAACTAAAACTTTAAGCTAAGACTCTAAGGCAAAACTCTAAACTCTTAAGTCAAACTAAACTAGAACTCTAACTAAAACTCTAAGCTAAGACTCTAAGGTAAAACTCTAAACTCTTAACTATAACTAAACTAAACTTCAACTCTAATTAAAACTCTAAGCTAAGACTCTAAGCTAAAACTCTTAACTAAAACTAAACTAAACTGGAACTCTAACTAAAACTCTAAGCTAAGACTCTAAGCTAAAACACTAAACTCTTAACTATAACTAAACTAAGCTTCAACTCTAACTAAAACTCTTTGTTAAAACTATAAGGTAAAACTCTAAAGTCTTAACTAAAACTAAACTAAACTAGAACTCTAACAAAAACTATAAGCTATGACTCTAAGCTAAAACACTAAACTCTTAACTATAACTAAACTAAACTTCAACTCAAACTAAAAATCTAAGCTAAGACCCTAAGTTAAAGCTCTAAACTCTTAACTATAACTAAACTAAACTAAACTTCAAGTCTAACTAAACTCTAAGCTAAGACTCTAGGCTAAAACTCTAAACTCTTAACTAAAACTAAACTAAACTAGAACTCTAACTAAAACTCTAAGCTAAGACTCTAGGCTACAACTCTAAACTCTTAACTATAACTAAACTAAACTTCAACTCTAACTAAAACTTTAAGCTAAGACTCTAAGGTAAAACTCTAAACTCTTAACTAAAACTAAACTAAACTAGAACTCTAATTAAAACTCTAAGCTAAGACTCTAAGCTAAAACTCTTAACTAAAACTAAACTAAACTAGAACTCTAACTAAAACTCTAAGCTAAGACTCTAAGCTAAAACACTAAACTCTTAACTATAACTAAACTAAGCTTCAACTCTAACTAAAACTCTAGGTTAAAACTATAAGGTAAAACTCTAAAGTCTTAACTAAAACTAAACTAAACTAAACTAGAACTCTAACAAAAACTATAAGCTATGACTCTAAGCTAAAACACTAAACTCTTAACTATAACTAAACTAAATTCAACTCAAACTAAAAATCTAAGCTAAGACCCTAAGCTAAAGCTCTAAACTCTTAACTATAACTAAACTAAACTAAACTTCAAGTCTAACTAAACTCTAAGCTAAGACTCTAGGCTAAAACTCTAAACTCTTAACTAAAACTAAACTAAACTAGAACTCTAACTAAAACTCTAAGCTAAGACTCTAGGCTACAACTCTAAACTCTTAACTATAACTAAACTAAACTTCAACTCTAACTAAAACTTTAAGCTAAGACTCTAAGGTAAAACTCTAAACTCTTAACTAAAACTAAACTAAACTAGAACTCTAATTAAAACTCTAACCTAAGACTCTAAGCTAAAACTCTTAACTATAACTAAGCTAAACTTCAACTCTAGCTAAAACTCTAAGCTAAGACTCTAAGCTAAAACTCAAAACTCTTAACTATAACTAAACTAAACTTCAACTCTAACTAAACTCTAAGCTAAGACTCTAGGCTAAAACTCTAAACTCTTAACTATAACTAAACTAAACTTCAACTCTAACTAAAACTCTAAGCTAAGACTCTAAGCTAAAACTCTAAACTCTTAACTATAACTAAACTAAACTTCAACTCCAACTAAAACTCTAGGCTAAAACTCTAAGCTAAAACTCTAAACTCCTAACTAAAACTAAACTAAACTAGAACTCTAACAAAAACTCTACGCTAAAACTCTAAGCTAAAACTCTAAACTCTCTACTATAACTAAACTAAACTTCAACTCTAACTAAAACTCTAAGCTAAGACTCTAGGCTAAAACTCTAAACTCTTAACTAAAACTAAACTAGACTAGAACTCAAACTAAAATTCTAAGCTAAGACTCTAAGCTATAACTCTAAACTTTTAACTGTAACTAAACTAGAACTCTAACTAAAACTCTAAGCTAAGACTCTAGGCTAAAACTCTAAACTCTTAACTAAAACTAAACTAAACTTCAGCTCTAACTAAAACTCTAAGCTAAGACTTTAAGGTAAAACTCTTAACTAAAAATGAACTAAACTAGAACTCTAACCAAAACTCTAAGCTAAGACTCTAAGGTAAAAATCTAAACTATGATAAAACTAAACTTCAACTCTAACTAAAACTCTAAGCTAAGACGCTAAGGTAAAACTCTAAACTCTTAACTAAAACTAAACTAAACTAGAACTCTAACTAAAACTCTAAGCTAAGACTCTAAGGTAAAACTCTAAACTCTTAACTATAACTAAACTAAACCTCAACTCTAACTAAAACTCTAAGCTAAGACTCTAGGCTAAAACTTTAAACTCTTAACTAAACTAAACTAGAACTCTAACTGAAACTCTAAGCTAAGACTCTAAGGTAAAACTCTAAACTCTTAACTATAACTAAACTAAACTTCAGCTCTAATTAAAACTCTAAGCCAAGACTCTAAGCTAAAACTCTTAACTAAAACTAAACTAAACTAGAACTCTAACTAAAACTCTAAGCTAAGACTCTAAGCTAAAACACTAAACTCTTAACTATAACTAAACTAAGCTTCAACTCTAACTAAAACTCTAGGTTAAAACTATAAGGTAAAACTCTAAAGTCTTAACTAAAACTAAACTAAACTAGAACTCTAACAAAAACTATAAGCTATGACTCTAGGCTAAAACTCTAAACTCTTAACTATAACTAAACTAAACTTCAACTCAAACTAAAAATCTAAGCTAAGACCCTAAGCTAAAGCTCTAAACTCTTAACTATAACTAAACTAAACTAAACTTCAAGTCTAACTAAACTCTAAGCTAAGACTCTAGGCTAAAACTCTAAATTCTTAACTAAAACTAAACTAAACTAGAACTCTAACTAAAACTCTAAGCTAAGACTCTAGGCTACAACTCTAAACTCTTAACTATGACTAAACTAAACTTCAACTCTAACTAAAACTTTAAGCTAAGACTCTAAGGTAAAACTCTAAACTCTTAACTAAAACTAAACTAAACTAGAACTCTAATTAAAACTCTAAGCTAAGACTCTAAGCTAAAACTCTTAACTAAAACTAAACTAAACTAGAACTCTAACTAAAACTCTAAGCTAAGACTCTAAGCTAAAACACTAAACTCTTAACTATAACTAAACTAAGCTTCAACTCTAACTAAAACTCCAGGTTAAAACTATGAGGTAAAACTCTAAAGTCTTAACTAAAACTAAACTAAACTAGAACTCTAACAAAAACTATAAGCTATGACTCTAAGCTAAAACACTAAACTCTTAACTATAACTAAACTAAATTCAACTCAAACTAAAAATCTAAGCTAAGACCCTAAGCTAAAGCTCTAAACTCTTAACTAAAAATAAACTAAACTAGAACTCTAACTAAAACTCTAAGCTAAGACTCTAAGCTAAAACACTAAACTCTTAACTATAACTAAACTAAGCTTCAACTCTAACTAAAACTCTAGGTTAAAACTATAAGGTAAAACTCTAAAGTCTTAACTAAAACTAAACTAAACTAGAACTCTAACAAAAAACTATAAGCTATGACTCTAAGCTAAAACACTAAACTCTTAACTATAACTAAACTAAATTCAACTCAAACTAAAAATCTAAGCTAAGACCCTAAGCTAAAGCTCTAAACTCTTAACTATAACTAAACTAAAGTAAACGTCAAGTCTAACTAAACTCTAAGCTAAGACTCTAGGCTAAAACTCTAAACTCTTAACTAAAACTAAACTAAACTAGAACTCTAACTAAAACTCTAAGCTAAGACTCTAGGCTACAACTATAACTCTTAACTATAACTAAACTAAACTTCAACTCTAACTAAAACTTTACGGTAAGACTCTAAGGTAAAACTCTAAACTCTTAACTAAAACTAAACTAAACTAGAACTCTAATTAAAACTCTAAGCTAAGACTCTAAGCTAAAACTCTTAACTAAAACTAAACTAAACTAGAACTCTAATTAAAACTCTAAGCTAAGACTCTAAGCTAAAACTCTAAACTCTTAACTATAACTAAACTAAACTTCAACTCTAACTAAACTCTAAGCTAAGACTCTAGGCTAAAACTCTAAACTCTTAACTATAACTAAACTAAACTTCAACTCTAACTAAAACTTTAAGCTAAGACTCTAAGGCAAAACTCTAAACTCTTAACTAAAACTAAAATAGAACTCTAACTAAAACTCTAAGCTAAGACTCTAAGCTAAAACTCTAAATTCTTAACTATAACTAAACTAAACTTTAACTCTAACTAAATTTTTAAGCTAAGACTTTAAGGCAAAACTCTAAACTCTTAAGTAAAACTAAACTAGAACTCTAACTAAAACTCTAAGCTAAGACTCTAAGCTAAAACTCTAAACTCTTAACTATAACTAAACTAAACTTTAACTCTAACTAAAACTTTAAGCTAAGACTCTAAGGCAAAACTCTAAACTCTTAAGTAAAACTAAACTAGAACTCTAACTAAAACTCTAAGCTAAGACTCTAATCTAAAACTCTAAACTCTTAACTATAACTAAACTTCAACTCTGACTAAAACTCAAAGCTAACACTCTAGGCTAAAACTCTAAACTCTTAACTATAACTAAACCAGACTTCAACTCTAAGCTGAGACTCTAAGCTAAAAGTCTAAGCTAAAACTCTAAACTCTTATCTATTACTAAACTAAACTTCAACTCTAACTAAAACTCTAAGCTAAGACTCTAAGCTAAAACTCTAAACTAAAACTAAACTAGAACCCTAACTAAAACTCTAAGCTAAGACTCTAAGCTAAAACGGTAAACTCTTAACTATAACTAAACTAAACGTCAACTCTAATTAAAACTCTAAGCTAAGACTCTAAGGTAAAGCTCCAAACTCTTAACTATAACTAAACCAGACTTCAACTCTAAGCTAAGACTCTAAGCTAAAACTCCAAGCTAAAACTCTAAACTCTTAACTATAACTAAACTAAACTTCAACTCTAACTAAAACTCTAAGCTAAGACTCTAAGCTAAAACTCTAAACTCTTAACTATAACTAAACTAAACTTCAACTCTAACTAAAACTCTAAGCTAAGACTCTAAGCTAAAACTCTAAACTAAAACTAAACTAGAACCCTAACTAAAACTCTAAGCTAAGACTCTAAGCTAAAACGGTAAACTCTTAACTATAACTAAACTAAACGTCAACTCTAATTAAAACTCTAAGCTAAGACTCTAAGGTAAAGCTCCAAACTCTTAACTATAACTAAACCAGACTTCAACTCTAAGCTAAGACTCTAAGCTAAAAGTCTAAGCTAAAACTCTAAACTCCTAACTAAAACTAAACTAAACTAGAACTCTAACAAAAACTCTACGCTAAAACTCTAAGCTAAAACTCTAAACTCTCTACTATAACTAAACTAAACTTCAAATCTAACTAAAACTCTAAACTAAGACTCTAGGCTAAAACTCTAAACTCTTAACTAAAACTAAACTAGACTAGAACTCAAACTAAAATTCTAAGCTAAGACTCTAAGCTATAACTCTAAACTTTTAACTGTAACTAATCTAGAACTCTAACTAAAACTCTAAGCTAAACTCTAGGCTAAAACTCTAAACTCTTAACTAAAACTAAACTAAACTTCAGCTCTAACAAAAACTCTAAGCTAAGACTTTAAGGTAAAACTCTTAACTAAAAATGAACTAAACTAGAACTCTAACCAAAACTCTAAGCTAAGACTCTAAGGTAAAAATATAAACTATGATAAAACTAAACTTCAACTCTAACTAAAACTCTAAGCTAAGACGCTAAGGTAAAACTCTAAACTCTTTACTAAAAATAAACTAAACTAGAACTCTAACTAAATCTAAGCTAAGACTCTAAGGTAAAACTCTAAACTCTTAACTATAACTAAACTAAACCTCAACTCGAACTAAAACTCTAAGCTAAGACTCTAGGCTAAAACTCTAAACTCTTAACTAAACTAAACTAGAACTCTAACTGAAACTCTAAGCTAAGACTCTAAGGTAAAACTCTAAACTCTTAACTATAACTAAACTAAACTTCAGCTCTAATTAAAACTCTAAGCTAAGACTCTAAGCTAAAACTCTTAACTAAAACTAAACTAAACTAGAACTCTAACTAAAACTCTAAGCTAAGACTTTAAGCTAAAACACCAAACTCTTAACTATAACTAAACTAAGCTTCAACTCTAACTAAAACTCTAGGTTAAAACTATAAGGTAAAACTCTGAAGTATTAACTAAAACTAAACTAAACTAGAACTCTAACAAAAACTATAAGCTATGACTCTAAGCTAAAACACTAAACTCTTAACTATAATTAAAATAAACTTCAACTCAAACTAAAAATCTAAGCTAAGACCCTAAGCTAAAGCTCTAAACTCTTAACTATAACTAAACTAAACTAAACTTCAAGTCTAACTAAACTTTAAGCAAAGACTCTAGGCTAAAACTCTAAACTCTTAACTAAAACTAAACTAAACTAGAACTCTAACTAAAACTCTAAGCTAAAACTCTAGGCTACAACTCTAGGCTACAACTCTAAACTCTTAACTATAACTAAACTAAACTTCAACTCTAACTAAAACTTTAAGCTAAGACTCTAAGGTAAAACTCTAAACTCTTAACTAAAACTAAACTAAACTAGAACTCTAATTAAAACTCTAAGCTAAGACTCTAAGCTAAAACTCTTAACTATAACTAAACTAAACTTCAACTCTAACTAAACTCTAAGCTAAGACTCTAGGCTAAAACTCTAAACTCTTAACTATAACTAAACTAAACTTCAACTCTAACTAAAACTTTAAGCTAAGACTCTAAGGCAAAACTCTAAACTCTTAACTAAAACTAAAATAGAACTCTAACTAAAACTCTAAGCTAAGACTCTAAGCTAAAACTCTAAATTCTTAACTATAACTAAACTAAACTTTAACTCTAACTAAAACTTTAAGCTAAGACTCTAAGGCAAAACTCTAAACTCTTAAGTAAAACTAAAATAGAACTCTAACTAAAACTCTAAGCTAAGACTCTAATCTAAAACTCTAAACTCTTAACTATAACTAAACTTCAACTCTAACTAAAACTCAAAGCTAAGACTCTAGGCTAAAATTCTAAACTCTTAACTATAACTAAACCAGACTTCAACTCTAAGCTAAGACTCTAAGCTAAAAGTCTAAGCTAAAACTCTAAACTCTTATCTATTACTAAACTAAACTTCAACTCTAACTAAAACTCTAAGCTAAGACTCTAAGCTAAAACTCTAAACTAAAACTAAACTAGAACCCTAACTAAAACTCTAAGCTAAGACTCTAAGCTAAAACGGTAAACTCTTAACTATAACTAAACTAAACGTCAACTCTAATTAAAACTCTAAGCTACGACTCTAAGGTAAAACTCTTAACTATAACTAAACCAGACTTCAACTCTAAGCTAACACTCTAAGCTAAAACTCTAAGCTAAAACTCTAAACTCTTAACTATAACTAAACTAAACTTCAACTCTAACTAAAACTCTAAGCTAAGACTCTAAGCTAAAACTCTAAACTAAAACTAAACTAGAACCCTAACTAAAACTCTAAGCTAAGACTCTAAGCTAAAACTCTAAACTCTTAACTATAACTAAACTAAACTTCAACTCTAACTAAAACTTTAAGCTAAGACTCTAAGGTAAAACTCTAAACTCTTAACTAAAACTAAACTAAACTAGAACTCTAATTAAAACTCTAAGCTAAGACTCTAAGCTAAAACTCTAAACTCTTAACTATAACTAAGCTAAACTTCAACTCTAGCTAAAACTCTAAGCTAAGACTCTAAGCTAAAACTAAAAACTCTTAACTATAACTAAACTAAACTTCAACTCTAACTAAACTCTAAGCTAAGACTCCAGGCTAAAACTCTAAACTCTTAACTATAACTAAACTAAACTTCAACTCTAACTAAAACTTTAATCTAAGACTCTAAGGCAAAACTCTAAACTCTTAACTAAAACTAAACTAGAACTCTAACTAAAACTCTAAGCTAAGACTCTAAGCTAAAACTCTAAATTCTTAACTATAACTAAACTAAACTTTAACTCTAACTAAAACTTTAAGCTAAGACTCTAAGGCAAAACTCTAAAATCTTAAGTAAAACTAAACTAGAACTCTAACTAAAACTCTAAGCTAACATTCTAATCTAAAACTCTAAACTCTTAACTATAACTAAACTTCAACTCTAACTAAAACTCAAAGCTAAGACTCTAGGCTAAAACTCTAAACTCTTAACTATAACTAAACCAGACTTCAACTCTAAGCTGAGACTCTAAGCTAAAAGTCTAAGCTAAAACTCTAAACTCTTATCTATTACTAAACTAAACTTCAACTCTAACTAAAACTCAAAGCTAAGACTCTAGGCTAAAACTCTAAACTCTTAACTATAACTAAACCAGACTTCAACTCCAAGCTAAGACTCTAAGCTAAAACTCTAAACTAAAACTAAATTAGAACCCTAGCTAAAACTCTAAGCTAAGACTCTAAGCTAAAACGGTAAACTCTTAACTATAACTAAACTAAACGTCAACTCTAACTAAAACTCTAAGCTACGACTCTAAGGTAAAACTCTAAACTCTTAACTATAACTAAACCAGACTTCAACTCTAAGCTAAGACTCTAAGCTAAAACTCTAAGCTAAAACTCTAAACTCTTAACTATAACTAAACTAAACTTCAACTCTAACTAAAACTCTAAGCTAAGACTCTAAGCTAAAACTCTAAACTCTTAACTATAACTAAACTAAACTTCAACTCTAACTAAAACTTTAAGCTAAGACTCTAAGGTAAAACTCTAAACTCTTAACTAAAACTAAACTAAACTAGAACTCGAATTAAAACTCTAAGCTAAGACTCTAGGCTGAAACTCTAAACTCTTAACTATAACTAAGCTAAACTTCAACTCTAGCTAAAACTCTAAGCTAAGACTCTAAGCTAAAACTCAAAACTCTTAACAATAACTAAACTAAAATTCAACTCTAACTAAACTCTAAGCTAAGACTCTAGGCTAAAACTCTAAACTCTTAACTATAACTAACTAAACTTCAACTCTAACTAAAACTGTAATCTAAAACTCTAAGGCAAAACTCTAAACTCTTAACTAAAACTAAACTAGAACTCTAACTAAAACTCTAAGCTAAGACTCTAAGCTAAAACTCTAAATTCTTAACTATAACTAAACTAAACTCTAACTCTAACTAAAACTTTAAGCTAAGACTCTAAGGCAAAACTCTAAACTCTTAAGTAAAACTAAACTAGAACTCTAACTAAAACTCTAAGCTAAGACTCTAAGCTAAAACACTAAACTCTTAACTATAACTAAACTAAGCTTCAACTCTAACTAAAACTCTAGGTTAAAACTATGAGGTAAAACTCTAAAGTCTTAACTAAAACTAAACTAAACTAGAACTCTAATTAAAACTCTAAGCTAAGACTCTAAGCTAAAACTCTTAACTATAACTAAGCTAAACTTCAACTCTAGCTAAAACTCTAAGCTAAGACTCTAAGCTAAAACTCAAAACTCTTAACAATAACTAAACTAAAATTCAACTCTAACTAAACTCTAAGCTAAGACTCTAGGCTAAAACTCTAAACTCTTAACTATAACTAACTAAACTTCAACTCTAACTAAAACTTTAATCTAAAACTCTAAGGCAAAACTCTAAACTCTTAACTAAAACTAAACTAGAACTCTAACTAAAACTCTAAGCTAAGACTCTAAGCTAAAACTCTAAATTCTTAACTATAACTAAACTAAACTCTAACTCTAACTAAAACTTTAAGCTAAGACTCTAAGGCAAAACTCTAAACTCTTAAGTAAAACTAAACTAGAACTCTAACTAAAACTCTAAGCTAAGACTCTAAGCTAAAACACTAAACTCTTAACTATAACTAAACTAAACTTCAACTCAAACTAAAAATCTAAGCTAAGACCCTAAGCTAAACTCTAAACTCTTAACTATAACTTAACTAAACTAAACTTCAACTCTAACTAAACTCTAAGCTAATACTCTAGGCTAAAACTCTAAACTCTTAACTAAAACTAAACTAAACTAGAACTCTAACTAAAACTCTAAGCTAAGACTCTAGGCTACAACTCTAAACTCTTAACTATAACTAAACTCAACTTCAACTCTAGCTAAAACTCTAAGCTAAGACTCTAAGCTAAAAATCTAAACTAAAACTAAACTAAACTAGAACCCTAACTAAAACTCTTAGCTAAGACTCTAAGCTAAAACTCTAAATCTTAACTATAACTAAACTAAACTTAACTCTAACTAAAACTTTAAGCTAAGACTCTAAGCTAAAACACTATACTCTTAACTTTTCTAAACTAAGCTTCAACTCTAACTAAAACTCTAGGTTAAAACTATAAGGTAAAACTCCAAAGTCTTAACTAAAACTAAACTAAACTAGAAATCTAACAAAAACTCTAAGCTATGACTCTAAGCTAAAACTCTAAACTCTTAACAATAACTAAACTAAACTTCAACTCTAACTAAAACTCTAAGCTAAGACTCTAGGCTAAAACTCTAAACTCTTAACTATAACTAACTAAACTTCAACTCTAACTAAAACTTCAATCTAAGACTCTAAGGCAAAACTCTAAACTCTTAACTAAAACTAAACTAGAACTCTAACTAAAACTCTAAGCTAAGACTCTAAGCTAAAACTCTAAATTCTTAACTATAACTAAACTAAACTCTAACTCTAACTAAAACTTTAAGCTAAGACTCTAAGGCAAAACTCTAAACTCTTAAGTAGAACTAAACTAGAACTCTAACTAAAACTCTAAGCTAAGACTCTAAGCTAAAACACTAAACTCTTAACTATAACTAAACTAAGCTTCAACTCTAACTAAAACTCTAGGTTAAAACTATAAGGTAAAACTCTAAAGTCTTAACTAAAACTAAACTAAACTAGAACTCTAACAAAAACTCTAAGCTATGACTCTAAGCTAAAACACTAAACTCTTAACTATAACTAAACTAAACTTCAACTCAAACTAAAAATCTAAGCTAAGACCCTAAGCTAAACTCTAAACTCTTAAC
The DNA here is from genome assembly GCA_027921565.1 of Artemia sinica. Lineage (NCBI taxonomy): Eukaryota > Metazoa > Arthropoda > Branchiopoda > Anostraca > Artemiidae > Artemia > Artemia sinica. The sequence continues at coordinate 512,567 of JAPEVW010000065.1, forward strand.
TATAACTTAACTAAACTAAACTTCAACTCTAACTAAACTCTAAGCTAATACTCTAGGCTAAAACTCTAAACTCTTAACTAAAACTAAACTAAACTAGAACTCTAACTAAAACTCTAAGCTAAGACTCTAGGCTACAACTCTAAACTCTTAACTATAACTAAACTAAACTTCAACTCTAGCTAAAACTCTAAGCTAAGACTCTAAGCTAAAAATCTAAACTAAAACTAAACTAAACTAGAACCCTAACTAAAACTCTTAGCTAAGACTCTAAGCTAAAACTCTAAATTCTTAACTATAACTAAACTAAACTCTAACTCTAACTAAAACTTTAAGCTAAGACTCTAAGCTAAAACAGTAAACTCTTAACTATAACTAAACTAAGCTTCAACTCTAACTAAAACTCTAGGTTAAAACTATAAGGTAAAACTCTAAAGTCTTAACTAAAACTAAACTAAACTAGAACTCTAACAAAAACTCTAAGCTAAGACTCTAAGCTAAAACTCTAAACTCTTAACTATAACTAAGCTAAACTTCAACTCTAGCTAAAACTCTAAGCTAAGACTCTAAGCTAAAACTCAAAGCTAAGACTCTAAGGTAAAACTCTAAACTCTTAACTATAACTAAACCAGACTTCAACTCTAAGCTAAGACTCTAAGCTAAAACTCTAAACTAAAACTAAATTAGAACCCTAGCTAAAACTCTAAGCTAAGACTCTAAGCTAAAACGGTAAACTCTTAACTATAACTAAACTAAACGTCAACTCTAATTAAAACTCTAAGCTACGACTCTAATCTAAAACTCTAAACTCTTAACTATAACTAAACCAGACTTCAACTCTAAGCTAAGACTCTAAGCTAAAAGTCTAAGCTAAAACTCTAAACTCTTAACTATAACTAAACTAAACTTCAACTCTAACTAAAACTCTAAGCTAAGACTCTAAGCTAAAACTCTAAACTCTTAACTATAACTAAACTAAACTTCAACTCTAACTAAAACTTTAAGCTAAGACTCTAAGGTAAAACTCTAAACTCTTAACTAAAACTAAACTAAACTAGAACTCTAATTAAAACTCTAAGCTAAGACTCTAAGCTAAAACTCTAAACTCTTAACTATAACTAAGCTAAACTTCAACTCTAGCTAAAACTCTAAGCTAAGACTCTAAGCTAAAACTCAAAACTCTTAACAATAACTAAACTAAAATTCAACTCTAACTAAACTCTAAGCTAAGACTCTAGGCTAAAACTCTAAACTCTTAACTATAACTAACTAAACTTCAACTCTAACTAAAACTGTAATCTAAAACTCTAAGGCAAAACTCTAAACTCTTAACTAAAACTAAACTAGAACTCTAACTAAAACTCTAAGCTAAGACTCTAAGCTAAAACTCTAAATTCTTAACTATAACTAAACTAAACTCTAACTCTAACTAAAACTTTAAGCTAAGACTCTAAGGCAAAACTCTAAACTCTTAAGTAAAACTAAACTAGAACTCTAACTAAAACTCTAAGCAAAGACTCTAAGCTAAAACACTAAACTCTTAATTATAACTAAACTAAGCTTCAACTCTAACTAAAACTCTAGGTTAAAACTATGAGGTAAAACTCTAAAGTCTTAACTAAAACTAAACTAAACTAGAACTCTAACTAAAACTCTAAGCTAAGACTCTAAGCTAAAACTCTAAATTCTTAACTATAACTAAACTAAACTCTAACTCTAACTAAAACTTTAAGCTAAGACTCTAAGGCAAAACTCTAAACTCTTAAGTAAAACTAAACTAGAACTCTAACTAAAACTCTAAGCTAAGACTCTAAGCTAAAACTCTAAACTCTTAACTATAACTAAACTAAACTTCAACTCAAACTAAAAATCTAAGCTAAGACCCTAAGCTAAACTCTAAACTCTTAACTATAACTTAACTAAACTAAACTTCAACTCTAACTAAACTCTAAGCTAATACTCTAGGCTAAAACTCTAAACTCTTAACTAAAACTAAACTAAACTAGAACTCTAACTAAAACTCTAAGCTAAGACTCTAGGCTACAACTCTAAACTCTTAACTATAACTAAACTCAACTTCAACTCTAGCTAAAACTCTAAGCTAAGACTCTAAGCTAAAAATCTAAACTAAAACTAAACTAAACTAGAACCCTAACTAAAACTCTTAGCTAAGACTCTAAGCTAAAACTCTAAATTCTTAACTATAACTAAACTAAACTTTAACTCTAACTAAAACTTTAAGCTAAGACTCTAAGCTAAAACACTATACTCTTAACTATAACTAAACTAAGCTTCAACTCTAACTAAAACTCTAGGTTAAAACTATAAGGTAAAACTCCAAAGTCTTAACTAAAACTAAACTAAACTAGAAATCTAACAAAAACTCTAAGCTATGACTCTAAGCTAAAACTCTAAACTCTTAACAATAACTAAACTAAACTTCAACTCTAACTAAACTCTAAGCTAAGACTCTAGGCTAAAACTCTAAACTCTTAACTATAACTAACTAAACTTCAACTCTAACTAAAACTTCAATCTAAGACTCTAAGGCAAAACTCTAAACTCTTAACTAAAACTAAACTAGAACTCTAACTAAAACTCTAAGCTAAGACTCTAAGCTAAAACTCTAAATTCTTAACTATAACTAAACTAAACTCTAACTCTAACTAAAACTTTAAGCTAAGACTCTAAGGCAAAACTCTAAACTCTTAAGTAAAACTAAACTAGAACTCTAACTAAAACTCTAAGCTAAGACTCTAAGCTAAAACACTAAACTCTTAACTATAACTAAACTAAGCTTCAACTCTAACTGAAACTCTAGGTTAAAACTATAAGGTAAAACTCCAAAGTCTTAACTAAAACTAAACTAAACTAGAAATCTAACAAAAACTCTAAGCTATGACTCTAAGCTAAAACACTAAACTCTTAACTATAACTAAACTAAACTTCAACTCAAACTAAAAATCTAAGCTAAGACCCTAAGCTAAACTCTAAACTCTTAACTATAACTTAACTAAACTAAACTTCAACTCTAACTAAACTCTAAGCTAATACTCTAGGCTAAAACTCTAAACTCTTAACTAAACTAAACTAAACTAGAACTCTAACTAAAACTCTAAGCTAAGACTCTAGGCTACAACTCTAAACTCTTAACTATAACTAAACTCAACTTCAACTCTAGCTAAAACTCTAAGCTAAGACTCTAAGCTAAAAATCTAAACTAAAACTAAACTAAACTAGAACCCTAACTAAAACTCTTAGCTAAGACTCTAAGCTAAAACTCTAAATTCTTAACTATAACTAAACTAAACTTTAACTCTAACTAAAACTTTAAGCTAAGACTCTAAGCTAAAACACTAAACTCTTAACTATAACTAAACTAAGCTTCAACTCTAACTAAAACTCCAGGTTAAAACTATAAGGTAAAACTCCAAAGTCTTAACTAAAACTAAACTAAACTAGAACTCTAACAAAAACTCTAAGCTATGACTCTAAGCTAAAACTCTAAACTCTTAACTATAACTAAGCTAAACTTCAACTCTAGCTAAAACTCTAAGCTAAGACTCTAGGCTAAAACTCCAAACTCTTAACTATAACTAACTAAACTTCAACTCTAACTAAAAATTTAAGCTCAGACTCTAGGGCAAAACTCTAAACTCTTAACTAAAACTAAAATAGAACTCTAACTAAAACTCTAAGCTAAGACTCTAAGCTAAAACTCTAAATTCTTAACTATATCTAAACTAAACTTTAACTCTAACTAAAACTTTAAGCTAAGACTCTAAGGCAAAACTCTAAACTCTTAAGTAAAACTAAACTAGAACTGTAACTAAAACTCTAAGCTAAGACTCTAATCTAAAACTCTAAACTCTTAACTATAACTAAACTTCAACTCTAACTAAAACTCAAAGCTAAGACTCTAGGCTAAAACTCTAAACTCTTAACTATAACTAAACCAGACTTCAACTCTAAGCTAAGACTCTAAGCTAAAAGTCTAAGCTAAAACTCTAAACTCTTATCTATTACTAAACTAAACTTCAACTCTAACTAAAACTCTAAGCTAAGACTCTAAGCTAAAACTCTAAACTAAAACTAAACTAGAACCCTAACTAAAACTCTAAGATAAGACTCTAAGCTAAAACGGTAAACTCTTAACTATAACTAAACTAAACGTCAACCCTAATTAAAACTCTAAGCTACGACTCTAAGGTAAAACTCTAAACTCTTAACTATAACTAAACCAGACTTCAACTCTAAGCTAAGACTATAAGCTAAAACTGTAAGCTAAAACTCTAAACTCTTAACTATAACTAAACTAAACTTCAACTCTAACTAAAACTCTAAGCTAAGACTCTAAGCTAAAACTCTAAACTAAAACTAAACTAGAACCCTAACTAAAACTCTAAGCTAAGACTCTAAGCTAAAACTCTAAACTCTTAACTATAACTAAGCTAAACTTCAACTCTAGCTAAAACTCTAAGCTAAGACTCTAAGCTAAAACTCAAAACTCTTAACTATAACTAAACTAAACTTCAACTCTAACTAAACTCTAAGCTAAGACTCTAGGCTAAAACTCTAAACTCTTAACTATAACTAACTAAACTTCAACACTAACTAAAACTTTAATCTAAGACTCTAAGGCAAAACTCTAAACTCTTAACTAAAACTAAACTAGAACTCTAACTAAAACTCTAAGCTAAGACTCTAAGCTAAAAATCTAAATTCTTAACTATAACTAAACTAAACTTTCACTCTAACTAAAACTTTAAGCTAAGACTCTAAGGCAAAATTCTAAACTCTTAAGTAAAACTAAACTAGAACTCTAACTAAAACTCTAAGCTAAGACTCTAATCTAAAACTCTAAACTCTTAACTATAACTAAACTTCAACTCTAACTAAAACTCAAAGCTAAGACTCTAGGCTAAAACTCTAAACTCTTAACTATAATTAAACCAGACTTCAACTCTAAGCTAAAACTCTAAACTCTTAACTATAACTAAACTTCAACTCTAAGTAAAACTCTAAGCTAAGACTCTAAGCTAAAACTCTAAACTAAAACTAAACTAGAACCCTAACTAAAACTCTAAGCTAAGACTCTAAGCTAAAACTGTAAACTCTTAACTATAACTAAACTAAACTTCAACTCTAATTAAAACTCTAAGCTACGACTCTAAGCTAAAACTCTATACTCTTAACTATAACTAAACTAAACTTCAACTCTAACTAAAACTCTAAGCTAAGACTCTAAGCTAAAACTCTAAACTCTTAACTAAAACTAAGCTAAACTAGAACTCTAATTAAAACTCTAAGCTAAGACTCTAAGCTAAAAATATGAACTCTAAACTATAACTAAACTAAACTTCAACTCTAGCTAAAACTCTAAGCTAAGACTCCAAGCTAAAACTCCAAACTCTTAACTATAACTAAACTAAACTTCAACTCTAACTAAACCCTAAGCTAAGACTCTAGGCTAAGACTCTAAGCTAAAACTCTAAACTAAAACTAAACTAGAGCCCTAACTAAACTCTAAGCTAAGACTATAAGCTAAAACTGTAAACTCTTAACTATAACTAAACTAAACGTCAACTCTAATTAAACCTCTAAGCTACGACTCTAAGCTAAAACTCTATACTCTTAACTATAACTAAACTAAACTCTAACTCTAACTAAAACTTTAAGCTAGGACTCTAAGGTAAAACTCTAAACTCTTAACTAAAACTAAAGTAAACTAGAACTCTAATTAAAACTCTAAGCTAAGACTCTAAGCTAAAAATATAAACTCTTAACTATAACTAAACTAAACTTCAACTCTAGCTAAAACTCTAAGCTAAGACTCCAAGCTAAAACTCCAAACTCTTAACTATAAATAAACTAAACTTCAATTCTAACTAAACTCTAAGCTAAGATTCTAGGCTAAAACTCTAAACTCTTAACTATAACTAAACTAAACTTTATCTCTAACTAAAACTCTAAGCTAAGACTCTAAGCTAAAACTCTAAACTAAAACTAAACTAAACTAGAACCTTAACTAAAACTCTAAGCTAAGACTCTAAGCTAAAACTCTAAACTCTTAACTATAACTAAACTAAACTTCAACTCTAACTAAAACTTAAGCTAAGACTCTAAGGCAAAACTCTAAACTCTTAACTAAAATTAAACTAGAACTCTAACTAAAACTCTAAGCTAAGACTCTAAGCTAAAACTCTAAACTCTTAACTATAACTAAACTTCAACTCTAACTAAAACTCAAAGCTAAGACTCTAGGCTAAAACTCTAAACTCTTAACTAAAACTAAACTAGACTAGAACTCTGACTAAAACTCTAAGCTAAGACTCTAAGCTAAAACTCTAAACTCTTAACTATAACTAAACAGACTTCAACTCTAAGCTAAGACTCTAAGCTAAACTCTGAGCTAAAACTCTAAACTCTTAACTATAACTAAACTAAACTTCAACTCTAACTAAAACTCTAAGCTAAAACTCTAAACTAAAACTAAACTAAACTAGAACCCTAACTAAAACTCTAAACTAAGACTCTAAGCTAAAACTCTAAACTGTTAACTAAAACTAAACTAAACCAGAACTTTAACTAAAACTCTAAACTAAGACTCTAAGGTAAAACTCTAAACTCTTAACTATAACTAAACTAAACTTCAACTCTAACTAAAACTCTAAGCTAAGACTCTAGGCTAAAACTCCAAACTCTTAACTATAACTAACTAAACTTCAACTCTAACTAAAAATTTAAGCTCAGACTCTAAGGCAAAACTCTAAACTCTTAACTAAAACTAAAATAGAACTCTAACTAAAACTCTAAGCTAAGACTCTAAGCTAAAACTCTAAATTCTTAACTATATCTAAACTAAACTTTAACTCTAACTAAAACTTTAAGCTAAGACTCTAAGGCAAAACTCTAAACTCTTAAGTAAAACTAAACTAGAACTGTAACTAAAACTCTAAGCTAAGACTCTAATCTAAAACTCTAAACTCTTAACTATAACTAAACTTCAACTCTAACTAAAACTCAAAGCTAAGACTCTAGGCTAAAACTCTAAACTCTTAACTATAACTAAACCAGACTTCAACTCTAAGCTAAGACTCTAAGCTAAAAGTCTAAGCTAAAACTCTAAACTCTTATCTATTACTAAACTAAACTTCAACTCTAACTAAAACTCTAAGCTAAGACTCTAAGCTAAAACTCTAAACTAAAACTAAACTAGAACCCTAACTAAAACTCTAAGATAAGACTCTAAGCTAAAACGGTAAACTCTTAACTATAACTAAACTAAACGTCAACCCTAATTAAAACTCTAAGCTACGACTCTAAGGTAAAACTCTAAACTCTTAACTATAACTAAACCAGACTTCAACTCTAAGCTAAGACTATAAGCTAAAACTCTAAGCTAAAACTCTAAACTCTTAACTATAACTAAACTAAACTTCAACTCTAACTAAAACTCTAAGCTAAGACTCTAAGCTAAAACTCTAAACTAAAACTAAACTAGAACCCCAACTAAAACTCTAAGCTAAGACTCTAAGCTAAAACTCTAAACTCTTAACTATAACTAAACTAAACTTCAACTCTAACTAAAACTTTAAGCTAAGACTCTAAGATAAAACTCTAAACTCTTAACTAAAACTAAACTAAACTAGAACTCTAACTAAAACTCTAAGCTAAGACTCTAAGCTAAAACTCTAAACTCTTAACTATAACTAAGCTAAACTTCAACTCTAGCTAAAACTCTAAGCTAAGACTCTAAGCTAAAACTCAAAACTCTTAACTATAACTAAACTAAACTTCAACTCTAACTAAACTCTAAGCTAAGACTCTAGGCTAAAACTCTAAACTCTTAACTATAACTAACTAAACTTCAACACTAACTAAAACTTTAATCTAAGACTCTAAGGCAAAACTCTAAACTCTTAACTAAAACTAAACTAGAACTCTAACTAAAACTCTAAGCTAAGACTCTAAGCTAAAAATCTAAATTCTTAACTATAACTAAACTAAACTTTCACTCTAACTAAAACTTTAAGCTAAGACTCTAAGGCAAAATTCTAAACTCTTAAGTAAAACTAAACTAGAACTCTAACTAAAACTCTAAGCTAAGACTCTAATCTTAAACTCTAAACTCTTAACTATAACTAAACTTCAACTCTAACTAAAACTCAAAGCTAAGACTCTAGGCTAAAACTCTAAACTCTTAACTATAATTAAACCAGACTTCAACTCTAAGCTAAAACTCTAAACTCTTAACTATAACTAAACTTCAACTCTAAGTAAAACTCTAAGCTAAGACTCTAAGCTAAAACTCTAAACTAAAACTAAACTAGAACCCTAACTAAAACTCTAAGCTAAGACTCTAAGCTAAAACTGTAAACTCTTAACTATAACTAAACTAAACTTCAACTCTAATTAAAACTCTAAGCTACGACTCTAAGCTAAAACTCTATACTCTTAACTATTACTAAACTAAACTTCAACTCTAACTAAAACTTTAAGCTAAGACTCTAAGGTAAAACTCTAAACTCTTAACTAAAACTAAGCTAAACTAGAACTCTAATTAAAACTCTAAGCTAAGACTCTAAGCTAAAAATATGAACTCTAAACTATAACTAAACTAAACTTCAACTCTAGCTAAAACTCTAAGCTAAGACTCCAAGCTAAAACTCCAAACTCTTAACTATAACTAAACTAAACTTCAACTCTAACTAAACCCTAAGCTAAGACTCTAGGCTAAGACTCTAAGCTAAACTCTAAACTAAAACTAAACTAGAGCCCTAACTAAAACTCTAAGCTAAGACTATAAGCTAAAACTGTAAACTCTTAACTATAACTAAACTAAACGTCAACTCTAATTAAACCTCTAAGCTACGACTCTAAGCTAAAACTCTATACTCTTAACTATAACTAAACTAAACTCTAACTCTAACTAAAACTTTAAGCTAGGACTCTAAGGTAAAACTCTAAACTCTTAACTAAAACTAAAGTAAACTAGAACTCTAATTAAAACTCTAAGCTAAGACTCTAAGCTAAAAATATGAACTCTTAACTATAACTAAACTAAACTTCAACTCTAGCTAAAACTCTAAGCTAAGACTCCAAGCTAAAACTCCAAACTCTTAACTATAAATAAACTAAACTTCAATTCTAACTAAACTCTAAGCTAAGATTCTAGGCTAAAACTCTAAACTCTTAACTATAACTAAACTAAACTTTATCTCTAACTAAAACTCTAAGCTAAGACTCTAAGCTAAAACTCTAAACTAAAACTAAACAAAACTAGAACCTTAACTAAAACTCTAAGCTAAGACTCTAAGCTAAAACTCTAAACTCTTAACTATAACTAAACTAAACTTCAACTCTAACTAAAACTTTAAGCTAAGACTCTAAGGCAAAACTCTAAACTCTTAACTAAAATTAAACTAGAACTCTAACTAAAACTCTAAGCTAAGACTCTAAGCTAAAACTCTAAACTCTTAACTATAACTAAACTTCAACTCTAACTAAAACTCAAAGCTAAGACTCTAGGCTAAAACTCTAAACTCTTAACTAAAACTAAACTAGACTAGAACTCTAACTAAAACTCTAAGCTAAGACTCTAAGCTAAAACTCTAAACTCTTAACTATAACTAAACCAGACTTCAACTCTAAGCTAAGACTCTAGGCTAAAACTCTGAGCTAAAACTCTAAACTCTTAACTATAACTAAACTAAACTTCAACTCTAACTAAAACTCTAAGCTAAAACTCTAAACTAAAACTAAACTAAACTAGAACCCTAACTAAACTCTAAACTAAGACTCTAAGCTAAAACTCTAAACTGTTAACTAAAACTAAACTAAACCAGAACTTTAACTAAAACTCTAAACTAAGACTCTAAGGTAAAACTCTAAACTCTTAACTATAACTAAACTAAACTTCAACTCTAACTAAAACTCTAAGCTAAGACTCTAGGCTAAAACTCCAAACTCTTAACTATAACTAACTAAACTTCAACTCTAACTAAAAATTTAAGCTCAGACTCTAGGGCAAAACTCTAAACTCTTAACTAAAACTAAAATAGAACTCTAACTAAAACTCTAAGCTAAGACTCTAAGCTAAAACTCTAAATTCTTAACTATATCTAAACTAAACTTTAACTCTAACTAAAACTTTAAGCTAAGACTCTAAGGCAAAACTCTAAACTCTTAAGTAAAACTAAACTAGAACTGTAACTAAAACTCTAAGCTAAGACTCTAATCTAAAACTCTAAACTCTTAACTATAACTAAACTTCAACTCTAACTAAAACTCAAAGCTAAGACTCTAGGCTAAAACTCTAAACTCTTAACTATAACTAAACCAGACTTCAACTCTAAGCTAAGACTCTAAGCTAAAAGTCTAAGCTAAAACTCTAAACTCTTATCTATTACTAAACTAAACTTCAACTCTAACTAAAACTCTAAGCTAAGACTCTAAGCTAAAACTCTAAACTAAAACTAAACTAGAACCCTAACTAAAACTCTAAGATAAGACTCTAAGCTAAAACGGTAAACTCTTAACTATAACTAAACTAAACGTCAACCCTAATTAAAACTCTAAGCTACGACTCTAAGGTAAAACTCTAAACTCTAACTATAACTAAACCAGACTTCAACTCTAAGCTAAGACTATAAGCTAAAACTGTAAGCTAAAACTCTAAACTCTTAACTATAACTAAACTAAACTTCAACTCTAACTAAAACTCTAAGCTAAGACTCTAAGCTAAAACTCTAAACTAAAACTAAACTAGAACCCTAACTAAAACTCTAAGCTAAGACTCTAAGCTAAAACTCTAAACTCTTAACTATAACTAAACTAAACTTCAACTCTAACTAAAACTTTAAGCTAAGACTCTAAGATAAAACTCTAAACTCTTAACTAAAACTAAACTAAACTAGAACTCTAATTAAAAATCTAAGCTAAGACTCTAAGCTAAAACTCTAAACTCTTAACTATAACTAAGCTAAACTTCAACTCTAGCTAAAACTCTAAGCTAAGACTCTAAGCTAAAACTCAAAACTCTTAACTATAACTAAACTAAACTTCAACTCTAACTAAACTCTAAGCTAAGACTCTAGGCTAAAACTCTAAACTCTTAACTATAACTAACTAAACTTCAACACTAACTAAAACTTTAATCTAAGACTCTAAGGCAAAACTCTAAACTCTTAACTAAAACTAAACTAGAACTCTAACTAAAACTCTAAGCTAAGACTCTAAGCTAAAACTCAAAACTCTTAACTATAACTAAACTAAACTTTAACTCTAACTAAAACTTTAAGCTAAGACTCTAAGGCAAAATTCTAAACTCTTAAGTAAAACTAAACTAGAACTCTAACTAAAACTCTAAGCTAAGACTCTAATCTTAAACTCTAAACTCTTAACTATAACTAAACTTCAACTCTAACTAAAACTCAAAGCTAAGACTCTAGGCTAAAACTCTAAACTCTTAACTATAATTAAACCAGACTTCAACTCTAAGCTAAAACTCTAAACTCTTAACTATAACTAAACTTCAACTCTAAGTAAAACTCTAAGCTAAGACTCTAAGCTAAAACTCTAAACTAAAACTAAACTAGAACCCTAACTAAAACTCTAAGCTAAGACTCTAAGCTAAAACTGTAAACTCTTAACTATAACTAAACTAAACTTCAACTCTAATTAAAACTCTAAGCTACGACTCTAAGCTAAAACTCTATACTCTTAACTATTACTAAACTAAACTTCAACTCTAACTAAAACTTTAAGCTAAGACTCTAAGGTAAAACTCTAAACTCTTAACTAAAACTAAGCTAAACTAGAACTCTAATTAAAACTCTAAGCTAAGACTCTAAGCTAAAAATATGAACTCTAAACTATAACTAAACTAAACTTCAACTCTAGCTAAAACTCTAAGCTAAGACTCCAAGCTAAAACTCCAAACTCTTAACTATAACTAAACTAAACTTCAACTCTAACTAAACCCTAAGCTAAGACTCTAGGCTAAGACTCTAAGCTAAAACTCTAAACTAAAACTAAACTAGAGCCCTAACTAAAACTCTAAGCTAAGACTATAAGCTAAAACTGTAAACTCTTAACTATAACTAAACTAAACGTCAACTCTAATTAAACCTCTAAGCTACGACTCTAAGCTAAAACTCTATACTCTTAACTATAACTAAACTAAACTCTAACTCTAACTAAAACTTTAAGCTAGGACTCTAAGGTAAAACTCTAAACTCTTAACTAAAACTAAAGTAAACTAGAACTCTAATTAAAACTCTAAGCTAAGACTCTAAGCTAAAAATATAAACTCTTAACTATAACTAAACTAAACTTCAACTCTAGCTAAAACTCTAAGCTAAGACTCCAAGCTAAAACTCCAAACTCTTAACTATAAATAAACTAAACTTCAATTCTAACTAAACTCTAAGCTAAGATTCTAGGCTAAAACTCTAAACTCTTAACTATAACTAAACTAAACTTTATCTCTAACTAAAACTCTAAGCTAAGACTCTAAGCTAAAACTCTAAACTAAAACTAAACAAAACTAGAACCTTAACTAAAACTCTAAGCTAAGACTCTAAGTTAAAACTCTAAATTCTTAACTATAACTAAACTAAACTTCAACTCTAACTAAAACTTTAAGCTAAGACTCTAAGGCAAAACTCTAAACTCTTAACTAAAATTAAACTAGAACTCTAACTAAAACTCTAAGCTAAGACTCTAAGCTAAAACTCTAAACTCTTAACTATAACTAAACTTCAACTCTAACTAAAACTCAAAGCTAAGACTCTAGGCTAAAACTCTAAACTCTTAACTAAAACTAAACTAGACTAGAACTCTGACTAAAACTCTAAGCTAAGACTCTAAGCTAAAACTCTAAACTCTTAACTATAACTAAACCAGACTTCAACTCTAAGCTAAGACTCTAGGCTAAAACTCTGAGCTAAAACTCTAAACTCTTAACTATAACTAAACTAAACTTCAACTCTAACTAAAACTCTAAGCTAAAACTCTAAACTAAAACTAAACTAAACTAGAACCCTAACTAAAACTCTAAACTAAGACTCTAAGCTAAAACTCTAAACTGTTAACTAAAACTAAACTAAACCAGAACTTTAACTAAAACTCTAAGCTAAGACTCTAAGGTAAAACTCTAAACTCTTAACTATAACTAAACTAAACTTCAACTCTAACTAAAACTCAAAGCTAAGACTCTAGGCTAAAACTCTAAACTCTTAACTAAAACTAAACTAAACTAGAACTCTAACTAAAACTCTAAGCTAATACTCTAAGCTAAAACTCTAAACTCTTAACTATAATTAAAACTAAACTTCAACTCTAAGCTAAGACTATAGGCTAAAACTCTAAGCTAAAACTCTAAACACTTAACTGTAACTAAACTAAACTTCAACTCTAACTAAAACTCTAAGCTAAGACTCTAGGCTAAAACTCTAAGCTCTTAACTAAAAATAAACTAAACTACAACTCTAACTAAAACTCTAAGCTATGACTCTAAGCTAAAACTCTAAACTCTTAACTATAACTAAACTAAACTTCAACTCTAATTAAAACTCTAAGCTACGACTCTAGGCTAAAACTCTAAGCTCTTAACTAAAAATAAACTAAACTAGAACTCTAACTAAGACTCTAAAGTAAAACTCTATACTCTAAACTAAACCTCTTAACTACTATAACTCTAACTAAAACTGTAAGCTAATACCAAGCTGAAACTCTAAACTAAAACTCTTAACTAAAACTAAACTATAACTCTGAACTAAAACTCTTAACAAAAATTAAACTAAACTATAAATCTAACTAAAACTCTAAACTCTAAACTAAAACTCTAAAGTCTAAACTAAAAGTCTTAACTAAAACTAAACTACACTATAACTCTAACTAAAACTCTAAGCTAAGACTCTAAGCTGAAACTCTAAACTCTAAACTAAAACTCTTAACTAAAACTAAACTACAGCTCTAAACTAAAATTCTTTACTAAAACGAAACTACAAATCTAACCAAAACTCTTAACTAATACTAAACTAAACTAAAAGTGCAACGAAAAACTCTAAGCTAAGACTCCAGGCTAAAATTCTAAACTAAAACGTTTAGCTAAAACTAAACTACAAGTTCAAAAACACTTAACTAAAACAAAAGTAAAATATAACTCTATCTAAAACTCTAAGTGCTGAGAGTCTAACTTGAAACTCTAGACTCTGAACTACAACTAAACTAAACTATAACTAAAACTGTAAGCTAATATCAAACTAAAACTGTAAACTAAGGAGGGGGGCTCTTTGGGGGCCTGGGGGAGGAGGGCCCTTTGGGGCGGGGCACAATGGTGTCCCAGGGGCCTTTGGGGGCCTTTGAGGGCCCGGGGGCCTTTGAGGGCCCGAGGGCCTTTGGGGGCCCGGGGGACTTTGGGGGCCCTTGGGGCCTTTGAGGGCCCTGGGACCTTTGGGGGCCCTGGGGCCTTTGGGGCTCGGGGGACCCTTTGGGGTTGGGGTAAGGGTACCTTACAACACTGTTCAAATGAAGCTTGTGTATTATAACGACCACGGAGTTTCACCCAAATCATCTTCTAAAATGTCTCAAACGGTTTCGCCCAAATCATCTTCTAAAATGTCTCAAATGGTTTTGCCCAAATAATACCCCTAAAAGTAATTTCTGTGTCTTCCTTTTGTTTTGGCATCCCTGCGCTGTCACATTTGAAATTCCAATGAAAAAATTCCCTCGTTAATCTTTTCATCTCTAAGGTGTTCTTGGTTACTCTATTAAGGCTTCGATAGAATATTAATTTATCGCTAAGTCTAATGACCTGAGAACCCATATTTAAAAAATAGGATACTAATTTATCTCTGTAACTAAAGACCATTTATCCCTCAGACCTAAAGATCAAAGAAGCCATATTGTTTCTTAATTCCCCTTTCGTGGATCAATAATTCCCCTCGATTATGCAATCAATTTCTCAGAAATCTGTCCCCCTTCGTGGCTGAATAAACCATGAATAAATTATGTATATTCAATGCCTCCTGAACCTTCCCTACTGGGGCAAGAGTAGGAAGTTATGCCACGGGCCATTTAAGGTTGTTATTGAAGGGATGGTTGTTTAACCTTAGAAGAGGATCATTTGGTTCAAAATTGAAAGTTCTAGTTCGATTTTAAGCGTCAAAAGGATGGAGGGCATTTAGCCCCCCTCCCCAAAAACTCCTCTTTTCACCAAACACATCTGATTGAAATCATGAGATATCGATTTTGTTCGACATAGTTCAAAAAACAGATAGTAATGCCAAATAGTAGTGTTTAATTTAGTTTCATATCTCCTCTAGTTGACCTGAAATAGAAAACTTGACACCATTCGCAAAAAAATCTGTTTACTTTCTTTGATAGCCTGGATACACTTATACTATTTTGATTTGGTTAAATTTTAAGTGCACAAGCAGCCCCGAAACTTTGAACATAATACCCCTCAGTCGTTCTTGGGATACTGCTGAGATGCCTTATTGGGAATTAGCATTAATACAGTGCATTTTGGTTTGATCTTATGGCAACATTTAGTTTTTAAACATAAAGTCAAATGGGAAGGTGGGCGTGGGAGGGGGTTTAGTTTCCGTCCAATCACCTTTAACTATTAAAAAGGGCATCAACCCTTTCTATTTTCAATCGAACGATCCCTTTTTGAAGTCCCTACGACAACTCCTTCGATACAAAGGGCCCTGGTCTAAACAACAACAACAACAACAAAATAATACATTATACAAACATCAATTTTTACTATAAAAATGTCAAGTCTTCCAATGACTTTCGACTATTAAAAAGGGCACTAGGCCTTTCGATTTCCGATCGAATGAGCCCTTTTTGAGTTTCTACGACAAAACTTCCTGTAAACATCCTATATGCCCCCAGGGCATAAATTACTGCCCTTACCCTAAGGGCTGTGAGGGTTGTTGTCATCCTCTAAGAGCTAATTTCCGGAAAATTCAACTACGTTAAACAAAATGGCTATCTCAAAATTTTGATTGCATGTGTCTGGGAAAATGGTGGGCGTGAGAAGGGCGTTAGTCTTTCTCCAATACCTTTCAACTATTAGAAAAGGCACTAGCCCTCAATAAAAACCTTATATGCCCCCAGGGGATAACTTACAACCCTTGCCCTGAGGACTAGGGGGGGGGGTGGTTTGCCATCCTCAAAGACCTAATTTCCAGAACTTTCTACTACGTTGAACAAAATGGCTATCTGAAAATATTGATTAGATATGTTTGGGGGAATGGTCGGCGTGAGAGGGGGGTTAGTTACCCTCCAATCACTTTCAACTATTAAAAAGAGCACTAGCCCTCTCAATTTCCAATTGAATGAGCCCCTTTTGAAGTTTTTACGACAACTCTATCATTGAAAACCTTATATGCTTCCAGGAAATAACTTAAAACCTTTGCCCTGGGGACTCTGGGGGGTTTGTCATCCTTAAATACATAATTTGAATGTGTTAGGGGAAATGTGTTTGATTGAATGTGTTTGGGGAAATGGAAGGCGTGAGAGGGGGGTTAATTACTCTCCACTCAATTTCGAGTATTAAAAAGGGCAATTTCAATATCCTATCAAATGGGCCCCTTTTGAAATCTCTACAACAACTTTGTATATAAACCTTATATGCCCCCGTGGAATAACTATCGACCCTTGCACTGAGGGATCTGATGGGGTTATTATCCTAAGAGACATAATTTCCGGAACTTTCGACTACGTTGAACAAAATGGATATCTCAAAATTTTGATTGGATATGTTTGGGGAAATGGTGGGTGCGAGAGAGGAGTTAGTTACCCTTCAATCAATTTCGACTATTAAAAGGGTACTAGCCCTTTCAATTTTCAATTGAATCAGCCCTTTTTGATGTTTTTTACAACATCGCTTTCTATAAAAACCTTACATGATCCCAGGGCATAACTTACAACCCTTGCCCTGAGGATCGTGGGGGGATGGGTTGTCATCCTTAAAGACCTAATTTCTAAAACTTTCAACTACGTTGAATAAAATGGTTATCTTAAAAGTTTTGATTGGATGTGTTTGGGGAAAAGTTGGGTGTGAGAGGGGGCTAGTTGCGCTCAAATTACTTTTGACTATTAAAAACGGTACTAGCCCTTTCAATTTCCAATCGAATGAGCCCTTTTTGAAGTTTCTATGACGACACGTTCTATAAAAACCTTATATGCCCCCAGGGCATAAGTTACAACCCTTGCCATTAATAGAATTCTCAGTGCAATAAAAACGTTTGGAAACGTATCCATATAACCAGGTTTTGTTATATACGACAAAGCTGAAGCTGGGGGACTCTTAGAGGGCCGCACTTAGAGGGAAAACAGCTCGTTACCGTTTACATCGCAGTCTTCTCCTTCACTTAGAACGATTTGAAGATGTGTACGGGCTTTATTCAATTCTTCCTTATCCCCGAAATTCTGGCAGAGTAAAATCGCTGCCTCTGCTTCCTTTCTAAGATATTAGCGTTAATGTAACGCATGCAGATGAGAAGCCTCTGCTTCTGAATTGACAATTTAGCACTATAAGTTTTCAATTTGATTGCAGGATTTGACTAAAGGTACATCGATGTACCTTCAGTTAAGTCTGATGTAACTGTGACTGAAGTTATGGATGAGAATTCATCAGAGAACGTTGATGAGTCATGTATTGGTCAGCAAACCATTGAAATTATAAGTTGGTTAATAATAGGATTCAACAGTTGTGTACATTTAGTCATAAGATAATGATGAGTTTATTTTTGTTGCAGGAACTGAGCAGAGGTAGGTCATTGACGATTTATAATGCTTGTGGAGTGTGGCCCTCCAAAATTACAGATGACGTAAGAAAATTCCTTGTTGAGCGAGGACCTAATCAAGCTACAGACAAAGTTTTCCCCCCAGATGCTAAAGGTAGAAAGTCTTCCTTATCCCATTTTTCAAGGAAGCTTAGCAACCGAGAGAAGCTCCACCGAATTTCGCTAATGTACTCACCATTGAAAAATGCAGTATTTTGTTTTGCGTGCAAACTGTTCAGCAGTGAAAACTTCTCTCTGGCCGGTGACCACGGTTATTCTGATTGGCAAAACTTGGCCAAGATTTTGAACAAGTACGAGACGTCCCCGTCCCATATAAAAAATTGTCTGTTTTGGCGAGAACTATCCTTACGCTTACGTTTGAACAAAACTATTGATTAAGAGAATGAAAGAATTATTCGTGATGAAACCGAACATCGGAACCAGGTTCTCAGACGTTTATTATGTATAATACAGTTTTTAGGAGTTCAAGGGCTTGTGTTTCGAGGGAAAAATGAAATTTTTTCCAGGATAATAATGAGAATTTTTTAAAGATCCTAGAACACGATGCAAAGTTCAATTGTCTTGTGGCCGAACATGTCAGAAGGATTACTTCAAAAGAAATAGATATTCACAACCTGAGCACAAATGTACAGAATGAATTTGTTTGTTTCCTTTCGAAGAAGATCCAAGACCACATTTTAGAGCAGCAGCGGCATGCAAAATATTATTCTATAATACTTGACTGCATTCCCAGTGCAGCCCCCACATGGAGCAAGTACCATTGGTGATATGATTCGTCAAAATTGTAGCGGATGAGAATGTGTTCAATAGGGAAGATTTTTTGGCTTTGTTCCTATTGCCAATTCTTCTAGTGAAGGCCTCACAGAACTATTACTAAAAGAGTGGCAAACACGAAGCATTCCTTTAAATAGCATGAGAGGCCAGGGATATTTGATAATGGTTTTGCAATGAAAGGAAAGCATGTTCAACTTCAGAAGAGGATCTGTGATTTAAATCCTCGTGCTTTTTACGTACCATATGGAAGGCACTCACTGAACCTTGTAATTAACAATGCTGCTCTCTCTTGCAATGCAGCGGTAGACTGTTTCAGCACAATTCAAGAAATCTTCAATTTTTTTCAAGTTCTACTCACAGATGGAATGTTTTGATTAATAACGTTTCACCACTTTGTAAGTTACAAGAGTGGTTAAAACGACTCTGTAAAACACGGTGGGAGAGTAGATTTGAGGCCTTGTTGTCTTTGAGGTACCACATTGAACAAGTAGGCTATATGATGCCTTATATGAAGCTTCTCAAGTCCAGAAACTCGATGCATCTGGTAGGAACTCCGCCTTCGGACTTGCTAAGAAACTACAAAGCTTCAAGTTTCTGTGTTGTTTAGTAGCATGACACGAGATCCTGCACAAAACATATATGGTGATTAAGTCGTTGCAAAAAGTCACGAATGATTTACAAACTTTGATGGATCTACGAAGAAGTGCGCAAGTATTTTTAACCAAGATGAGATCTGATGAAGGAGTAGACAACGTGATCACCAATGTTAAGGAACTTACAGAAAAAATCGGTATTGTTCCTGAGTTTGAAATAGAAGCCACGGTATGCCGAAGGAAAATAAAAAAAGCATTTTCTTATGAGGAGGAAGATGAAACTGTAAA
Source organism: Artemia sinica (assembly GCA_027921565.1). Lineage (NCBI taxonomy): Eukaryota > Metazoa > Arthropoda > Branchiopoda > Anostraca > Artemiidae > Artemia > Artemia sinica. The sequence goes on from JAPEVW010000065.1 coordinate 532,047, forward strand.
TTCTGAAGAACATTCATTTAAGGTCAGTTTCTTCTTTGTCGTGCTAGACACTACAATATCCTCACTATAAAGAGATTTGAGCTAATGGAAAGTGACAGTGGAAGTTTTAAATTTCTCTACGACATTCAAAGCTTGCAGAATTTCGGGGATAAGGAAGAATTGAATAAAGCCCGTACACATCTTCAAATCGTTCTAAGTGAAGGAGAAGACTGCGATGTAAACGGTAACGAGCTGTTTTCCCTCTAAGTGCGGCCCTCTAAGAGTCCCCCAGCTTCAGCTTTGTCGTATATAACAAAACCTGGTTATATGGATACATTTCCAAACGTTTTTATTGCACTGAGAATTCTATTAATGCTTCCAGTAGCAGTTGCCAGTAGCGAAAGGAGTTTCTCCAAGTTAAAGTTACTAAAACTTACTTATAATCTTCGTTCAGTCAAGAACGACCGAGTTCTTGAGTCGTTCTTGCAGCCATGGCCATTAAAAACGTCGTGGTAAATGAATTCAATACGGATAGACTGCTTAATGAGTTTTCAAGCATGAAAGCTAGAAAAATTTGTTTTCCATTATAAAAATTTGTACGTTGAATTTCTTTTATAAATAGTATGGTCAACTGGTAAATTGTGAATCATATTTAACTCCCTATTTTTAATAAATCACCTTGTTGTTTACTGACATATTCCATTTTAAAACTTAGGTTAGAATTATACTACACAATAAAAGTTTATTTACTTTTATTGTTGCACTATTTACTAGAAAAACCTGCACACCTTACTTTAAGGGTGTATAATTATATTTCAGTCTACCATGGGGGGGGGAAACTAATTTACTATAATAACACCTGCGGCCATATTTAAAAAACTCATTTACCTCACTATCAACACCTGAGGCTTTATCAATTTTAATTCATTTAGTACTCTACGTAACTCTTCCTCATAAAGTAAATCTTTCTTCATATCCGAATTGTCACAAGCTTTTTCATTCTTTTCTGTATCATTTCCTGTACTTTATCACGGTTTAGTACATTCTCAAAATGTTCTGCCTATCTCTTTGTAACAGTCTCCTTATCAATAGTTGAGACACCAGACCTATTAAAAAAATGGCTGACTTTAACCATTTAACAAATATCAGAAAACTATTTCACTAAAACTAATTATTTATCAACAACAATAAAATTTAATCATCCAAGGTGTTTTTCTTTAATTAAAGTCTAATAAAAAATTTTTTTTACAGCCTGGAATTAATCAGCAGCACAGTCATTATTGTCCTATGTTACATATATTTATATATTTACATATATATTTAAACGAGCAACTGTGGATGTACTTATGTATAAATTTTTCCTTGAAAACGACTCCATATCTGCTTTTCAAAATTGGTTTTCTGGCCAAGAGGTTTCCTGGCCAAAAAAAAAAAAATCTAGATAGATGATGAGTTTGAGAAAAATTATTCAGAGCCTTAATTTTGGAAAAATAATCAAATGGGTGACGTCGTTTTTATTTAAATATCAAGACAAGAGTTTACATCATTTTCCCCCCAGGAGTAATCCTATCGTTTTTGGTATCTATGAAGGTTGCAAAATTACACAAGATGACAAATGACCTTGAACAGCTAAAGAAAAATGCACGGAACAAGGAACAGCAAAAATCACATTGAATTGCAAAGGAAAATGATGCACAACAAATCTGATGTTAGATGACAAAGTAAAATTATAATAGAATGCAGGAACGTGTTAGTTTAGCGTCCTTGAGTGGTTAGAAGACAAGGAAAAAATTCAATAGAATGAAGGAACGTGTTAGTTTAGTGTGTGTGAGTCTAGGACTGATAAAAAGGAAGGAGGAATTAAAATTTAGCATCTATGACACGCGAAAAATTTCATAAGATGATAAATGACTCTGAACACGAACATTCCTGGTTGTTACTGAATTATTTAACAACACAGTAAAAACAAAAATGACGATTGTGGAAAAGCTGGGAAACAAGTTTTTTTGGTATCTAGTACGCACTGCTAAATTACACATTATATTGAATGAATCCAAACAGCCACAGTAAAAAGCATGGAAAAAAGTCAGACCTAATGATGCAGGAAAATGAAGCGCAACGGACATCACCGGTTAGAAGACTTTTGAAAAACAGCGTTACAACCAGCATTACAAGAGAACAAATCCCACAGAATGGATGATTATGTGATGTATTAACAAGAAGGAGAAATTGAATTCACGCCAGAACTTCTTGACTCAACTGAAGTCACTTATTTGACACCTCTAGACTTAAAACTAAAGAATAGTTGATATATATACCCCTTTAAACGAGCAACTGTATATTAATTTATATATGTATGTATGCATAACATTTTTCTTGAAAACAATCTTGAATAAATCTAACCAGCTAAAGCAAAAGGGATGGAAAAATGTCTGATATAATGATGCACGAAAATGAAGCACAAAAAAGATATTCGGCTAGAAGACATACGACAATAAGTATTATTACGGATTTCAAATGAAAATGATGGACAAAAAATCTGCGGTTAGAAGAAAAGCGACAGGTATGATCACATTGAATCGCAAATGAAACCTGTAGTTAGAAGAGTTGGAAACTTGAGAATGACAATTAGTTCGATAAAAACAACTCTTGTGAAATTCTTTGATGTATTAACTGGCAGGAGGAATTGAATTCACGCAACAATTTCTTAGATTATACTAATAAAGATTATAGGATTAAATATATACAAAAGAAAAGGAAAAAGTAACATATAACTTCTAAAAAATACAAACAAAACTAAAACAAAGAAGAATTGAGAAAAAATACAAGTAAGAATAATCTTACACTGGGATAAACACATGATCATTTTAGGACACTTTAAAGGGTGCTTTCACAAATAATCTGCTTCTGATATATCTCGTTTCTCTTCTGCACAGCGGATACGGCACTAGTAACTCCGTACTGCAAGGATAGGGAGCTGTTTTCAGTCCAGAGAGGCAGCCGTAGCAAATATTTCGCATACTTATAAAAACTGTTTCGTATAGTCTTAATATCCTAAGCAGTAAGAAGAGACCAAAATGGTGCAAGGGCGAGCAAATGCGGTATAACAAATGCATTATGGACGCTAGCTAGGATACAGCGGTTGAACTCCAACTTTAATGTAACTAGTAAACCGTACACTTTTCGAGAATTCCTGCAAAACATTCTTGCAGAAGTTGACACTAGGCACAAAGATTTGACCCAATCGGTACACCAGGTACGTCAGTGAATCTAGTGCTTTGATAGCATGTTCACCTATATAAATATTTGTCCGGTAATAATGATTAGGCTAAGCACCAAGAAGTCAGTCTTGCTCTAGTTAAATCGAAGACCAACACGTTACTCGCTACCGAAAATTCCAGAATTTTCCTCAATTCCTAACGCTGTTCTATTGATACCAAGGCTGTCGTCCGCATTATGGCAATAATGTTGGTATGTCAGCATTATGTTTTGTGGCATAATGACAGTATTATTAAACAGAGGTGGAGACATAAAAGCGCCCTGTCTAATACTTGTTTTACTGGAAGCGAAGCAGTAAGTTCCACCGTACAGGGTGAAACAGTGACCTTAATAATGTCATTTAGTTTTTTATAAATATCACGCATTGCTTTGATGAGGGAAGCTTTAAATCCGCGCCTATAAGCAGTCAATAAGATATGCGAATGTACACCGATGTTGAAAGCTGTAGATACGTCTAGCCCAGCAAAATATAATACCTCATTATTTTCATGAGTATGTAGAAGTAAATTAACAATTGATTGAGGAGCATGGTTACAGCCTACTCCCTTCTTGAAGCCAATCTGGTTGTCCGATGTATAACACTTATCAGATATCTCATCAATAATTGATAACTAAGATACTTTGCACAAAACCAGTGACACCGTAATTGGCCTAAAAGAAGAATACTGGTCTGAGGGCTTTCCCATTTCTAACACTGGCTTTGTTACTCCAGGAATGAACTTATCAAGAATTATACCACAACAGAATACCATCTGAAAGAGTAAAGTCAGATGCTAAATCAGGAGAGGAAACCCAGAACTTAGAATGATGCTTTGCAGAGAGGCCAACAACCCCACAAGAAGTTTTCTTTTGTAGCTGAGCAATGCACTCGATAACCGCAGATCGATTGGTAATGAAACTCATCTCATCATTTGATTGGCCCAAGCAACCATCAAGTTCCCTTTCATATTTATTTGAAAATAAGAAGCCGGGCTTTTGATTTATCTCTTTTGAGCACTTTCCATACGAAATTAGAATTCCTTATGGGTTTACTTGGTAATTCAGCTACTGGTTAGCCTGGCATTCCCTACGCACTTTCGCGAAATGCCGCTATGTTTCCAGAAGAATTTCATTTTCCAGACCCTGACGCGGCACACAACACTTCTTCCAAATATGAAACCACAAGATCAACGAGGTCAGGATTACTTGACCAGGCATACTACTCAATTCCGAGACCTTCTTATTTGCAGGGAGAATCCTGTGTTATTTGAGATATCTTTCCTGAGAGAAAGAAGAGTTTTTCAGACGATTTTTGAGCTTGATGACAGTGGCCCTTACAGTGGTGCCTTGGGCCAATTAGTGTGGCACATATATACCACGGAGAGCGCACTTGTTGCATTCCTACTGCCTATCAGAAATTAGTAAGGGAAGAACACGTAGAACATTAGGCGTCTTTAAAGTTGATTGTTGCACCGTAGGGCAAGAGGACTTCAATTAGTGGCTTCAGGACTGACCTTGGCAGCCCATTAGATTTGTAAAAATTGCGGGCAGAATAGTCCACGAGAGACAGTGGACCGTTCGAACACGACACCATACCCTAACGGAGGCTATTAGTGGCACTGTGCCACATACGCTGGCACCACCATACCTTACATCCAATAACCAGAGTCCGAGGACACACTGAAAATCCTACAAGGTAGGTGAAGCGTCGGTTCCCGCTCACCTAACCCTGCAGTTTGAGGGAAGTCCCTGCCGGCGGATAAACAGGCTCTTGCGGCTGGTAACCGCCCCTCTTTTACTTGTAAGAAAATCGCATTTATGTTTTCTTATAATTTTCAAAAAATCGCCTTTATATATTCCTTATTATCGTTAGTGTATTTCCAAATAACTAGCAAATAAAAAATTATCATTCTTATATAGGTCAGTAAATATAGGTCAAGATCACGTCACTATAATCCTTAGTGATTTATTGGGAAACAGTAGATTTCTTTACTTAAGAGCTTACTGACTTAATAGTGTACAAATTCAGATGTGTACACTTTGAACATGTATATACATATACATATATATATATATATATATAATATATATATATATATATATATATATATATATATATATATATATATATATATATATATATATATATATATATATATATATATATATATATATATATATATATATATAATATATATATATATATATATATATATATATATATAAATATATATATATATATATATATATATATATATATATATATATATATATATATATATATATATATATATATATCACCGCGCGGGGCGGTGACAGCCGTTGCGGTGGTCGGCTCGGCATCGGCCGGAAGGCGCAGAGGACCCCGAAAAATCAATAATATAACGTCTATTCTAAGCGATAATGTGACAGCCCTATGAGAGAAATGATAGAACAATGTCTTTTTTGAAAAGTATTGCTCAGTATTGGGGTTTGCTCAGACTTTGATATAAGTTCTGTTAACCTATCTCAGTTTCTAATATATTCCCTATGAGTCTGCTAGCAGCATATTTATCTGTGAAAATTCCTTTTCTTACCTTGTCATTGCTACATTATGTTGATGTTTCAAAGTTCACTTTGGATTTTTTTTTCATTGAAATGTAAGACATGGAATATTTTTGTAGTGTTGTGTCGTGGTTTACCATAGCACTGTTACATTCTTTTGACGTGTTATCACTGTGAAAAAAATGTTACTTCTAAGAGAAACTTGTTAGTGTTATGTAAAAGTTTGTTAGTATTAAGGAAAAAGGTTGATACATCGATGAGAAAATTTGTTAGTGTTAAGGAAAACATGCTACTTCTGGCAGAATTAAGAAAAACTTGCTACTTCTGACAAAAAACTTGTTATCATAAACGAAAAATTGTTACTTCAAAGAAAAATTTGCTATCTTTGCTGGACATTTTGCTAGTTCAAACAGAAAACGTGTTATCACTGTTGAAAAAATGATACTTCTAAGAAAAATTTGGTAGTGTTAGGTAAAAGTTTGTTGGTATTAAAGAAAAAAAGTTTATACTTCGAAGATAAAACTTGTTAGTCATAGGCAGCGCGCTAGCGCTGCCTAAGTAAAGAACGATGTGGGTACAATGTGTTGTTTGTTTTTTTTTTTTGGTTTTTTCTCCATACCCGGGCACTTCGTATCGAAGGAGTTGTCGCAGAAACTTCGAAAAGGGCTCATTCGATTGGAAATTGGAGTGGCTAGTGCCCTTTTTAATAGTCGAAAGTGATTGAAGGACAACTAGCCCCCCCCCCCCCCCCGACGCCCATCATTCCCCCACACACATCCAATCAAAATTTTGAGATAGCCATTTTATTCAGCGTAGTTGGTTTCCGGATAGAAAATATGTTTTTGAGAAGGACACTCCCCCACAACCCTCAGGGCAAGGGTTTTAAGTTATGCCCTGGGGGCATATAAGGTTTTTATAGAAGGCGTTGTCGTAGAAGCTTCAAAACAGACTCATTCAATTGGAAATTCAAAGGGCTAGTACCCTTTTCAATAGTCGAAAGTGATTGGAGGGCAACTAGCCACCCCCCCCCCCACGCCCATCATTCCCGCAAACACATCCAGTCAAAATTTTGAGATAGCTATTTTGCTCAGCGTAGTTGATTTCCAGATAGAAAATATGTTTTTGAGGAGAACATGCCTTCCCAAGGCCAGAACATAATTAGCAATTTACTGAAAAAAATACAAATGAATGTGCATTGTCAGTTTAAGATACATTTACTGATATTTATTAATCAAAATCTTAATATTATTTGATTTAAGAAATCCAAGTTTTTTTTTAGTAATTGATAGGCCTGTTTAAGTTAATCCCAGGAAGTTTTGTTCACTTAGCTCTGCAATTTTCTTTAAAATATAGAAAGTTTGTCTAGAAATGCATCGTTTAAATACGGGTAAGTTTTGTACATTTGGAAATAGATTTTTTTTCTCTCTAGTCATTTATATTTAAATATTTGTTATTTTGAAAAATTTCCAAATTTGCATTTTTCTTAGAAGGGGTTTGTGTCATGGCCCTAAATAGTAAAATAAAAAAAAGAAGTTTTTCAACTGAAATTAAGGAGTAACATTAAAAATGAAAACAAAAAAAATTATTAGGTGTATGGGGGGCTACCCCTCCTCAATACCTCGCTCTTTGCGCTAAAGTTTGACTTTTTGTTTCAATTATTTAGGAATGACTCTTGATACACAAGGAGCGTTTAATTAGAATAATAAGCTTTTTATAAATTCAAAAAGCACTTTAGCGTTAAGAGCGGGGTCCTAAGTAGGGGGTAAACCCCTCATATAAGTAATTATTTCTGTTCATCTTAAGTTTTAATGTTGCTCCTTACTTTCAGTTGAAAAAACTTGTATTTTTATTTAATTTCTGACAGTTTTTTAATTAATGCTAGGAAATCCAGTTCCCCTCCCATGGAAAAATTCCCTTCCCCCACGAAATATCATCCATGGAAAGATTCTCCCATGTAAGAAACCCAACCAGAAACCCCCCCCCCCCCACTGAAAATATGTTTACACTTCCCAATAGCAAATATTATGTGTAAGCTATGGGCAAAGTTCATTACTTGCAGCCCTTCCCTGGGGGTTGTGGGGTGTCAAGCCATCCTCAACGACATAACTATTAGATTCTTCGACCATACTGAAGAAAATGACTATATAAAAATTTTTATCGGACAATTTTGGGTAAAAAAGGGTGTGGAAGGGGGGGGGGGGGGTAACAGCCTTCGAATATTTTTGGTCACATAAAAAGAGCATTAGAACTTTGATTTCCGATCAAATGAGCCCTCCGCCAATCTTCTAGGATCACTGGTTCAATATGATCACCCAAGGCCGTATCCAGGAAATTATTTAGGGGGGGAAGTCTCCTCGGGTCGGACGTCAGACCTAATCCATGTCTAACGGTAAAAGAAGACAATTGATAGGAACATAAAATACTGTATATTGAAGTTAAGAAACTTAATATTTGCAAAATGAATTCACAGAACAAAATCAAACTGACGTGTTTTTTGAGTTGCAAACATGTCAATAAATGTATCAGTGTCAATAGCGACATTCCTGTGCACTGACAGTAACACCAGACCTGTCAAACGTTCTTCACTGGTTGCATTTCGTAGCCCTGTCTTAAGCCGTCCTTTCCGGTGTAGCAGTTGAAACAGGCCAAGTAGCTATAATTGTAAGAAGGTGGCTGCTGTTTGGAAAGAAATCAGCATTGCACGTATCAAGCGTAGCCAAAGCCGAGACAGGTCTTTCTTTGTTGTTAACGTTCTGACACTTTGTTTTCCACAATTTCAGTTCGTGGCTTAGGGCATCTGGCTCTGGTAAAAGGTCGGAGTAAATATCAGTATTCTCACTGATTTCTGCGTCAGACACGTTTCTATTGTCAAAGTTCACAGGTATGAAGCCGCTTAAAGTTGTCAAAATTGCACGATGCACCGTAAATCTCTCCTTGAGTTCTGACATGAATTAGTCCATGAATGGAATGTATATGGAAGCTGTGTGCGCTTCTTTCGGCGAACCGATGTCATAGGGGTCGTTTCGACGACAACCAACTCTTGGAAACGTCAATTCTATCTTCAGATCTCTGGCAAAATCTTCAATTTCTGAATACAACGAGTCGAACGAAGAATCTGTGTCTTCATGTAGGCCCACAACTGTCTGCACCACAGTTTCAACGTGGTCACATGCAAGTGGCAAGTCACAGTCAACAGCTTGAAGAACTTTACACAGCAGCAATGCAAGACCAAAGAGTTCTTTTGCTACAAATTAACTGGTCAGAAACCGTCCTTGCTCCATTAAGCTTGCTAACTGATGGGCCTTTGCGGAAGTCTCAGCATTCGCGTTTCCTTCTTAAAGCTCTTTCTGTGCTTCTAAAACTGGCTTATAGAGTTCCACAAGGCGGTTAATGGCATCGTGCCTCTCCACCCACCGTGTTTCACAAAGGGTAATGAGAGTAGTTTTTCTAGATTCTGGCATGCATTGACGAATTATGTCTTTGAGAACCTTGGTGCGGGAGGGGGATGAGCCAAAAAAGATGCAGATCAGAGATATTGTCCCAAAACACGTTTTCATGACTGGAATGGAGCAGGCTGAAACGATTGCCAGGTTGAGTGTATGTGCTCCACAGTGGACATAAATTGCTCATGGATACTAATGCCTAATCCAAGCTTGAGTACCTCTCAGGCACCCAATCATAGCAGCTGCTCTGTCATATCCCTAACCTACAAGCTTGTTCAAATCCAAACCATGGTTTTTAAGGTCTCTAATATTGTGGTTTCTAATATTGTACTAAGAGAAGGCTGAGCTGAAGAAGAAGATATGCTGCATAATCCTAATAATTGACTCTATTGTTCACTCAACGGCAACTAGTTGAAGCTAAGCCGGTAACTAGAGGGACCTTGTGATTGGGTAAGCTTAAAATATGCGAGTTTCATAAAGAAAGCATTGAAAAAAGCAATTTTCTCGAACATATTTTTGGGCAGGGGGGGGGGTTCAAACCCCTAGCCCTCCTAGATAGGGCCTTGTGATCACCCCTGGGAAAAAAGAAAAAAAAAAACAAACGAACAAATAAACACGCATCCGTGATCTTGCTTCTGGCCAAAAATTAAAAATTCCACATTTTTGTATATATGAGCTTGAAACCTCTGCAGTATGGTTATCTAATGTTTTGAATCACATGGTGTGATCATTAAGATCACTTGATTTCTTAGGGTTGTTTTCCCCCTTTTCAAAATCAGGCAAATTGTTTCAGGCTCGTAACTTTTGATGTGTAACATTGAGCTTCAAGAATTTATATATTTTGAATAAGCATCAAATTTCGATCCAGATGATATATCTATCAAGACTTTATTTTCTACAGTTTCGGATACTATTGAGCTGCATCGCTCCTTACTTACACTTCGCTACCATGGACTGTTTGATTAAACTGGTCCCAGGAAGTTTTGTTCATTTGACTCTGCTATTTTATATAAAATATAGAAAGTTTGTCTACGAAGGGATCCTTTAAATAAGGGTCAGATTTTGTTCATTTGGAGACATATTTTTTTTTCTCTGGCCATTTATATGAAATTGTTTTTATTTTAAAAAAATTTCCAAATTTGAAAGAAAATTCCAAGCAGTAGATGGTGGTATTTTGACCACATGGTCCCAATGTTCGATGGCAGGCTCCTCATAATATGTTTGATATTAGGTTTCCCCCGGCATCGCAAGGCGAGGATGAAAAAAAAATGTCGCTTGGCCGATGCCTAGAGAGGGTAGCTACACCGGCAGGCACATCTTTGCTTCACCTGTGTCTGCAAGCTCTTCAGAGGTCGTCGTAAAGAGGCACCGTTGTCACCTTATGCGCCAACCGGCATGGGAGGAACTAAGTCTAAGTAAGTGTACATTTAAGAAAACTAAAAACAGCAAGAATTAGTTAAAAAGGATGGAGTTTTCCCGAAAGATGTAAAAAGGGGTGCTGAAACTTGAAACGACACAAAAATTATTGATCCACAGTTTATTTAGTATATCTACAACACTAGCACAAACAAGCTACCTCATGATATTTCCCTATATTTGTTGAATTTTGAAAAATAGTGGTAATTTTATTTAGAAAGACTTGGTTTTTAGAACTATTTGAAACCATTAATCTTTAACCTCCTGTCATGTTCTAACACGATTTTTAAACAGTTGTGTAGAAAGCGTAATAAAAAATAAATAATAACTACATTATTTATTTACTGTACGTAGAACATTAAAAAAACGAAGCGAAATTATGAAAATAGCTGCAAAAAATAAAAACTAACGAAAAAAGAAAATTGAAACAAAAAATCAATTCATATGAATATGATAAGGCCCTAAAGTAAAAAATACATCCTTAGTGTGCATTTTCAAACTTCTCAAATGAAACAAGACATCACTAGCGCCATATTTGGCCGTCATTTGACTCTTACGAAAGTGTTGAGGATAAAAAGAATTTAATCTAGTACCTCAGTGTTGCTTTCATGGCATTTTAATGGCTATAACTTAGTTTCAATTTGATGCATTCTTGAGCTTGACAATATGGAATCCAATAAATCGTTGGTTCAAAGTTTGGAGCCAACTTAAAGGGCTAAAGTGGAAATTGCGTCTTTTCAACACTTACAAAAAAAAGAAAAAAAAAACTACAAGAAATCCTTGACATTATGGTCTGCGATAATTAATGTTTTTGTAGCGGGAAAAATGTTAAAGGAACAGGATCGAACACTAGTAAACATGTCTATAAAGCCATATCAGGTCATATTGAAGCCTCCTTATCCGATATACAGCATACAATACACAGTCCTACAATATGAAAAATATATAACAATATTTCGAACAATATTTTGTATTGGTGCGTATATAGAGGGATTAGAAAGAAGGAACGGTTTTTACAATTAATTATTATTTATGATATGGAACTGCATCTATTTTCTCGCTAAGTTACCATTAGGTATTTTTGCTATGTATCATGTTTCTGTGTGTTTCGTAATTTGTTCTGTTGTGATTTCTTTATTTTCTATAAATTTTTGTGTGTATATGGCTCTTGAGTTTTGGAAATACACGATCTATCTATCAATCTATCTATACAAAACATTGCTACCAAGGCCACGTGTTTGCACACTTACCACAGTAATGCATATTGAAGCCCTTTTATCTGATATACAGCCTAGAATATACAGTCCTACAATATGAACTATGTATACAAAACATTGCTACCAAGGCCACGTGTTTGCACACTTACCACAGTAATGCATATTGAAGCCTTTTTATCTGATATACAGCCTAGAATATACAGTCCTACAATATGAACAATGTGTACAAAATATTGCTACCAAGGCCACACGTTTGCACACTTACCACAGTAATGCATATTGAAGCCTTTTTATCTGATATACAGCCTAGAATATACAGTCCTACAATATGAACAATGTGTACAAAATATTGCTACCAAGGCCACGTATTTGCACACTTACCACAGTAATGCATACTGAAGCCTTTTTATCTGATATACAGCCTAGAATATACAGTCCTACAATATGAACAATGTATACAAAACATTGCTACCAAGGCCACGTGTTTGCACACTTACCACAGTAATGCATATTGAAGGCTTTTTATCTGATATATAGCCTAGAATATACAGTCCTACAATATGAACAATGTGTACAAAATATTGCTACCAAGGCCACACGTTTGCACACTTACCACAGCAATGCATACTGAAGCCTTTTTATCTGATATACAGCCTAGAATATACAGTCCTACAATATGAACAATGTATACAAAACATTGCTACTGTAATATTCTTACCTTTCTGTTCTAGGTGACCTGGGTTTCTATTTCTAATAAATAAACATCGAGAATTTCTACATGGTGTCAGATCCTCTAAAAACAACATGGAAACCAACGTCCCCTACCCTGCAATGGATTGGACAAGTGATAACCTTAAAGAGGCGTGGACAAGATTTAACAACCATGCAAAGCTGATGTTCCAAGGACCCCTTAGCGGAAAGACAGAAAAAGTGCAATGCGCCTTCCTGCTGATCTGGCTTGGAGATAAAGGGCGAGACATTTTTAGTACCTTTACAATTACAGCTGATGAACAGGACAAAATTCAACCGTACATGGACAAGTTCAGTGAATATTTCCTCCCTCAGTGCAATACAGTGTTTCAAAGATATCTCTTTCATAAACGTGATCAACGAGATGGTGAACCAGTGGATCAATACATAACTGATTTGAATCTTTTGGCTCGTGAATGTGCATATTCCACAACAGCCATGAGAGATGAAATGGTGAGAGACCGACTTGTATGTGGCATCTCTTCAGCAAAAGTCAGAGAGAAACTCCTCCAAGCAGGTTCCAATCTAACTCTGTCACAAGCAATTACTATAGTGCGAACACATATAGAAACCCAGGTGCAGCTCAGGACAATGTCACAGCCTGATACTTGTGGCAGCCAAGCTTATCAAGAAACATGCATAAAGCATGAAGTGGATTTTGTCAGGAGGGCAAAGAAATCAAACCATGCCCCATCTGTAAGACAATGCTATTTCTGTGGAGGGGATTATTCACCTTCCCACAAATGCCCCGCAAAAGGAAAAATATGCAGTAACTGTGAAAAACCAAACCATTTTGCAAAGGTTTGCAAAAGCAGCAAAAAGGTGGTGAACGTAATAAATCAACGACATCAAACAAACGAGCATCAACCAGACAGCAATGATGAGCTCTTCATTGACACCATAAACATGAACAAAGGGGATGATCAACCATATGTGAAGCTCATAATCAACGAACACATCAGTATCACTTTCAAAATTGACACGGGTGCACAGGCCAACATCATACCTGAAACATTTTTTAATACCCTTAAACCAAGGCCCAAAGTCAATAAGACACTACAAATTCTTACTAATTTCGGAGGACAGAAGATCCCAACGCTTGGCGTTTGCAGCCTTAACTGCGCATATACCAACGGATGCACTGAGACACAGCCCTTCTTCATAGTGAAAGACGCCCCCGTCCCAATCCTAGGCTTCGAAACCAGCAAGAAACTAAAATTAATTAAGCTGATACTTACTGTGACAAAACCAAACCCATTCATCGAGGAATTCAAAGACGTATTTCAAGGTATAGGACAGCTCGAAGGTGAGTGTCACATAACACTCAAAGAAGGAACCGAACCTAAGGCTGTACCAGCCAGACGCATCCCAATATCTCTCCAAAACAGGTTCAAGAAGGAACTAGACAGGATGGAGGCACTTGGGGTCATCAAAAAGGTTACTTACCCCACAGATTGGGTAAATGCTGCAGTTGTGGTCGAAAAGCCTGACAAAAGCCTCCGGGTCTGCATTGACCCACAGGACCTGAACAAGGCCATCAAAAGACCCCACCACCCAATGCCCACATTTGACGAAGCAATACTAAAACACTCCGGTGCTAAATTTTTCACCAAGCTGGACGCCCGTCACGGATATTGGTCTCTCGTCCTTGACAACGAATCATCTCATCTAACAACATTTAACACTCCATACGGCCGATACATGTTCAAACGCATGCCGTTTGGGTTGATTTCAGCGCAGGATGAATTTCAACGCCGTATGGAAGAGGCATTTGAAGGCATTAAAGGTTTTTCCGTCATAGTCGATGACATCATTATATCTGGGGAAACCATAGAGGAGCACGACGCAAATGTTCGCAGTGCACTAATCAGAGCACGCGAAAGGACTGTGAAATTCAACCTAAAAAAATGTGTGTTCGGGTGCGACAGCATACCATACTTTGGACACATAATATCAAAAGGTGGTATCCACCCAGACCCACGAAAGGTCCGTGCACTGAAAGAAATGAGACCCCCATCTACCAAGGATGAACTACAGACCATACTGGGAATGATGAACTACCTAGCAAGGTATATTCCCAATCTAGCATCACTAAATCAGCCCCTACGCAACCTGGCAAAACAGCGACAGCTCAAGTGGGAGCCACAACACGATATAGCATTGAACAACATCAAAGAATCCATTTGCAGCTCATTGACATTTTTCGATCCAAAAGCAGGGAACATCGAACTACAAGTTGACGCTTCGAAGTTTGGCCTAGGAGCCACCCTTATTCAAAATGGGAAGTCAATCTCCTTTGCATCACGCTCTTTGAACACCACCGAACAGAACTACTCGCAGATAGAAAAGGAACTATACGCTATTCTCTTCGGCTGCATACACTACCACCAATACCTCTATGGCCAGAAGTTCATAATCATATCGGATCACAAGCCTCTCCAAGTGATCCTGAATCGCCCAATATCAAAGTCGTCACCGAGACTCCAGCGGATGCTACTGAGAATCCAACCATACGACTTCACCATAACATTCCACCCAGGCAAAGAGATTCCAGTTGCCGATGCCCTGTCACGCATGCATCTCCCTGAAGAGGATGGAGAGATGCAAAAAGAGATCGAATCATATGTGCATTCTGTTATGTCAATCCAACCAATCAGCAATGACAGACTTAAAAAGCTCAAACAAGAGACAACAGCTGACACTCAATTGGTTGAGCTGGCTAAGACAATCAAAAGTGGTTGGCCAGCATCCAGAAGAAACCTCCCAGCAATTCTCACCCCATTCTGGAATGTCCGGCATGACCTAACGGTCATAGACCAAATTATACTAAAAGGAGATCGCCTGGTC